>OW121742.1:69319381-69714381 GCA_933228675.1 Stomorhina lunata
CTATACAGAACATTTACACTAAGGCAAAATGTTTGTAATTTATATCCAGACAATTCACAATTTAATATTGAACAGAAAACAACAAGGGAACAGGATAAATCAACATGAACTGATGAAAAAACTACAATATAAAATAAAATAAATAACTAAATACATTGTTAAACACAATTTAATAAACGCCTAAAATAAACTCAGCAACACTCTAAGACATATATACGTTATTTATTTATAATATAAATATATGTAAGTAAGTAACATGTGTATGAGTAGTACAAGTAGTAAATCCTAACAAAAGGGGCCAAAGTTCATTTAACCAACATATTTTTCGCACATAATTCATTTCGTAATAGAGATAGAAATGCCAATAAGCCAAGAAGAAAAAACTAACAAAAGTAAACCCAACTAAAACCCAATCGATTAACTTCATATCAAAAGAAGGATCAAAACAATGGTCAACAGAGACTAACACACAAATCGACCAAAAAAAGGGAGTCCCATTTATAAAGGGGAATAGATTGCACAAAACGAAGAGTTATTAATATCAATGAATTGTTGGAATAACTCATCTTCCAAAGAATGCCAAACATTGAACAAATGTGGGAGTATTGGGAATATTTTCCGAGTGGGAGGGGAAAAAGGAGTGGACCTTTTAGAACAACATATTACATTGCATGTATGAACGAGTATTATTTCATATCTATTTGTAAGTAACCAACACCTTAGCAAACATTAGAAAATAAATGTCGTAGTCATTGCTTAGTTATTTTGTCACTATACGAGTGTCGATTCACGGCAGCTACCTTTCAAACATATTTGTCAAATTTTTTATTTTTCAAAAATTTCCAATTTTTTAAAGGAAATTTTTCAAAATTTTCCTATTTTTTAAAAGAAATGTTTCAAAAATTACATATTTTTAAAAGGAAATTTTACAAATATTTTCTATTTTTATAGGAAATTTTTCAAAAATTTCATATTTTTATAGGAAATTTTTAAAAAATTTTATATTTTTAAAAGGAAAAATTTTCAAATATTTTCTATTTTTATAGGAAATTTTTCAAAAAATTTCCTATTTTTATAGGAAATTTTTCAAAAATTTCCTATTTTTATAGGAAATTTTTAAAAAATTTCCTATTTTTATAGAAAATTTTTCAAAAATTTCCTATTTTTATAGGAAATTTTTCAAAAATTTCCTATTTTTATAGGAAATTTTTCAAAAATTTCCTATTTTTATAGCAAATTTTTCAAAAATTTCCTATTTTTATAGGAAATTTTTCAAAAATTTCCTATTTTTATAGGAAATTTTTCAAAAATTTCCTATTTTTATAGGAAATTTTTCAAAAATTTCCTATTTTTATAGGAAATTTTTCAAAAATTTCCTATTTTTATAGGAAATTTTTCAAAAATTTCCTATTTTTATAGGAAATTTTTCAAAAATTTCCTATTTTTATAGGAAATTTTTCAAAAATTTCCTATTTTTATAGGAAATTTTTCAAAAATTTCCTATTTTTATAGGAAATTTTTCAAAAATTTCCTATTTTTATAGGAAATTTTTCAAAAATTTCCTATTTTTATAGGAAATTTTTCAAAAATTTCCTATTTTTATAGGAAATTTTTCAAAAATTTCCTATTTTTATAGGAAATTTTTCAAAAATTTCCTATTTTTATAGGAAATTTTTCAAAAATTTCCTATTTTTATAGGAAATTTTTCAAAAATTTCCTATTTTTATAGGAAATTTTTCAAAAATTTCCTATTTTTATAGGAAATTTTTCAAAAATTTCCTATTTTTATAGGAAATTTTTCAAAAATTTCCTATTTTTATAGGAAATTTTTCAAAAATTTCCTATTTTTATAGGAAATTTTTCAAAAATTTCCTATTTTTATAGGAAATTTTTCAAAAATTTCCTATTTTTATAGGAAATTTTTCAAAAATTTCCTATTTTTATAGGAAATTTTTCAAAAATTTCCTATTTTTATAGGAAATTTTTCAAAAATTTCCTATTTTTATAGGAAATTTTTCAAAAATTTCCTATTTTTATAGGAAATTTTTCAAAAATTTCCTATTTTTATAGGAAATTTTTCAAAAATTTCCTATTTTTATAGGAAATTTTTCAAAAATTTCCTATTTTTATAGGAAATTTTTCAAAAATTTCCTATTTTTATAGGAAATTTTTCAAAAATTTCCTATTTTTATAGGAAATTTTTCAAAAATTTCCTATTTTTATAGGAAATTTTTCAAAAATTTCCTATTTTTATAGGAAATTTTTCAAAAATTTCCTATTTTTATAGGAAATTTTTCAAAAATTTCCTATTTTTATAGGAAATTTTTTAAAAATTTCCTATTTTTATAGGAAATTTTTCAAAAATTTCCTATTTTTATAGGAAATTTTTCAAAAATTTCCTATTTTTATAGGAAATTTTTCAAAAATTTCCTATTTTTATAGGAAATTTTTCAAAAATTTCCTATTTTTATAGGAAATTTTTCAAAAATTTCCTATTTTTATAGGAAATTTTTCAAAAATTTCCTATTTTTATAGGAAATTTTTCAAAAATTTCCTATTTTTATAGGAAATTTTTCAAAAATTTCCTATTTTTATAGGAAATTTTTCAAAAATTTCCTATTTTTATAGGAAATTTTTCAAAAATTTCCTATTTTTATAGGAAATTTTTCAAAAATTTCCTATTTTTATAGGAAATTTTTCAAAAATTTCCTATTTTTATAGGAAATTTTTCAAAAATTTCCTATTTTTATAGGAAATTTTTCAAAAATTTCCTATTTTTATAGGAAATTTTTCAAAAATTTCCTATTTTTATAGGAAATTTTTCAAAAATTTCCTATTTTTATAGGAAATTTTTCAAAAATTTCCTATTTTTATAGGAAATTTTTCAAAAATTTCCTATTTTTATAGGAAATTTTTCAAAAATTTCCTATTTTTATAGGAAATTTTTCAAAAATTTCCTATTTTTATAGGAAATTTTTCAAAAATTTCCTATTTTTATAGGAAATTTTTCAAAAATTTCCTATTTTTATAGGAAATTTTTCAAAAATTTCCTATATTTATAGGAAATTTTTCAAAAATTTCCTATTTTTATAGGAAATTTTTCAAAAATTTCCTATTTTTATAGGAAATTTTTCAAAAATTTCCTATTTTTATAGGAAATTTTTCAAAAATTTCCTATTTTTATAGGAAATTTTTCAAAAATTTCCTATTTTTATAGGAAATTTTTCAAAAATTTCCTATTTTTATAGGAAATTTTTCAAAAATTTCCTATTTTTATAGGAAATTTTTCAAAAATTTCCTATTTTTATAGGAAATTTTTCAAAAATTTCCTATTTTTATAGGAAATTTTTCAAAAATTTCCTATTTTTATAGGAAATTTTTCAAAAATTTCCTATTTTTATAGGAAATTTTTCAAAAATTTCCTATTTTTATAGGAAATTTTTCAAAAATTTCCTATTTTTATAGGAAATTTTTCAAAAATTTCCTATTTTTATAGGAAATTTTTCAAAAATTTCCTATTTTTATAGGAAATTTTTCAAAAATTTCCTATTTTTATAGGAAATTTTTCAAAAATTTCCTATTTTTATAGGAAATTTTTCAAAAATTTCCTATTTTTATAGGAAATTTTTCAAAAATTTCCTATTTTTATAGGAAATTTTTCAAAAATTTCCTATTTTTATAGGAAATTTTTCAAAAATTTCCTATTTTTATAGGAAATTTTTCAAAAATTTCCTATTTTTATAGGAAATTTTTCAAAAATTTCCTATTTTTATAGGAAATTTTTCAAAAATTTCCTATTTTTATAGGAAATTTTTCAAAAATTTCCTATTTTTATAGGAAATTTTTCAAAAATTTCCTATTTTTATAGGAAATTTTTCAAAAATTTCCTATTTTTATAGGAAATTTTTCAAAAATTTCCTATTTTTATAGGAAATTTTTCAAAAATTTCCTATTTTTATAGGAAATTTTTCAAAAATTTCCTATTTTTATAGGAAATTTTTCAAAAATTTCCTATTTTTATAGGAAATTTTTCAAAAATTTCCTATTTTTATAGGAAATTTTTCAAAAATTTCCTATTTTTATAGGAAATTTTTCAAAAATTTCCTATTTTTATAGGAAATTTTTCAAAAATTTCCTATTTTTATAGGAAATTTTTCAAAAATTTCCTATTTTTATAGAAATTTTTTCAAAAATTTCCTATTTTTATAGGAAATTTTTCAAAAATTTCTTATTTTTATAGGAAATTTTTCAAAAATTTCCTATTTTTATAGGAAATTTTTCAAAAATTTCCTATTTTTATAGGAAATTTTTCAAAAATTTCCTATTTTTATAGGAAATTTTTCAAAAATTTCCTATTTTTATAGGAAATTTTTCAAAAATTTCCTTTTTTTTTTTAGGAAATTTTTTAAAAATTTCCTCTTCTTATAAGAATTTTTTTTTAATTTCCTCTTTTTATACGAAATTTTTCAAAAATTTCCTATTTTTATAGGAAGTTTTTCAAAGAAACTCCCATTTTTATAGGAAATTTAAAAAAAAACTGCTATTTTGATAGAAAATTTTTCAAAACTTTCTTATTTTAATAGGAAATTTTTCAAACATTTCTTATATTAATAGAAAATTTTTGAAGAATTTATTATTTTTATAATACTTATTCCATTTAACCGCAATTTTTGTTAATACCTCGTTGTTACAAGTACAACCGTTACATAGGACCGTGGGGTGGTTCAAAAACATTCAGATTTTTCACAACTTTAAAACGTAATACTTTTTATAATTAAGGCTTTATTATTCCTTTTTATAATTAACTGTACCTGTTTTTAAGCTGGGCATCAAAGCATATAGTAGCCTAAGTATGTCCGTAAGCCCTTAGCTTGGCCTCATATTATTGCTTTAGTTCGCTATATTACAAAATCACTATTGTACTTGTTATGATGTGTATCATTTCGTGAAAGCTTTCCAATTTTTGGACCACCCTATTAAATATTTTAACAAAAATCTTTGGTGTTTGTGTATCTGTTCATGCGGTATAAAGAAATGCCAGCAATATTGAAAATGGTCATTATTCATTTGGAATGATTAAAATTCTCATGAGAAATACCAATGTTAATATTAAACGGAATGACATACATTCTGTTTTGATACTCACACATCTAATATCCTTATTGCTAAACATTACTTAATACATACATAAATACGTATGTATGTATATGCGAAATAGAAATACTTATACATATCGAGCGGGAAAAAGGAAGAGGTTGCAAGGCCTACTAAGGGCTGTAGAAAATGTATGGTTCTCCCTATAAGAATTCAAGAGCATCTGGAAAAGTGTCGATTTTTGAGGATCTGGTCAAGAACGTGATTTTTATGATGAAGGCATAGTAATGAATCGCTTTAAGGCACTCGGAAGAAGAAAGATAATTTGTGCTAACATGTCTTTTCAAAAGTCACTCGTCGCAACTTTAGACATTGATAGCAATTAGATATATCTGTCTAAGTGGGGCTACATCTATCTGAAATAATAATGTCCATGTATGTAAGGACAGATGCCTACCAATCACTAGCAGAATTTCTTACTATCTATCTGACTAGGAAAGAGACGTAGACGTATCAACTGATCTTAGTTCACCTTCGGGGGCCAGGGTATTATACTCACAACCTACAGCCTTTCTGTTGCAACATAAGGCTTTCCACGGCGGTCCCCATCAAATAAGGCATGTTTGTAGGTTACGTTCTCAATGATAACTTCCAAATTAGTCGCTACCTAGACTCTACCACCAAACTAGATATCATTGGACCGCTATTACTATCGAACCGCACCCGGTTACCAAAATCAAAGAAACGAAATTTAAAACGAACCGATTATTTGATGGCATGACCACGGATAAGATATATAATATGAAACCTTAAATCTTCGTACCAAACAAAAAGCGGCGAGTTCATAAGCTCTCAAGAAGAACGTTTATTTTATTTCGGCTGCAAAGAAGGAGAACCGCACTCACTTTAGAGACCCTTAAAAAATTCGGTTGGCTGTTTCAGATGCTGCAGGCTCAACTGAATTTGAGAATCAGAAATATTTTGTTCTTTTAATGTTAGCCACCGATCGAAGTCTCAAACACATGGACACATGGAAGAACAACACAAAGTAAACGGAGAGGTACTGGAGATTAATTATCTGATCATGTTACATACATACATAATTCCCACGATATTCCTATTGGAACAAGGGGTACTTATCTCGGACAATGAGCTGCATCCTTTTCTATTTTTAGACTCATTGAAAGGGCTCCGAATGGCATGAAGTTTTAAATAGCCTAATATTCAAAAACCAGTGGCTAGTTGAGTTATGAGGTGAACCGCTTTTTTGAAAATTGATTTTTCCAAGTGGGTCTGACAGGGGATCGAACTTGGGACCTCTGGTGTCCTAGGCGTATGACTAACTTGCTATACCACAGCGGTTCACTAATCATGTTAAAAATGTGAAATGTAAATAGATGTAAATGCAGTTTTCCAAACTCAATTGCTGATGAAGCCGAGGCTGCTGCAGTTAAAAACTGTATCAAATATCGCTCGAAAACTTTCGACAAAACAAACACAAATTATAACTGAGGTTGATGAGCAACTATGGAGATGGAAGGAGCATTTTCCATCATGTGGTGCTAGAGCCAGATACTGTATTACCAAATGACGAAATGCATCGTGTAGTTAAACAGGAATAACATCTAATTATCCAATGGCGATGGACCATAATGCGGAAGACATATGCGGTAATGTGATATCATCCGCAATTTCTTCAATTCCGAATGTGAAACACCCAAAAAATCCTAGGTGCCACACTCGATAGCCGATAGCTCTTTACTTTGTCAGCACATGACAAAACTACCAAGCATAAATTGATATAAAAACAATGTCTTTAAAGCACTTGCTGGCAGTACTTGCATATTGTACAAAGACAGCAAGGTTATCTACCTATTAGGCGCAAACCTCAATCTGCAACGACCGTGCCATCATAACATACTCGCGTCTTTAAATTTATAGAAAGCTTTTGATACAGTTGATCAGGCTACGCTGATAACTGATATCATGAACTCTTCTTTGCCCAAGATTGTCAAACTCTGGCTTTTAAACTATCTATGTTGCAGGCAAGCGTTTGTAGAGTTCAGATGCGTAAAATCCTCTTACCATAAGATACAAATGGGCGTGCCACAAGGAGTAAAACTATCACCAATCCTCTTCAACAATTATCTTGCGAAACTCCCTCTCCGCCTCTCATTTTTGTCGTATGCAGATAAATGCACAGTGCTACTATCTTGTGTTAATACTGACGACACAAGTTCCAAAATTACTGAATACCTGACCACCGTAGCAGACTTTTTTGAGGAGTGCAAATAAATCATCTTTAAAGTCTTCAATTCAACTTTTTACCTGTTGGACCTAGGAAGTAATAGTGGAACTCAACAACTCAGTCGAAGGTAAACGTATCCCTACGGTGCAAAACCCAAAAATTCTAGGTGTATTTTTTGACAGTCTCCTTCACTTTTCTTCGAGTGCTACCTACATCAACCATAATGTAAAGTCCCGAAATAAGGTCCCAAAAGCATTAGTTGGCATCTCATGGGGTATGGACTAGGAAATAATCGTTACAACATATAAAGCAATTGGTCGCTTACTCCTTAATTATGCAGCCCCAGTTTGGAGCTCCTTCATTAGCGACACCCAATGGCGAAACTTGCAAACATCCCAAAAAAATGCACTCCGAATTGGAAACGGATGTGTCAAAATGACGAATTTGGATCATTTACCAGTTTACTGTCGGTCAGACAACATAATATGTGACCCGGTCTATGAAGGAGAAAAAGGTGGCTTATGATTCAAAAACAATATTTCGAAAAATTAGTTAAAAATTTCGACAAATTAGCTAATTTTTCGAAATTTTGTTTTTGAGTCATAAGCCACCTTTTCTCTGACCGGGTTATATATGTTGCTTACTAGACAGTTTATGATAGCATACCACAAGTCTAATCATCCTTACAATCAGATACTGATGGAGGATCCGCTTCCTCGGCACTTACGGATTTTAGACGCTACCGTGCGGACTTCCCAAACGTTATTCAAACGGACGTTGACCGATTGTCCATAACGAATGTGCAAAAAACATTGCATCAATTGGCGGTCACTGTTGCCATAAACGGCTACAGATGCAAACCCTCAATGAACACCTCCTCCAATTTCGGATAGTATACGGCTACTTCCCAGAAGCACTACATCCATATTAGCACAATTAAGAGCCGGTTGGATAAGTACTTTAAACTGTTCCTAGCCTGTCTTAAAAACCCCCATGAGACGGTGTACTTATTTAACTGTCCAAATGGTCCAACTGATTTGCGCCCAGTTGACTTATGGCATAGGTCTATAGAGGTGGCCCAATATCTCCAGCTTCAAACCTTATATATTGACACAAATCCTACTAATTAAATATATTTATTTTACCATCTTTCGGCTAAGAACTTTCATCACCAGCAGAACTGTTACAACAACAACCTATTTAGCGATGGTCCGGTCTTTGACAAATTAAACTGCTAAAGTGTGGTCAGAGTCGTTAAGTGTTACAAAGTGTCGAAGTATCCAGTGCTGCCAGAACACAGCCTTAAGAACAACTACAGGCTGCCTGTAAATTAACTCACCAAGACATCTTCATCTACCAGTAAAGGAGCACAACATCATGCTAACTCAGCTGTAACTTTTGGGTCGTCATCGGAGAGATTATCCAAGGCAAGGCATACCAAAGGTTTTCGTAAGTATGTGGTAGGCATACGAAGATATGAACATAATTCTTTAAATCGAAGCTCGTAGTTGGCGGAGTTAAGCAACATTTATAGGGACGCCACCAACTCCGCGATTTTGGGTTATCACATCACTGTTGTATTAGGAGGTCTTCCATTGCAGAAGAAGAAATTAATTTGCCGCGAAAAACAAGACGCGTTCTGGCACAACTGAGATCGGTATGGAGCAACAGATTAAAAATCTTTTGGTTCTGCATAGACCGGGCCGTCTCAAACGTATGCCCAGCACACATGATACCACTAAATTTTTCAACTATACCACCAATCTTACTTTACTTAGTACTAAGGAAGAAGCAACATTTCTTGGCTTTCATCTACAAACAGATCCCCCGTAAATACCAAATTGATAAAATTGTAAATGTTAGAGCTGTTACAACAACAAACAAAGAATCGATATAGAAGGATACTAACTTACTTAAATGTCATATATATTTACTAAATATTAAGGTCAATGACAATATATCAGCAGAGATGCTTTTATGTGACGTTAAAGGATCGGCGAGACTGTGGCACCCATTTGTACGTAAAATATGGGAGGAGGAAGCTCTGCCAGCCTCCTGGAATGAAGGTATACTAGTCAAAATACAAAAAAAAGGTGACTCCAAAGACTGCAATAATTACAGGGGAATAACACTTCTTCCAATACCGAGCAAAATACTAAGTCGAGTAATTTTGATTAGAACGTCTGACACAGTTTCTGAAACACTCCGCGAAAATCAGTTTGGGTTCCGAGAGAATAGATCTTGTGTTGATCTAATTAACACAGTAAGAATAAAAACAGTAAGAATAAAACAATAGGAGCTATCTATGGAGAATTTTAGAAAACCGTAACATGCCAACGAAAATTCTGAACTTAATTCAGGCAATGTACGTGGGCTTTAAATGTCGGGTTCAACATAAAGGTAAATTGTCTAATCCGTTCGAAGTTACTACTGGAGTAAGACAAGATTGTATCTTATCACCCATACTTTTTATCCTTGTCATCGACAATATAATGCGCGCGGCACTGAATGACGTATGTCTTCTAAGCCAAAGCTCAGGCCACCTTCAAGAAAACACTAGCGCTATTACTGTTGAATCTCGGGCAGCTGGGCTGGAAATCAATATTTCCAAGACAAAGATTATGCCTGGAGGCTATGGCGCAAACCCGTTGCAACACATCAATGTGGATAACGAGGTCATTGGATGTGTAGGCACCTTTAATTATCTTGTTGGTTTGGTATCTACAAAAGGTGGAGCCGACGAGGATATTGAATCGCGTATTAATAAAGCAAAATCTGCAAATCTCGGCAAATATTAACAACAACTAAGTTACGAATATATAACTCGAATGTCAAGTCCATCTTGTATTACGGCTGCGAAACTTGAAAACGCACAAATATCATCGATAAGCGCCTACAAACCTTTGCAAACAAATGCTTGCGGCAAATCCTTAATATATGGTGGCCAAATCGCATAAGAAATGAAGATCTACTAAACGCTACAAACCAAATCCCTTCTTCTATAGAGGTATGTCAACGGAAATGGCGGTGGATAGGCCACACACTACGAAGGCCAAATACCAACATTGCTCGACAAGCGCTTCGTTGGAATCCACAAGGAAGCGGCCGTCGTGTTGGTGCACCAGCTAGAACGTGGAGAAGGTCAATTGATGCGGAGTTACAAGCAGCAAACTATTCATGGAATGATGTATGCCTAACATCTCGCAATAGAGTTCGATATAAAAGGATGGCTGAATCCCTATGCTCCACTGGGAGTCAAGGATAACAGAAGAAGAAGGTCAAATTTAGAATTCCATGCGCTTCGATCATATTCTCTTATTTCTTAGGTCAAGTTTTGAACATTTTTCTCTACTTGGTCATTCCATCGAAGTTTTGGACATTCTATGTCCGTTTTTATTCTAATTTTAGCTTTTTTATAGTAAGTCATATGTTTATCGTAGTTTATCGTAACGTAGTTCCTCATGTGAGTAACCGCCGTGGTATAGCAGGTTAGTTATTCACCTAGCATACCAGAGGACCCAAGTTCGATCCCCGGTTAGACCCACTTGAAAAAAAAAAAAATTAAAAAAGCGGCGGTTCACCTCATAACTCAGCTAGCCACTGGTTATTAAGTATTAGGCTATGAAAAATTGTTCTAACTAATGCATTTGCCTTTCGAAGCCGGCGTTAAAACTAAGATCCCTTTCAATGAGTGTAAAAATAGAATCGGATGCAGCTCATTGTCTCAAAGAAGTCCAATTGGAATTGTGTCCACAGTTGAGATGAAAATAAGTATGTGCTTACTAAGTTAACACCAATCAAAACCGTTGCTTGGCATTCAACATTCATATAGACAGATACAGTCTCTAAAAGGTTAGGCCTTGAGAAATTACCCGCAATACAAAAAAAAAAGCTAAATATTATAAAACAACAATGATAATAACAACCATCATCATTCTCGTCATCATTGTGTCTTCTTTTATTCAACGTTGTTCTATCTATCTTACCATGTATTCCAGTCGTTTGAAAGGCATCTAAAAATGATAAATGTTTAAGACTTTGTTGAATGTCTGTGTAAACATTTACAAAAATTACCGTTTTTAGCCTCAAGAGATTGTTTTTGGTCTAAAAAGATCAAAAACACATTCATACATCGAAGGAAGAAAAATAGCAAAGAAAAAAGAAAAACAAAGACTTTTAATTAATAATGATGCCAAGCATACGACCAATAGACATTTGCCGCAAAGCCACTACTTAGTTATTCCCTTAACTTCCTTCACACCCTTCTCGGTTTCCTGCAGGATACGAGTACGAACAAAGCAGCGTTTGGCTTTAGTAACACCCGTAAAGCTTTCATCTTTTGTTGTTCATTTCATTACTTTGGGTCTTTTCATCATTATCATTTAAGGTATTCTAAGAATGATGAACTCCCCTTGGTGTCCAAAGCTTAGGATGTGTATTTGTCTGTCTGTATGTGTGTGTGCGTGGATTTGAATGACAGTTAGGAATAAAGGTCATTGTTATTATGTTTTCATAGACAAATATCTTAACACCTTTTGGTATTTAAACTTAATAGTTGTATTCTCCACTTAAATAAAGGACCATCATCTTCTTTTATATACTCACATACATATTAATAGAGTTCTAACAACATGTGTTTATGTGTGTGTTACATAGACACACACACAGGCGTTATTAAGGAGGACATATTTCAAATTTTCATATGGGTTATTTGGCAATCATTTGTCATGTCAAAATTCATGGGCCTATGATGTCAACAACATTATATCATCTAAGGAATAGAATCTTAGGCAATAAGATTAATTTGCGGAGCTGCACAGTTATAGATACAAATGTGAGGAGGAAGAGGACTTTTATTACATAAATTGGCAGTATAATTTAGGAATCTTTTGGTATAAATTCATTTACTACTAAGTTAAGACCCGTTAAATTAACATGTGATGCGAGTTCTCCCATAAAAACAATAAAAATATGGGTTTGGACGTCAGGCTAGTGACCAACTTCTGAATAAAATATATAGGTACTACAAAAAAGCAAAGAATAAGTATTACAATAGCCCCCTAATGTTGAAGACAATGGCAAACGAAGACGAGGATATGAAATCGTTGTATTCGGCATTCTCCGAGCTATTTGGAAATCTTGGCAAGTATCAACAAAAAACAAGTTACGAATATACAACTCGAATGTCAAGTCCATCCTGTATTACGGCTGCGAAACTTAGCCTGCAAACCCTTGCAAATAAATGCTTACGGCAAATCCTTAATATATGGTGGCCGAACTGCATATGAAATGAAGATTTCGTTAACGCGACAAATCAAATCCCTGCTTCTATAGAGGTACTTATGTCAAAGGCAATGGCGATGGATAGGCCACAAACTTCGAATTTCAGATTAATTTGAATCCACTAGAACGAGGAGAAGGTCAAATGATGCGGAATTGCAAGCAGAAAGCTTTTCTTGGAATGGCGTATGTCTAACATTTCGCAATAGAGTCCGATGTAAAATAATGGTTAAGACCCTATGCTAAGTTATGAATACATATCTCGAATGTCAAGTCCATCTTGTATTACGGTTAAGAAACTTGGAAACGCACAAATGCCATCGATAAGCGTCTACAAACCTTTTCAAACAAATGCTTGAGGCAAATTCTTAATGTATGGTGGCCAAAGCGCATAAGAAATGAAGACCTACTAAACGCTACAAGCCAAATCCCTGCTTCTATAGAGGTATGTCAACGGAAATGGCGGTGGATAGCCCACGCACTTTGGAGGCCAAATACCAACATTGCTCTACAAGCGCTTGGTTGGAATCCACAAGGAAGCTGCCGTCGTGTTAGTGCATCTGCTAGAACGTAACATCTCGCAATAGAGTCCGATATAAAAGGATAGGTAAGGATAATGGGAGTTAAGGCTAACAGAAGAAGAATGACCACAGCGTCGCCAAGACACCAAAAGGTGACCTGTGTTATGGCTGCCCAAACAATAGGCATGAATTCGGTTGCGGATTTATAAATTAGAAATCTAGTTTCCAGAATAAGAAATCTAGTTTCCAGGTTCACCCCAGTTAACGAAAGGTTAGCGACAACACAAGTTAAAGCAAAGTACTTCAATCTAAGTATGATTTGTGCTCACACGTCCACAGAGGAGAAATATGGTTATATAAAAGAGCCATTTTATGGTCAACTCGAGGAAGTTTACGATAGCTGCTCTAATCATGGCATCGGAAAGATGCGTACCAGTGTCAGCAATCATTAAATCATGATAATGAACTTAGCTATCTCTGGGTTAAATTCAGAACCAGGGATCATATTTTGTACTTCGGGTTTCTTTATAGAAGCCTAAAAGCCGAAAGGGACACAACTTTATCTGGCTTAGATGCCATTTTCGATTCTATTTCGAAGATTCTCAAAAGTTGTCCGAGCAGTGAAATTGTTTTTGCTGATGATTTCGATGCTTAGAACACGTTCTGGCTTAGCTATTCAAGTCACACAACTCCTGAAGGCCAATATGTTGAGTTATTCGCCGCAATCACCTTGCGCAACTGGAATGAGCCAACACATATTCCATGTGTTGATGAGCACAAACAAAACATCCCTGACAAGTATGAAATATAGATTCTTGCACCTCTAGGAAATTCCGATCATTGTACCATTTTCGCTCTTCTTACTTTGCAGCAGTTCGCAAACAGCAACGAAATATTCAACTTTTCTATACAAAAAAGATCGTTCGGCAGAGCTGAACATTTTGGAAACTATGTTCCTCGACTGTAATGTCAATGGCTCGTCGGAAATGGTTTCTAATGTTATTAAGCTTGACATGAAAATGTTTATCGCAGTGAAAAATATTTCGATTAAACCAAAGGTAAAAACTTGGTTTTTACAATGGTAAAAACTCGGTTTAAACAAGCAGTCAGATCCAGAGAGCAAGCTTTCAGTAACTGACAATCATCATCCAAAATCCAGTTACTGATTTGCAATGCAAACATGTGAGGCGTACATTTGCCAAAGTAAAAGGACGTAAAAAAGCTCCGTACGAGCAGCCTCTTCGTACTAAAAATTTTGCTGCACCTCGGTTCATTTTATAAAGTTTTGAAGAGTATGGTAAAATAACATCTTGTTAAATATCTGGAATCTAAGAACCTACTAAGCGACCGCCAGTATGGATTTCGTAGTGGACGCTCTACGGAAGACCTACAAGCCTTCCTTTTGTGTCATTTAATACACCGTTTTGGGAAAAGTAAAGTTGTGGCTCTGGATATTTTCAAAGCGTATTTTATTGTTTTTGGTGTCGGGAATAACTTCTGTCAATTTATATCGAGCTTCCTCAGAGATAGCAATTTAACAGATGTTATAGATGGGATCTCATCAAACGAGTTCAAGCTAAATTCAGGGGTACCAGAAGGTTCCGTTCTTCTCCTAGTCCATTTCTTTTCTTCATAAACGATCTTCTAAATCAAACTTCCAAATATCGAGGAATCGAGAAATCTTGATGTTCTGGGCATGAGACCTCCTTACTATTTACAACACCTTTATCCAACCCCATGATGGCCCGGTGCTTCAAAATCTATTTTGGAGCTTCATGACCGAGTGCACGAAAGGACAAAGGTGCTTATTGGTAGTATTGACAGTAGGGTATCCAACTCTGTCGTTTCACTGGAGCACCGACGCAATTTGTCACACTGTTCTATCGTTGTTACTTTGGAATGTGCTCTAATGAAATCAGGGAACTCGTTCCCGAAACTCGAATTACTTTACGCAACTCGAATTTTTTTACACATGTCTGTTAGAGCTTATCCCTTCATAGTTGATTGGCCAGTAGACAGAACAACACATACATACATAATTCCCACGACATTCCAATTGGAACAAGGGGTACTTCTCAGACAATGAGCTGCATCTGATTCTATGTATACCACGATAGGTGGAAAGGATATTATAAGTTTGTGCTGACCCATTAGACCCACATTTTACCAATACCAATAGGTTTAGAATCACTTTTTGAGTCAATTTAGCGATGTCAGTCCGTCCGTCTGGACGGCTGGCTGTAATGAAAGTACAGGTCGCAATTCTAAAGATAATTTGATAAAATTTAGTTATTTTTTTCATAGTGGAGCCATGGCCATTGAAATTTGTCAAAATCAGTGCATTATTTATGGTACCTTCCAAGGTCCCACTTCCCGGAATTGATATTTTGGACACAAATATAAATATTTTTTTCGTGAAATTTAAAATAAATACTGCTTATATAAACTTAAATCACTTTACTAAATTTCGTTAAAATCGGTCCACATTTGACCATAGCTCCCATACAATCTCTTCACTAAATGAAACAAAAATCTCCAAAACGCTCATAAATCTGAAGATAATGAGAATTTTAAGTTTATTTTTTGCATACATAAATTGTAATCAATTTGCCAAATTTCGAGATAATCAGTCCACATTTGACCCTAGCTTCCATATACACTCATTTCCACTTGAATAGGTGCACTTATTTAGTAATAAATTTATGCTTGCTGCTCTTTAGATACTTCATGAATAGAATAGTGGTATACTTTTTGTGAAAGGCATAGAATAAAAGTGTAAGCAAAGAAAGCTCGAAAAAGATTTGATAGTTTAAATATGGGCCTCTTTTCAAAATTGGTGCAGAAAAATATGGGTTTTTTTTTGCGTCACTTGAATAGGTGCACCACATTAATTTCAGCTTTGTAGCCATTTGTTGAAGTTTTGACCACAAAATAGTTTAGCATTTACTAAAGTAGAACCCTAGAAAAATTTTCGATCGGTTTTTTTTTAAATTTGGTCCAAGGTAATTCATAGGATTTGGAAGAGAAATCAAACATTAATGCCAGCGGAGATTAAGGCCTCTACTTCCGTGAAATTTCTACACAAAATTAAAAAAGTGATTGCGTTGTAATGATTCGCTCAAGAAGTAACAAAAAATGAGGAAAAAATTCTAAGCGAAGGCAAACTTTGGCCCCAAGAGTCATCAAACGGCAAAATGATAGTCATTTCGTGGAAAAATCTTAGTAAAAATTGGTTTCCGTTGTAGTATTTCTGCAGATAGAAACTAATAAATGGACCCTAACACCTAATACCACTTAAACTTCGGAAAAAATCATAATTAGTCCAAAAAGACAAGGATTTACGGTTGAATTTTTGCAAAAAACATTTCGGTAAAAAATGTTGAGGAGCAAGGTAGTGTAGCAATGAAAAAAAAAAAGATTTTTAAGGATGCGATGGTTTGAACTACCATTTTTATGATTTGAGATGGGGATAATATTTTTTAATTCTGCTCTTTAAACTTAAAACTAACGGGTTCATAAAAATCGAACCTTTTTCACATGAAATGACAGCTTTGCTCCTAACCATTTTTTTACCACATGTTCTTTGCAAAAATTCGACCGTAAATCCGTATTTTTTGGACTAATGATTTTTTTCCAAAGTTTAGGTGGTATTAGGGGTTTAGGTCCATTCATTAGTTTCTATCTATAAAAATACTACCACCTACGCCAATTTTTTCTAATACTTTTACAAGAAAATCACTATATTTTTGCCGTTTGGTGACACTTGGGGCCAAAGTTTGCCTTCGCATAGAATTTTTTTCCTCAAATTTTGTTATTCCTTGAGTGAATTATTAAAACGCAATCACTTTTTTAATTTTTTGTAGAAATTTCACGCAAGTAGAGGCCTTAATCTCCGCTGGCATCAATGTTTGACTTCTCTTCCAAATCCTATGAATAACCTTGGACCAAATTTAATAAAAACCGATGGAAAATTCTTCTAGGGTTCTATTTAAGTAAATGCTAAACTATTTTGTGGTCAAAACTTCTACAAATGTCTACAAAATTGAAATTAATGTGGTGCACCTATTCAAGTGACGCAAAAAAAACGCATATTTTTCTGCACCAATTTCGAAAAGAGGCCCATATTTAAACTATCAGATCTTTTTCGAGCTTTCTTTGCTTACACTTTTATTCTTAACTGTTCAGCCTTTCACAAAAAGTATATCACTATTCTATTCATGATGTATCTTAAGAGCAGCAAGCTTAAATTTATTACTAAATAAGTGCACCTATTCAAGTGGAAATGAGTGTAAGTCCAAATGACGGAAACAGCTTAAATATATAAGTTTTGAAAAAATGTTTGTATGATGGCAAAATTTAGCAAATATTTGTCTTTATACAGAAAAAATAACACCTTTTGCCTTAGTGGTGAAGGGTATCGTATGGTCGGGCTTGAGCGACTATAACACTTTCTTCTTTGTTTTAGACTCATTGCATTAGTAAGAGAAGTTTTACATAGCCTAATACTCAATAGCCAGTGGCTAGTTAAGATATGAGGTGAACCGCTCTGGATCTAATTTGAGACCTCTGGTATGCTAGACGGATGACTGCTATACCACGGCGGTTCACAAAAGACAGAATAACACACTACAGAGAAAATTCGTTCTTAAGCCGTAAAATTCGTATGTGGAATTTGCTTCAAATCAAATGTCCATCAAAACTACTCTATCTATCCACCCTCCCATAAACTATTTTCTAGTTCCAACACAATGCATTGCATATGTAGGGGTCACCCCTGAGTGTTGAAAGATAATGATATGCAAAGTTATAGATACAATTTTCTTAACAAATTTTCTACTATTAGTCTTAAATAGTTTTATTTTTCATTCATGAATTAGAGGTTACGATTTTTTAACCTTTGATTTTTATTTTGTATGTATTTGAATATTAAACTCATGAAGAACACCCTGTAAATTACGAATATTACAAAATGTAATAATTTCTAAGTCCGAATTCGTAAAATTTCACCCTTCATCATACCAACAGTCATAACTTATTAAGTTCATCATAAAAGTCCAAATTTCTAACCGCAAAACTTTAACACAAAACTCTGGACGGAAACAACCGAAACACCAACCAAGAAAAAAGCACCATTTGACTTTAGTTATCATGTTCTTTAGTGGCTGACTTGACCAACCACTGCAACTAGTCCTTAATGGTTGTGTTTGCTCTTTTTGTATTATGGGCTGGAGGGCATTTTTCTTACTTGTCCAAAATGCCAGCAAAATGTTATTTCTTCAAAAACATTTTCTGTGGGTTCTTTCATCATCATCATCCTCTTCATCAAAATGAGTATGAGCAACAGAAGCTGAAAACGTATTATTACACCCACTCGTTTATTTTCTTATGCTATCGGTCAAACCCTTTTGGGAGTCTTATAGTTTTGCAACTACAACTTCATGCTACATACAACAAAGTAGCAAAAAAGTGTCTAATTTTGTGTGACGTTTAATGAATGAATGTTATAGTTACTTGTATGTTGGGGGTATGTTCTATTAGTAAGGGGCTGCTGTTTTCAATGCATAAAAGACATTGTTGCACGGCTTGTCGAGTTGGTTGACCAGAAACATGGCTACTTGTGGCCAACTTGTTGTTTTTTGACCATAATGTTCATATAAAACAAGATTTTGCAGCAAATCGTAAATTGAACATTTTACATCATAATAATATCTTCATAGTTCGTTTATGCTTAAACATTAGATTTTCGGGTTAATTCTTGGTCCATTCCGCGAAATTATGCGCTCATCGAATGTTTCCTTCAATAAATCAATTGTGACGTGCGCTGTGTGGCATGCAGCGCCGTCTTGTTGGAACCACAACTCATCCACATTCATGCCATCCAATTGGGGAACAATATAGTCGGTTATCATGGCTCCATTTATGGTAACTGACTCTCCAGCATTATTTCGGAAGAATATGGCCCAATGACTCCACCAGCCCATAGAGCACACCAAACAGTCAGTTTTTCTGGATGTAATGGCGTCTCAAGGGTCTCATGTGGATTCTCTTCACTCCAAATGCGGCAATTTTGCTTGTTGGCGTAGCCATTCAACCAAAAATGAGCCTCATCACTGAACAAAATTTTGCGATGAAAATCAGCATCGAGATCAATCTCATTTTCGGCCCATACACCAAAATCACGACGCATTGCATGGTCTCGCGGCTTTAATTCTAGCACAAGCTGGATCTTGTAAGGTCGCAAGCCAAGATCTTTGCGAAAAATCTTCCATAAAGTTGATGGACAAAGCTCCAATTGCTGTGCACGGTGGCGAATCGATTCATTCGGGTTCTCTTCAACACTTTGCTCTACAGCGGCAATTGTTTCTTCGGTGCGCACTGTTCGACGTCGCTGCGGATGCGTATTATCACATAGAGTAAACGTAGTGCGAAAACAATCCATGGTTAACCGAATTAATTGCTCTGATGGACGATTATGTCGACCATAAAATGGACGGAGCTTGCGGTAAACTTCGCGAACTGAACCAAGCGTTGTTCTTTTGTCAACCTGTTCATGATGAAATGACAAACCAAACTAAATATTAATCACTTGACAGCTGACAAAATGACCGACAGTTAAAAAAGTGATGCCAACTTAAAGTTCTATACCTCAATAAAAAACACCCGATATCACTAGTTAACATTTTTATTAAATATTGTCTTTAGTAAACGTTTTGATCAAATTTTGTCTTTAGGAAAAAATTTAATCAAATTTTGACTTAAGTAAAAATTTGACTAAATTTTGTCTTTAGTAAAAAATTTGACTAAATTTGGTTTTTTGTAAAATTTATTATAAAATTTTGTCTTACTAAAAAATTTATCAAATTTTGCCTTTAGTAATAAATTGTATCCAATTATGTATGTAGTAAAATATTTGTTGATCTAATTTTCTCTTAAGTAAATAATTTGATCAAATTTTGTAAAAAATTTGATAAAATTTTGTCTCTAGTGAAAATTTTGATAAAATTTGGTCTTTTATAAAAAATTTGATCGAATATTTTCTTTATCAAGAAATTGGTTCAAATTTTGGCTTAAGTAAAAAATTGGTTCAAATTTTGACTTTAGTAAAAAAATTTTGGGTTTAGAAAATATTTTTTTAATGAAATTTTTTGAAAAAATTTCTATAGAAATAGAAAATTTTTGAAAAATTTCCTCTAAAAATTGAACTTTTTGAAAAATTTCCTATAAAAATAGGAAATTTTTGAAAAATTTCCTATAAAAATAGGAAATTTTTGAAAAATTTCCTATAAAAATAGGAAATTTTTGAAAAATTTCCTATAAAAATAGGAAATTTTTGAAAAATTTCCTATAAAAATAGGAAATTTTTGAAAAATTTCCTATAAAAATAGGAAATTTTTGAAAAATTTCCTATAAAAATAGGAAATTTTTGAAAATTTTCCTATAAAAATAGGAAATTTTTGAAAAATTTCCTATAAAAATAGGAAATTTTTGAAAAATTTCCATAAAAATAGAAAATTTTTGAAAAATTTCCTATAAAAATAGAAAATTTTTGAAAAATTTCCTATAAAAATAGAAAATTTTTGAAAAATTTCCTATAAAAATAGAAAATTTTTGAAAAAATTCCTATTAAAATAGAAAATTTTTGGAAAATTCTGAAAATTTTTGAAAAATTTCCTATAAAAATAGAAAATTTTTGAAAAATTTCCTATAAAAATAGGAAATTTTTGAAAAATTTCCTATAAAAATAGGAAATTTTTGAAAAATTTCCTATAAAAATACGAAATTTTTGAAAAATTTCCATAAAAATAGAAAATTTTTGAAAAATTTCCTATAAAATTAGAAAACTTTTGAAAAATTTCCTATAAAAATAGAAAATTTTTGAAAAATTTCCTATAAAAATAGAAAATTTTTGAAAAATTTCCTATAAAAATAGAAAATTTTTGAAAGATTTCCTATAAAAATAGAAAATTTTTGAAAAATTTCCTATAAAAATAGAAATTTTTTGAAAAATTTCCTATAAAAATAGAAAATTTTTGAAAAATTTCCTATAAAAATAGAACATTTTTGAAAAATTTCCTATAAAAATAGAAAAATTTTGAAAAATTTCCTATAAAAATAGAAAAATTTTGAAAAATTTCCTATAAAAATAGAAAATTTTTGAAAAATTTCCTATAAAAATAGAAAATTTTTGAAAAATTTCCTATAAAAATAGAAAATTTTTGAAAAATTTTTTATAAAAATAGAAAATTTTTGAAAAATTTCCTATAAAAATAGAAAATTTTTGAAAAATTTCCTATAAAAATAGAAAATTTTTGAAAAATTTCCTATAAAAATCGAAAATTTTTGAAAAATTTCCTATAAAAATAGAAAATTTTTGAAAAATTTCCCATAAAAATAGAAAATTTTTGAAAAATTTCCTATAAAAATAGAAAATTTTTGAAAAATTTCCTATAAAAATAGAAAATTTTTGAAAAATTTCCTATAAAAATAGAAAATTTTTGAAAAATTTCCTATAAAAGTAGAAAATTTTTGAAAAATTTCCTATAAAAATAGAAAATTTTTGAAAAATTTCCTATAAAAATAGAAAATTTTTGAAAAATTTCCTATAAAAATAGAAAATTTTTGAAAAATTTCCTATAAAAATAGAAAATTTTTGAAAAATTTCCTATAAAAATAGAAAATTTTTGAAAAATTTCCTATAAAAATAGAAAATTTTTGAAAAATTTCCTATAAAAATAGAAAATTTTTGAAAAATTTCCTATAAAAATAGAAAATTTTTGAAAAATTTCCTATAAAAATAGAAAATTTTTGAAAAATTTTCTTATAAAAATAGAAAATTTTTGAAAATTTTCCTATAAAAATAGAAAATTTTTAAAAAATTTCCTATAAAAATGGAAAATTTTTAAAAAATTTCCTATAAAAATGGAAAATTTTAAAAAAATTTCCTATAAAAATGGAAAATTTTTGAAAAATTTCCTATAAAAATGGAAAATTTTTGAAAAATTTCCTATAAAAATGGAAAATTTTTGAAAAATTTCCTATAAAAATAGAAAATTTTTGAAAAATTTCCTATAAAAATAGAAAATTTTTGAAAAATTTCCTATAAAAATAGAAAAATTTTGAAATTTCTTACTTTTATAGGAAATTTTTAAAAATGTCTTATTTTTATAAAAAATTTTTTTGAAATTTTTTATTTTTATTTGAAAATTTTCAAAAATTTCTTATTTTTATAGGAAATTTTTCAAAAATTTCTTATTTTCATAGGAAATTCTTCGAATATTTCTTATTTTTATAGAAAATTTTTCAAAAATTTTATATTTTTATAGGAATTTTTTTTTAAAACTTCATATTTTGACAGGAAATTTTTCAAAAATTCACTTCTAGTGTAGATTTTGTTCTCTAGAGTTTGAATTAGATGACCTAGACTCCTATGTTACACGTAGATTATTTATGATACATTGGATGTTCTGAGCTTATCAAACCCTTTACAATAATACAAAAAAAAAATCTACCAGTTTTTTAAACTATGGAAATTTCCTTTAATTGTTCACCACATCCCATTGTGCAATGCAGTTTTTTTTATATATCAAGTATCTATGATCATGTATATAATTTATTAAATATTTTATTTTAAATGCAAGTTATTTCTCAATTATTCTAACTATTTAATGTCAAAGAGTCTCATTGTTATTTATTTTTATTCAGAATTTTGTTCAACAATCACTTTTTTTCTGTTAAACATGAGAAAATTATCGTTACAACATGTCGATGACAAAGTTGTTTAATTATAAAAAAATATAAATATGTAATAACAAAATATAATTGTCATCTTAGTTAAAGTGGGATCGGAGATTTTAATGAAAATAAAATGTTAAGTCATAAATCACATACTCAGGCTTCGATTTATATAAGCAAAGGTTAATGGTGAGGAATAAGTCGTTAAGGGGCCTTATAAGGGCAATTCTATGATAGATAAGAAATTTTGTCATTTCATATCATAAGGCCCTGAAAACGAAAAAGGGATTCGTTTTTAGGGCCTTATGATATGAAATGACAAAATTTCTTATCTATCATAGAATTGCCCTTATAAGGTGCCTTAACGACTTATATCTCACTTATACTTATCTTCTAAATGACTATATGGAAGATCTGTTGGTTTCCTTTGGAAAGATAATAATTTTAATAAAACCTTAAATAGGATCTGAGTTATATATTTTCAAATTTTAAGAGGCATTTAAGGTCAAGGCCTTTTTATTTCTACCGTTTGACTGAATATTAATTATTTAAAAATATTTAAATAAATATTTGTAATTAATTTTAATACCATCAAGTATGAATGTATCGGATGGTATGTAAATGAATTCCGACAGTTCAGATCAGACAATTGAAATGGTTATAAGATACAACCAAATACAATTAATTTACATGATAACCCAAGAATCTTGTATTGAGCTCATTACGCTACCGTTGAAAAAATATTTTTTTTAAAACTCATTCCGATATTTATCTTTGGTATTTATTTAACATTGTATCAATATTTTCGATATCGATAAAATTCAATACAAAAACACTCATATCTGATGGCATGATATTGAATATTTTTATCATTTCAATGAATGAAAAAAAAGACAGACGACGACTCCCTCATCCTAAAACTCAGAGGCACTTCAAAAAGTGAAGATAAAGCAAAAGATTCGTATTAAAAAAGTGTTGAATCATTAATTTGATTATGACATTGTTAAATTTTTATACCTTCAATATTTAGGTTTTTTGTAAGGAAAAATTTTAATATTTTTTTAATAATAACACATAAGTTATATGTGTGTGGTTACACACATACATATGAGCCCCTTTTGTAGTTATTAATTAATCATACTTAAGGATTTTTTTCCCGATTTTTTACTACTTTACCTACTCGATGTTTTTCTTAAAGTTTTTGACGACTTGTATATTTTTGTAAGTGTTTTCAACAAGTTCACATAAGTCACATACCTGATTTTAATCATTCATTCATTTCATTTAAATCCATACAATTCATATCGAATCAATTCAATGTAAAAAATTTTAAAATCTGATATTGTTAATTTCAATACTAATGTAGCACAACGCTGAATTCAGATATACAGATCCTCATCATTTTTGTAACTTTTACAGTGATTCCCAAACTGACTTTTTATAGAAAATTTTTTGAAAATTGACTATTTAAAAGAAATTGTTCGTAAATTGACTATTTATAGGCAATTTTTTGAAAATTTACTCTTTATAGGAAACTTTTTTAAAATTTGCTATTTATAGGAAATTTTTCAAAAATTGACTATAGGAAATTTTTCGAAAATTTAATATTTATAGGAAATTTTTCGGATATTGACTTTTTATAGGAAAATTTTCGAATATTTACTGTTTTTAGGAAATTTTTCATAAATTGACTATTTATAGGAAATTTTTTGAAAATTGACTATTTATAGGAAATTTTTCAAAAATTGACTATTTATAGGAAATTTTTCGAAAATTGACTATTTATAGGAAATTTTTCGAAAATTGACTATTTATAGGAAATTTTTCGAAAATTGACTATTTATAGGAAATTTTTCGACAATTGACTATTTATAGGAAATTTTTCGAAAATTAACTATATATTGAAAATTTCTCGAAAATGGACAATTTATAGAAAATTTTTCCAAAATAGACTATTTATAGGAAATTTTTCGAAAATTGACTATTTATAGGAAATTTTTCGAAAATTGACTATTTATAGGAAATTTTTCGAAAATTGACTATTTATAGGAAATTTTTCGAAAATTGACTATTTATAGGAAATTTTTCGAAAATTGACTATTTATAGGAAATTTCTCGAAAATTGACAATTATAGAAAATTTTTCAAAAATTGACTATTTATAGGATATTTTTCGCAAATTGGCTATTTATAGGAAATTTTTCGAAAATTGACTATTTATAGGAAATTTTTCGAAAATTGACTATTTATAGGAATTTTTTCGAAAATTGACTATCAATAGGATATATTTCGAAAATTGACTATCAAAAGGAAATTTTTTGAAAATTGACTATTTATAGGAAATTTTTCTAAAATTGACTATTTATAGGAAATTTTTGAAAAATTGACCATTTATAGGAAATTTTTTCGAAAATTTACTATTTAAAGGAAATTTTTTGAAAAAATACTATTTATAGAAAATTTTTAGAAAATTGACATTTATAGGAAATTTTTCGAACATTCACTATTTATAGGAAATTTTTCGACAACTTACTATTTATAGGAAATTTTTAAAAAATTGACTATTTATAAGAAATTTTTCGAAAATTGACTATTTATTGGAAATTTTTCGAAAATGGACTATTTATAGGAAGTATTTCGAAACTTGACTATTTATAGGAAATTTTTCAAAATTTAACTATTTATAGGAAGTATTTCGAAACTTGACTATTTATAGGAAATTTTTCGAAAATTGACTATTTAAAGGGAATTTTTCGAAAATTGACTATATATAGGAAATGTTTCGAAAATTGACTATTTATAGGAAATTTTTTGAAAATTGACTATTTATAGGAAGTATTTCGAAACTTGACTATTTATAGGAAATTTTTCGAAAATTGACTATTTATAGGAAGTATTTCGAAACTTGACTATTTATAGGAAATTTTTCGAAAATTGACTATTTATAGGAAATCTTTCCAAAATTGACTGTTTATTGGAAATTTTTCATAAATTGACTATTTATAGGAAATTTTTCAAAAATTGACTATTTATAGGAAATTTTTCGAAAATTGACTATTTATAGGAAATTTTTCGGAGATTGACTTTTTATAGGAAAATTTTCGAATATTGGCTATTTATAGGAAATTTTTCGAAAATTGACTATTTATAGGAAATTTTTCGGATATTGACTTTTTATAGGAAATTTTTCATATATTGACTATTTATAGGAAATTTTTTGAAAATTGACTATTTATAGGAAATTTTTAAAAAATTGACTATTTATAGGAAATTTTTCGAAAATTGACTATTTATAGGAAATTTTTCGGATATTGACTTTTTATAGGAAAATTTTCGAATATTGACTATTTATAGAAAATTTTTCGAAAATTGACTATTTATAGGAAATTTTTCGAAATTTTACTATTTATAGGAAATTTTTCGAAAATTGGATATTTATAGGAAATTTTTTGAGCATTGAGTTAAAATCTTGCATTTTAACAGTCTTGGAAGAAAGCTTTATATTGACTCATAAAAAGTTTTGGAACCACTGTTAGATCTTACTGGAATGATGCTGCTGCTAATGATGATACCTTTACATTTTTTCAATTCATATTTTTTATTTAACCAATGAATACACGATATTGACCTTTGTAATGATGGGGAATATTGAAAAGATACTCGATATTTACTAACATACCTAAACGTTTACCGTCTTAATACCTTTTTCACGTTTTAAACCTGATGCCAACGATTATTTCTTGAACTTTTTTACCTCTTTCATCCTCATCTTCGCTGACGTCTTTCAGTTTGTCTGTCTGTCGATCTGATCTGTTTTCAATGATTAATACGAGTGAAAATTTGATCTCTTTGTTTGAAATCAAACAAAATCAAAGACAGGAGATGATGTTAACTGTAATGACTTGTAAAATTTATATTCATAAATTAACCCTTCTTGAAACGATGGTGGGCCATTTGTAGCACTTGTGGCAATCATTAATTGTGATTATGAAAATAATAACAAAAGTTATGCGTATGTGTTTTAATGATCCTCGAGAGTGTTTAAGTCAGTGTAATAAAATTTGGCATTCAAATGAAGAAACAGTTAAAATTTAGATTTTTAAGCCAAAAATCTATTCAGTTGTTCTCCAATAGTTAGACCCCACTTTCAGTAACATACACATTACAACATAGATATCCGATCATGATCTAAAAACTATCAAAATTCCTTGCATCCTTTCACTTAAAGCCTTCCTGGGATTGGTTTATTCTCTTCAATTTATAGCCTTTGTTAAAACTTTATTTCATTACCTTTATCCTTCTTTCCTTCATTCAGTCATTCATATATTTCATTCATCCCACCAACATGACAGTTTCTTTATAAAAAACTTTGATTTTTATTAATGTTTACAACATGATCAGCAGATATTTGTTATAATAATGTCCTATTTTAGTCTTTATAACAAAATATATGTGGACTCACTACACAATAAGATTAAATCAGTAGGTTTGAAAAAGACATGCATGAATGAATGAATGAATGATGTAAATTTGATATAAAAATGCCGACATACAAAAGATGATTTTATGAATACGCATCATTACATGAAATGTCATTGGATTTCATCGACCGATCATCATCTCCATAACAGATGACATTTCAAGATCAAGTGTGATCTTATTGTTGAGAATTTGATGATTACATGAGTAATTCAAAGTCTTATAAAAGTGTAATTCAGTTTTGATCTTAATTCATAATGAAAGCATGTTATAACAAGAAAGTATAGATATTAAAGCCAGAAGACATGCATGTGGTTTAAATTTCGACCAAAACATTTTGTATTATTTTAGTTCTCATATCTGTTTAGGCTTCAATCACGCCTTAATAGCTTAACCGATTTTAATGGAATTTGTAAAGTATTTATAAAGGTTTATATCCTAAGATTGCTAGCCTATCGCTTGTTTTAGTCCCTTAAGTTATCTAATTTGGGGCAGTATTAGATACTTGGCAATAATGCATCAATCAAGCCTAAATGGCTAAAATGATTTTAATGAAATTATGAATGTAGATAAAGTTTAACCCTAAAGGCTACGTCATACCCAGCAAAACTTTGGTAATGGCAAGTACTCTGATAACTGGTTACCTTGTAACGACTACAACATACCATCCGAATAAATAATAAGTTATTACAGAAGTACTTATTTGTAATTAAGATGGTAATTTAAACTGAATGGCCCCGGTTCAAATCCCACCAAGGGCAACAATTTTTTTTAGTTTTTTTTTTTTATTAAAAGAGTCTTTTTAAATGATTTTTGAATTTTAAGAACTTAAATATTATCTTCTGTAAAAAAAATTTGTAAAACTAACTCACGTTAATGAAAAATACCATCATGAGTCAATTTTGATTATCTAGGGGATGTTGAATACCAAACACGATTCTAATTGGTCTTAACTTGGTAAGCCCAACTTATCTGGGTCATCCTCTCATCATCTCAACTGTGGACACACACCTCCTCATGGTATCACCCGGGGAGCTAGTTTAACACCCATTAATATTGTGAGTTAACATGTTCCGAGAGTTGTCCCATAAGATCGATAAAAATGGGTTAGGATAACGGGCTAGTAACCCTCTCTTGAAAAAAAAAATACAATGAAGAGGATAAAATTAGAATTGAAATGTCCCACTACCTAATTTTAGAGGAGGATGTCCGAAACTTCGATAGAAAGACAAAGTAGAGGAACTTTTTTCAAAGCTTGGACTATAAAATTGGAGAATATTCGAACAAGATCGAAATCCATGGAATTCTAAAATATGCTCGGACTTTGACATTAACAGGTTGTAACATTTAAGTAAGCAAGAGTCAATATAATGTAAAAACTTATACAAAAAAACGATTTAAATTGTTTAAGTCTTAAAATAATTTTAAAAAAGTTTTAAAATAATTACAAAAAATCGTATAAAAATATTTTTCCAAAAATTACAACAAAGCAAAAAAAGCAGGGAAAAACAAAGTTATTTTCACATGATTTTGAATCTAAAAATAAAAATTGTTTATATTAATTATAAGCTGCTAAGTTTTCAACATATGAAGTAGCTCAGTGGAAGAGTCTCCGCCTAGCAGTCGGAGGGTCTGGGTTCGAGCCCCCATGGGACCATAAAAAAAAATTTTGTATTTCGTTTAAAAATATATGTTTTTAATAAAACAACAACATAAAAGTTGTTGCTGTTGTTGTTGTTGCTTTCAAATTGCTTACCCAAGTCATTAATTTTCTGCAATTGGTAAGTACTTGCCTCCAATGACATCCCCATGTTAATGTAATGACTTAAACAGCGAATGAGTAAGTAGTTTGTGTTCAATAGTTTAACTGTTTAACTCATTATTTGGTAATGAAAAGTTTTACTGGGATAGCTATTAAGTAAGGATTACTTATTTGGTTACTTTTTTTTGAAAGGTGAAGTAATGATTACATTACGATTATATTCAGATTTGGACGATTAAAGAGTGTTCTAAAAAAATATGCATTTACTATTTTAGACAAAATTTATCCATAGTGCAAGAAATAATTTATTTTTTGATCAAGTTAGTTTCTATAGATATGTCAGATACTATTATTTTAGAAATTATTAATTTTCAATAGTATTTCAATCAAAATGGACTGCGAAAAAAAGTTCGTGAAAATATAATTAAAACTTTTCAAAAAAATCCGTCATGGACTTTTAAAAAAATATTTAGCTAAAAATTTGAAAGTTGACCCTCGAACGGTTTCTAATGCCATCAGACGGTATAAGGAAAACCTGAGCATTGAAAGAAAACCTGGATCTGGGAGGAAAAAAGGTCCTACAGATATTGGTAAGGCAAAAGAAGTCGAGCGACTCTTTCGAAGAGCGCCTAATACTTCTTTAAGAAAAGCAGCTCGTACGATGAAATGTTCTACGAATTTTGCACATAGAGTCAAAGCTTATGCTGGACTGAAGACATACAAAGTCCAAAAGGTTCCAGATCGCAATGCTATAAAGAACTTAGAAGCAAAAAAACGAGCGAAAAAATTGAAGTCTGATTTTATAAAAAATACACCTGTTGTGTGATGGATGATGAAACATACGTACGGGCAGACTTTTCTCAACTTCCTGGTCAAGATTTTTATGTTGCTGATAAACGGGGCAATGTTCGGCAAGAGTTTCGCACAAAAAAACAAACAAAATTCCCTAAGAAGTTTCTCGTGTGGCAAGCTATTTGCAGTTGTGGCATCTGGCACAATAAACACAGAAATTTATATAAAGGAGTGCCTACAAAAACGGTTGTTACCCTTTTTAAGAGAGCACAGAGTGACTACATTTTTTTTGGCCCGATTTGGCATCATGTCATTATGGAAAAAAGGCACTTGAATGGTACTCAAAGAATAATGTCATTTTTGTACCTCGAGAGGCAAATCCACCTAACTGTCCAGAACTTCGGCCTGTGGAAAGGTATTGGGCTCTGGTAAAAAAGGAATTGAAGAACACAGGAAAGATTTCCAAGAACATGTCCGATTTTAAGCGCAGGTGGAACACATGCTCCAAAAAGGTATCAGAAGCAACTGTAAAATCTTTAATGGGAGGGTTTCCGAAAAAAGTCGATAATTTTGCAAAACCCGAGTACTAAGTAAACATTTTAATGCTAAATGATTTTGTATAATATGTCATTATATTTGCGTATTTTGTAGAGTTTTTATATTAAAATATTTGATTTTTATTTAAGAAAATCCAACTACAAATTTTATTTAGAGCACTCTTTAGTAATTGATTACCATTACTAATAGTGGAAAAGTAATGTGGATTACTTAACGATTACAGAAAACAATCAAAAAGAATCAAAAGTAATCAAAAAATATTTCGATTACTTTTGAAGATTACTTAAAAGAATTATTAAAAGAATCAGATTTTTCAATATTACGAAAATAATCAAAAGTAATCTTTGAAAGCAGTCGAATTACTTTTTGATTACTTTTGATTATTTTCAGTTATCGTGAAGTAATCCAAATTAGTAATCGTAATCAATTAGTAAACAGAAATTGTTTAAAAGAGGATTATATAATCATTACGATTCTTTTGAAAATGTAATGTAATTGATTACTAATCGTAATCAAAATTTAACAGCTCTGCGCTACGTTTTGTTTTAAAATATGGTTCGAGAAGGTTATATATATATATAAATAGGGCAACATTAAACATTTGATAAACTAGAAAAGTATGAAACTTCTAATTTAATAGAGGTTAATTTCTTACCATTATCAAATTTCTTACTTTAAAAATAATGTAAAGAATAGCAAAAATAATAAGTCAAAAAGACTTTGACTTGAGTTAAGCCATTTTGTTTTTTACAGTTAAGCCCTTTTGTTTTTTCGCAATTACTTAAAAATTACTAGTCTTATGTCATTTATGTTTTGGGAATGTCTTTGCTGTTGCATTGTTGGCCAACTTGGAATTTATATATCATTTAATTTAAGAGTTATGATGTTTTTTTGCTTATCATATAAAAAAATATTATTCCAGACTACGATTTTGAAAGGCTTTAATTTATATTTCCGACCATATATTGTTTGTCTACAGATCAACCCTCCGTTCTGACTAAATGAAATTTCATTTAAGTATCTTTAACCGCTTAAAAGTTAGTGGGTTATTTCTGAAATAACTCTTAAAAAACTCTGTAGATGGGCAAATACTGCTTGACGGATGATACATTTGAACGGATATTGTTGTACTTAAATGAATCCCATTGTCGTTCTAAACGAGATATCTGTGCACAAATTTCAGAGAATTATATCACTTTCGAATGGCATTTGTTTATTTGCATACTTCCAGACCAGAGCAGTGGAATTTTCTAATCCACATAAGAAAAAGCAGCTTAGAGTATCACTATATCGAGATATATTTAGATTTTAAACATTTTGCAACCGATCTTTTAGTAAATGGTATTAGTTTATACCAAATGTGTTAGGATGGGTTCAAATGAATTTTTTCCTTTTTTATAGAGCTTTTTATGATAAAGTCTTCAAACTATCAACATAAATATTTTTTGTATACCTACCATATATATATATATATATATATATATATATATATATATATATATATATATATATATATATATATATATATATATATATATATATAGATATATATATATAGTGGTGGTCACGCATTTAGCACAAATTGTACCTGTTAACTCTTATAGGAAATATTAAGTCCTAATTCAATTTTTTGCACTACTTTTTTTTAATGTATTATACATGATGCGAAGATGAAGTCGTATTCCTTTTATATACATATTTTTTAAAAATTATATTTATTTTTGCAATTATTTAAAACTAACCCATAAAAAATACTGGACATATTTTTAGCACAAATTAAAAACAATATTTATTAAAAATCAAAAACAAGTTATTAATTAAAATTTCTTGAAAAAAACCTAATATTTTGTAGGATATCCTTTATTTTGTATAACTGCCGCACATCTTTTAGGCACACTCTTCACAAGAGCCAGGTATCGCTCATTTGGAACAGCATGCCATATTTTTTGGACTTCCCTCCATAAATCATTTAAGTTGTTCGGTTTTACGCTTGTTATATACTTCTCTATATCATTCCAAAGATTCTCAATAGGATTGAGATCCGGAGATTGAGCTGGCCATTTCAAAACATTTACTTGACTCTCCTCCAAGCAACAATTCACAGCACGTAAAGTGTGTTTAGGGTCATTGTCATGCATGAAGCGCCAGCTAGGTCGCATCTTTGCCTCTGCTTATAGTATAATGATATCGGCTAGAATATTTTTATAAACGTGTTGATCCATACGTGTGTCAATTTTGTGTATTGGACCAACTCCATGCCCTGAGAATGCAAGCCACACCATCACATTTACTCCACCATGTTTTACAGTCTTTGACGTATACTTTGGGTTGTGCTGCATGTTCGGAAGAGACCATACATATCTCTTTCCATCAGATCCAAATCTGCAAAACTTTGATTCGTCGCTCCAAATTATGTTTTTCCAAAAATCTAATGGCTTTTCCAAATGCTATCGGGCGAAAGAAATTCGTGATTTCCAATTCTTTTTTGACACATGTGGCTTGTGTTGCACAATACAGCCACGCGATTTTTTTTCATTAAGGCGTCTTTGTATCGTTCTGTCGGAGACATCAATACCGTATTTTGATGACACTTCACTATTTATATCACTGGAGCTCTAAAAAAGGTCGGCCACTGACATTGTATGTATTAAATAATCCTCTTTTGTTATCGTTTTTCTTGGTCTAGGTGCCCGTAAACCCTTTTTAATTGTTCCGTGTGCTTTTATAGGGCTCAAAGCATTATATACCATCTTTCTGGAGCAATTTAAAATACTTGCTATTTCACTTACGGGACATCCTCTCGAATTTATTTCATAAATTACCTGTCGTTGCGTATCTGTGCACTATTTATTTTTGGCCGTGTCTAATAAATATTTTATTTCTGAAAAACCTTCAACTGCACACCATATGATGAAAAACTTACCAAAAATTTATTAAAAATTCAAAAAATAACAGAAATGTAAAATGTTTAATATTTGTGCTAAATTTGTGTCCAGCTCCAATTACGTATTACCAACAAATAAATTATATATGAAGCAATTGAAGAAAGGGAATAACAAAAAGAGTAACGGGACTTGTCGATCACACCATAAGCTACACATCGTGGCAAAAAAAAAAGAAAATTATTACTCCAACAGAAAAATATACGGTTTTGAAAAAAACTAGTGTGCTAAATATGTGACCACAACTGTATATATATATTTTATATATATATATATATATATATATATATATATATATATATGTATATATATAGATATATATATATATATGTATATATATATATATATATATATATAAATATATATGTATATATATATATATATATATATATATATATATATATAAATATATATATATGTATATATATATATATATATATATATATATATATATATATGTATATATATATATATATATATTTCTTTACGAAATTCAAAGGCGATTGAACAATGTCCGTGTGCCTGTCCGTCTGTCTGTCGAAAGCACGATAACGACAAAACGAAAACGAAAAGAGCTTGGTCACTGAAACTTGGCAAATTTATAGGAAAATTTTGGTACTAAAATTGGGCAAAATCGGTTCACATTTGACCATAGCTCCCATATAACCTCGCGTAAGTTAATCTCTTATTTGCTAATAAATGACAAATTATAACAGCTATTATCATATAATTTGGTCAATATGGCACTAGGCAGCATTTCATCGAAATCGGTTCACATTCGGCCATAGCTCCATACAAAACACCGATAGAAACAGCGTAAACAAAACCTAAAATAGACTTAAATGCCAATAAATGCTAAACTTTAATAGCAATGTAAACTTCACTTAGCAGAAGGAAGTTTTATGTTAATGGCAGACAGTATGCAAAATTTTGTCACAATCGGTCATCATTTGACCGCAGCTCGCATATAAAATCTTACGAAAATATAAAAATACCAAACTTAGTTTAGAGCAGAGAAGTTTATTATATCAAATTTTATAGCAATCGGTCCATATTTGACTATGGCTTTCATATAAAAAACACTACCGGAAACTACTTAAATGCCACAAAGGCCAGTTGAAAGCTATTCAATTAAAAACTATGACAGCTATGGCTATTAAGTTTTGCAAAATTAAACGATATATAAATACCTGTCAGTTTATAAAATTTTGTGGCTATATAACTATATTTCTTACATATATAAATTATCCATTTCGTGGTTTCAAAGGTATAGGACTCGAATTCGACATCTGTCAAACTGAGTTGTTAAACCAGTTTTTTTCTTTTCAGTTGAAAATCTGAAGTTGACGAAAATGGATCGCTTAGTATCACACAACGAATAAAAATTATCAAAACTAGTGATTCTACAACAGCCACATATCGTGCTTTAAGAGGAAATTATGGTTCACATAAGCAAGCAATTGGCAAAATAGTGAAGACATTTTAAGAGACTGAAGCGGTTGCGAATATTGTAAGGCCTCTGCGTCATCGTTTCGCTAGTTCCGCTGAAAATATAGTTGCTGTAAGTGAAATTGTTGCCGAAGACCCAAATGTGTCGATTCCTCGTCGTTCTCAGGAATTAAGAGTGTCTTACGGCACATTATAGCGCATTTCAACAACTGATGCCAGCTGACCATTCACAACATCGTAGATACGTGGAATTAGTGCTTGAACAATAGGCAGTGGACGGCGATTTTTCGAACAAAATTTTACTCAGCGATGAAGCACATTTCTCACTCGGTGGGTATGTTAGTAAACAAGTATCCTTAAGTTATTGAACAGAGGTTATTATATACAGAAAAAGTCACTGCTTGGTGCGCTCTTTGGTCCGAAGGTGTGATTAAACCTTACTTCTTCGAAAACGACGATTCGGAGCGTTATGGTCATATGATAAGACGATCTAAGACGACCAAAGAGAAGTTTAAAATTATTACCAGTATGTGTACCAAATTTTCGGTCACTGTTTGACCATAACATTCTCGGAAAACCTTCAAATACCACAATTCCATAATAAATCTTATATTATAATAGCCTTAAAAACTAACTCCCTAATTTATAAACTAAAAATATTGCTATGACGAGCTTTTAATTCACATTTTCCATACAAAATTCTTACTATAAGGCTATGATAATTTTATAATTCGTTTATGAATTAGGGGGTAAAAGTATAAAGTTTTTGCTTAAATGCTTCTAAATATTGAACTTAAAATTTTTCTAATAATACCAACTAGGGTTGTTACCTAGTTGTTCGCATTTGGTCCACATTTTTATACCCACCATCAAAAAGAATGGGGGGTATATTGAGATTGTCATTCCGTTTGTAATTTCCTTAATATTGGTTCAAAAATCAAAAACGATATATATTCTGAATCCTTATGAAATTCTAAGACGATTGAGCTATGTCCGTCTGTCTGTCTGTCTGTTGAAATCACGATAACGTCTAAACGAAAAGAGCTAGCTAACTGAAACTTAGCAAAAACATTCTTTATCTATGAGAAAATGTTGGTATTGAAATTGGGCAAAATCGGTTAGCATTTGGCCATAGCTCCCGTATAACCTCGTCTAGGCTAATCGCTTATTTGCTAATAAATGACAAATTATGACAGTTATGATGACAAAATTTGGTATCTAGAAGTTTTAGATAAGCACTAGGCAGCATATAAAATTTCATCGAAATCGGTTCACATTTAGCCATAGCTCCCATACAAAAAACTTACGAAAACAGGCTAAATTTCACCCAAAATACACTTAAATGCCTAAAAGTATAACAGATATAACCACTAAATTTGGCACAAGAAAGTTTTATATCAATGCCAGCCAGTGTGCAAAATTTTGTCACAATCGGTCACTATTTGACCTAGCTCCCATATAAAAAACTTACGAAAACACAAAAATTCAAAAAGAAAAGGGGATTTATGTCCGTCTGTCCGTCAGACAAAATCGTGATAGCTCCTTAACTACAAGAGCTAGTAAGACTAAATTAAGCACAAGAAAGTCTTATGTCAATGCCAGCCAGTGTGCAAAATTTCGTCACAATCGGTCACCATTTGACCATAGCTCCCATATAAAAAACTTATGGAAACACAAAAATACATAAAGAAAAGGTTGTTTATGTCCGTCTGTCCGTCAGATAAAAGCACGATAGCGCCTTAACGAAAAGAGCTAGAGGGACAAAATTTTACAAAAGTATTTTGGATATCTTGAAAAAGATGTGTGTTGAAAATGGACAAAATCGGTTCAAATTTAGTTAGAGCTCCCATATAACCCCGCCCCGGGAAACACATTAATGCTGATAAATTGAATACAATTGTAATAGCTATGACGATTAAATTTAAAATAGGGAAGTTTTATGCAATTTTTGATCAGTTTATCAAATTTTATAGGAATCAGTCCATATTTGACTTTAGCTTTCATGTGAAAAACACTCACGGAAACCAAAAATTTTAGCAAAGGCCAGTTAAAAGCTATTAAATTAGAAACTATGATAGCTATGGTCACTAAATTTTGCAAGAATAAGCTCTCTATATATACCAGCCAGTGTGTAAAATTTTGTTATAATCGGTCAACATTTGGCTATAATTCTTATATATATAACATCCCCTTTTTATATCTACAATCAAAAAGGTTTGGAGGTACATTCATTATATTAAGATTGCACCTATGAAATTATATAGGCATCAATCAATGTTCAGCCCAGACTTTATATATGATGAATGCATTAGGAACTCATAACGAAATATATGGACCTGTCGTATTACTATTAACGTGTTTAGCCTAAATACATATTAATCACAACGAAAAGTATTTAACAACTTATTAATGTAAAACTATACCTGGTTATGAGACCGAATTTTGATCAAAGTAAATACTGGGGAAACCACTAAAATATTTTTGAATGTTGAACTATAAAGCTACGGAAACCTAATTTAGTCCAAAGGTTTTACCAACAATACCAAATAGCTTAGCGATTTTTCCAGTTTTGAGATATGAGATATGTTTCTAAATTTAACACAACTTGATGGTGGGTATATAAGATTCGGCACAGCCGAATATAACACTCTTACTTGTTATTAGCTGCTTTTCTAAATTAAACACAATTTAATGGTGGGAATATAACATTCGAAACATCAGAATATAACACTTTTACTTGTTTAACCAAAATTTTAGCAATTACAAACAGAATGACAATTTCAAAATACCCCATTTTTTGATAATGAATGTAAAAATTTGGGTGAGTCCAATAAACATTTATATTTGTTATTGCCCTTTGTGGTGTGATTTCTAGTGTTTCTTGTCCCGGATGTAGCTTTAAAGCAAACATTTAAACAAATTTGTCCCATAGAAATATGTTTTTGATAACAAATTCATTCAGCAAAACATTTCCATTCATTTCAGTTGTAACATGAAATCTTATTTCTAAGTAAATAATTCGATTCGCTTTGACCTTTTCACTTGCCTAATAAATTATCACCTATTAAAACTAACTTCATGATCATGATTGCCAAATGATTTTTGAATACCGGTCGTAAGTCATACTTTGTAATTTACACTTTATGCATTAGAAATCTCCACATAAAGATCCGGTACGAATAATGTTTCACGAAAGTCGAATGAAAAGAAATACGAAAATATGTCATGATCAATCATTTAAGTAAATTATGATAACAGTCGAAACAGTAGCCCGATTATCAAGCTATTAAGATCCGTTTTTGTTATTTTTCGAGAAAACGAAATATCAAATACCCGTACACACTTTGTACTAACAGTTATCATAAAATATTTAAGTTGGAACATAAAATGTAACCTGAGTATCGATCGGAGCAGTCGAAGAATATGGGGATACAAAGACGACGACAACGCAACGACTACATGTAAGTTTAAGTACGTGAACAGACAATTCATGTATGTAATTTATATCTTTACTACCGTCTTTAAAAAACAATATCTTTCAGTTAATGTTTTTGTTGCTTTTCTGAAAACTTTTATAAAATATTTGTGTTTGTTTTTTTTTTACTCTTTTTTGTTATACGTAAATTTTATCTGCTTTGAATCTGTATACGCATACAACAAACAGCAACGAACAACATGATAGGTTTGGTTGGCCAAAAAAAAAATGTACCAGCAACAATAGTAACAACAGCAGCAATAGCAACAGATATAGCAACAGCATAAAATTTTTTAAAGAAAAAGTGTTTAAGTAAAAACTCGTGTTAGTTGTTATCTGACAAACTTATGATCGTTTGTTGTTGATTTCAAGTTGTAGACATTATTTTATATGAACAAACGTTCATTTCATACTCATATAAATATAAAGTTTGCTCGACACTCACTTCTCTTTTTACTGCTCGTACCTTGTGTAAACTTCCTTTCATGTGTACGAGTATGTAACCAGAAGTTTCAGATTTAACAGCTTCAGATCTGAATTTAAAGCTCTATAACTCTAGTAGTAACATGCTCATGGACATATTTACAAGCGTTCATACCTGTTTACATACGTACATTCATGTGGCAAGTAAATAATAGTGTTGCTGTTGCGATATGTTGCAAACGTTGTTGTCGACTTTACATTAAAAACTATTGTACAAATATTTTAAACAGTGGGTGGCATAAAATGTAGACAAAACTTAAGAATGTTTGAAAGTCCAATCGAAATATCTAAATTTAGGCCATTTCATTTGAGTACAAATGTGAGTAATAACATCTTTTTTGGGGTTTGAATAATCTGGGTTGATCGGACTAGACGATAGACTCGACAAAGCTCCTTCAACTAGTTACTTAATAATTGAAATAATCTATAGTAACAACCTGTTAACGACAAATGCAGAGCATATTTTAGAATTCCATGCGCCAAGTTTTGAAAGATTTTCTTCTACTTGGTCTTTTTATAGAAGTTTTGGACGCCCTCTTCTACGAATTTCCTCAGGATCATTATCGAACACTTTTCAATGCGGAGTATTTTCATCAATTCGCACAACATGTCCTAGAAAATGAAGCCGTTGCTGCTTAAGGCATTTCACTATGTCTATGTCAGTGTTTAACTCTTACAGCTCATGATTCATTCGATGTCGATACTTATTATTGACGTAGACTGGTCGAAAGATTTTTCATAGAATTTTCCTCTCAAATACTACAAGGATAGCTTCATCTGCCTATGCACCATACAATAACATGAGTATTATAAGCGTTCGGCATCGTAGGGATGCCAAACTCAGACATTGCTTTAAATACCTTCTTCCGCATCGGGCTGTCAAAAGCTGCTTTGTAGTCAACAAAGAGATGATACGTATCAATTTGTTTCTCTTGGGTCTTCTCTAGGATTTGACGTAGAGTAAAGATTTGGTCAGTTGTTGATTTACCTGGTCCAAAGCCACATTGGTAGTCCCAATTATTTCTTTAACTTTGGGCTTAAGCCTTTTACATAGTATGGTCAATAGAACCTTAAATGACATTAACCTCATTTTGGTTGGGTGGTGGGTGGCTGATGAATATTGCTACATTAAGAAACTCAAATAATTTTGTTTTCAGTGTATGGAATACATTTATTAATTTATTAATGTTAAAGTTCATTCAATTTTATTAAATATAGTTTAATTTGTTTTAAAAATAATGGAACTTAAATGCCCCTCCCCCCCCTGGGCGTTGATGCATGTGCGGCATCTTAGCAAAAAGTTGTTCATTACTGCTTGGAGAGTTGAGACAGGAATAGCCGCAATTGTTGCTCGAATGGATTGCTTTAGTTCATTCAAATTTGTTGGTTTTGCTTTGTAAACTTCCTGTTTGCAATAACCCCACAAGAAAAAGTCAGGTGCAGTAAGGTCAGGCGATCTGGGTGGCCAACGGAATGTGGAGTTTCTGGATATCAGCTTATTGGGAAATTTTCGTCGCAATTCTGTCATAACAGGTTGGGCGAAAAAGGAATTCTCTTTCGGCGTAATTCTGGATAGAAAAACTTTCTCAACATGCTCAAGTAACGGTCTCCAGTAACCGTAACGGGGTGACCGTTTTCTTCACAGAAGTAGGGCAGCGTGATGAAACTGCACACCACACTGTGACACGAAGTGGATGCAATTCCGTCTCATGGAGTGTCTGTTTGTTGGAATCACTCCATATTCGAAAATTTTGTTTATTTATATTGCCGTTTAAATCGAAATGGGCCTCGTCAGACGTAAAAAGACAGTTCAACATGTTTGCATCCTCTTCCACCATTTGTAGCATCTTCTGGCAAAATTCTAAGCGAATCGGCAAGTCTGCAGCGTTCAGTTTGTTGACCATTTGAATTTTATACGGGAATAAGTCCAAATCTTTGTGCATAATAGACTGCAATGACTGTCTGCTTATACCCATTTGAGCAGATAAGCTTCTTATCGAAACTCTTGGATTTTGTTGTATCGCAGCAGCGATTGTTTCCTCCGTTCTAACTGAAGGGTTTCGATGGTAAGGTCTTCTGTTGGCTGTCCCATGCTCGGCAAAATTGTTTACGAGCCTCTTTATGGTCCATCTGGTAGGAGAATTGCCGCCAAAAAAGCGCCTAAACCGAAACTACGGACCCCAGCGCGTGATAACGGCGAACAATCCAAATTCTTGCTTCGGTGTCCCAGTTATCCATTTTTGTCAAATCTAAGAATCAATCTGCAAATTAAAATTCATTAAATAGAAAAAAAGTTATTAATTTTTTTTTTGGTAGCGGCCGTCATCATTTGTATAACGCCGTCGCCCTTACAGGAAAAGGTACAGTTGCCATAACCATCCGTCTGAAGCAAGACTTTTTGGTGAAATTTTCGCACTTCGTTTTGAGTCTTACAGATCTCAATCTCCTCAAACACATGTCTCTCTAAATCTTTATTTGTCTGTGGAATAGTTTTTTTTCTTAATATATTTATAAAGTTTCACGAGTAGCTGCTGACTGCAATGTTGCTATGAAGGCCACATTTTTCTCAGCAGTGGCGTTACGGCACTCCTCGACGTACCAAGAGCTTTTGCGCTTCCGCTCCTCGTCACATTTAGAAGTGTTTTAACCTTTGATACAACAAGGTAGCTCCCCGTATGGAACGAACATCCATCACACTTGATGAGTGTCTTCCATCAACTACAATATGGTCTATTTGATTTTTATTAATTTGATCAGGGAAAACCCATGTAGCTTTGTAGATTTTATGGTGTGGAAATCTGGTGCTGCGCACGACCATAATTCGGGCCGCCACAAAGGAGATTAACATTATACCATTGTCGGCTGTTACGCTGTGCAGACTAATGCTAGAAACACAATCACGACAGCAGGCTACACGAACACCGACTACAAAAGTTGTTGGCTGCAACAACTGATACCTGAAATATATTAAGAACTATTATTAACAATAAATAAAGAATAAGTTATAATAAACTTACCAAATAAAACAAAGGCCAACAGATAGAAAAATTTAATCAAAAAGTCTACAATAGAAACAGCTGCTTATGAGTGATGCCAATATCGCATTTATAAGATGGGCAAAATATCGATTTATATTTTGACAGAAATTTCATAAATCCTTTTAAGTAATCAACCTCCGATATAAACGGTTTTCATGTACGTGATGGTATATATAAATAAAAAAAATCTAATAGAAAGATTTTAGTGGAATCACTTATAGTTTGAGAGTTATGAGCTTTCTAAATTTTAATAATTATAGGACGTAACTTTAAAAACTTATATCTGATATTAACTTTTTTGGTATTAAACAAAAGCTACTAAAAATACTTTTCAAATGCTAAATTCTTCCGATGTATAATGAATTAAAAGTCCTTATCCTAAAAACTTATTTTTAAAGCCGACATTATTTTTTATAAAAATAAGCATATCTTAAAACAACATAGATATAAGTATGCTCTTTTAAATAAAAGATTTTATACAGGATATACTGGGCTTTTATATAACCTAATCTACGTAGCTCTAGCGCATGAAGCGTGTGAGTTAGGACAGTTTAAAAATTAACTTCTTAAAAATGTACTTTTATTGAGGTAGAGTTATATAAATATACATTTTTATATCATATATTTATCTGATATTGTTATAAACATTATATATACAAATATTTGGTAAGTATATTAATTGTTTATTTCAATTTCCTTTATCATAATTATTGTAAATAAAGTTAAGTGGTTTAAATCGCTCATTTATTTAAATATTCTATGGTGTTGACAGCACTAAATCTGTTATTGTCGCCAATAAAAATAGAAATTAGTTTAATCTTGCCTAAAGCTATAACGGTAGTCGTGTAGCTGTGCCGAAATTTATATCCATGCGTATGCGAATGCGTATAACCTAATATAACGGCCAGTAGCCGTGATTGTGTTTCTAGCATAAATGTGCCAACAACAGCCTCAAAGCAATTTTTCTGCCCTAACTTTGAGTTAAAGTCACCTAGTATTATATTAACGGGGCAGCTATCGTAAACTTCCTTAAGTTTTTCATAAAAGGCTTCTTTTCATCATCATTATATCGTAAGCACAAATCAAGTTAAGATGGAAGCACTTAGCTTTGACCCGTATTATCGCTAGCTTTTCATTTACTAGGGTGAACCTGGAAATAAGATTCCGCATTGTTTTGTGAACCGCCGTGGTATAGCAGGTTAGTCATCCGCCTATCATACCAGAGGCCCAAGTTCGATCCCTGCCCAGACTCACTTGAAAAAAATAAATTTTCAAAAAAAGCGGCGGTTCACCTCATAACTCAGCTAGCCACTGGTTATTGAGTATTAGGCTATGTAAAACTTCTCTAACTAATGCATTTGCCGTTCGGAGCCGGCGTTAAAACGTAGGTCCCTTTCAATGAGTCTAAAAATAGAATCGGATGCAGCTCATTGTCTGAGAGAAGTACCCCTTGTTCCAATTGGAATGTTGTCGGGGAATTATATTATTCTTTTGTTAAACATAAATCCGCAATCAAATTCATGGTGATTCTTATTTCCTGGACAGCAGTCACGTCACATATACATATTTCCATCACTATAAGGGCAAATCCGCCAGGCCAATGTTCTCCCGTATGGTTAGGACATCAGATCCCGTACTGAAAATGAAGGAATATTGGAATTGAAAGGGTAATCCTGCAGCCCAAAATAATATACAATATGAATTAAAAGTAAAATTATTAAAACCGTCTGGAAAAAGTGGCACTCCAGCACTAGGGGCTTACCTCCTAAGTGAAAAATTATCATGGGCTATGTGTATCCCAAGAAGTAATCCGAAATATACCGGTAAACCTGAAATATTCATCTACAGTGGCTAGGAAAAGTATACTGCTACCAACGCAAAATATTAAAAATCTCTTCAAGTTTGCTACAGGGCACTTAACTCCAAACTTTGGGGGATCCATCATGATAATACAACATCATTTCAGCATGACTAGAAAAAAATGTACCCCAATACTAATTCTAAGTGCGAAATTGAAAGCATGAAGTGATTTTCAATATTTTATGTTGAAAGAAGTAGATTTTTCCTAGCCACTGTAGATGAATACCTCGGTTTTACCTGTATATTTCGGATTGCTTCTTGGGATGCACTTTCCCCATGACCATTTCTAACTTCGGACTTAAGCCCCTAGTGCTGAAGTGCCGCTTTTCCTAGAAGGCTTTAATAATTTTACTTTAAATTTCTATTGTTTTATATTTTGGACTGCATTGTTATCCTTTTAATTCCAATATCCCTTCACTTTTAGCGCGAGATATGATGTCCTTAATGTACGGGAGAACATTTTAGCGATTTCCCTGGTGGATTTGCCCTTATAGAGATGGAAGTACTCTAATTCTATAACGCCTTTAGAAATTAATTTTGCAGGAATTTTTTTAAATATAGGACAACTAATGCACACATTTTTTTACAATACTTTTTATAACTTTAATTTCATTGGATAACATTCATAAAACATCATAAAATAAAAAATATAACGGTAAATAAGATCATTTGGTGTTATTTATACTCATTGTGCAAACATTTATTTGACGCATTTTTAATTGGGTATGTTTCTTTTTGTATTGTTGTTGTTGCAATGCATGTATTTATTTCAAATTTTTTACGACTTTTTGTAGTAAACAGTTACATTAACGGTATGTGTTAAACAAAATAAACAAATTTAAACGATTTGATGTTCAATTTTCAAAATTTAAATTGCATTTTCACTTATTTTGTTTAATGCAAACAATTACTTGACAAACTGCATATTCATCGAGAACTTGTTTACTCACTACTTTAACGGTGACACCACGGGGATGTAAGTGTCCACTGTTGAGATGAAGGTTAATGAAGATAAGTCTGGGTTTAGCAAATTAAAGCAATTAGAATCGTTGCTTGGTATCCAACACCATTATTCCGTCATCAAAGCTAATTATACTGATGATTTGGAGAACGCTTCCTGAAACAGAGCTTCTGTCAAAGCTCAGATTGGAATCGTAGCTTGGATTGGATACAAATAGCAGAAAATACTTGTATATATGTATATGCTAGAGAATTATCAGCCAAACAAATGATGGCATTAAGAGCAATCTTTAAAAAGAACAGCTTGCTTCTCAAGGAGAAGGCCACTCTATTTAGTGCACATTGGTATACACTGACTTCCCGTTAAAGGCTTGTACGACAATAAATGATAAGATCAGTATTGTCCTTTTTAATTTGATTTTGGATCTCATATTAAAAAAAACGCATTCAAAAACTGCTGAGAAATACACCGGGGTTTGCTAGGAAACCTTCTCGACCTTGTTTATGCGGATGTCATCAGACTACTCACTCACTAAAATTCGCATATAATAGATAATCTTCTAAAGTAATGTCTATCAAAACTCTGCCTCCCTCATTATAAAAGACAAAATAATCGAAACTGTTAAATTAATAGGTCGTGTTGCTTTTAGATCTATAGATATTGTCGAATTCTCAAGGAAGCCGCAGAAGAGGGAGATCTAAAATGCGGTGGAAGTAAAACAACCACGAATAGACAGAAGTTGGAGTGAAAAAAGTGTCTATTATTAAACAGATCTTAATGGAATTATTTTGTTGTGGCCCTATGCTCCTCTCAGGAGTAGAAAATAATATATAAAAATAATACCCCTTCAACCGCCGTTGTATAGCAGGCAAGTCATCCGCCTAGCATACCAGAGGTTCCAAGTTCGATCCCTGGCTAGACCCACTTGAAAAAAATAAATTAAAAAAAGCGGTTTACCGCATAACTCAGCTAGTCACTGGTTATTGAGTATTAGGCTATGTAAAACTTCTCTAATTAATGCATCTGCCGTTTGGAGCAGGAGTTAAAAAGTAGGTCCCTTTCAATGAGTCTAAAAATAAAATCGGATGTAGCTCATTGTTTGAGAGAAGTACCCCTTGTTCCAATTGGAATGTCGTGGGAATTATGTATGTACCCCTTCACCTTTAAACTACGGGTATACATATCATTTAAAATTTGTTTGTCTCACTAACTTTGCTTCCCACTGTAAATTGTTACTTGTTCAAGTAGTGATAGCTACTCATAGTTGTAGAATGTTATTATTAGCAGTAGTAGTTGTTATTCTCCGATGATGATGATGATATTTTAGACACTTTAGTAGGTAGTTCAACCACTATGTAGCTATGTAGCACGTTACATGTTACATGTACATAAATATATTCAGGTGGTATACAATTGCATTTACTAATGCCGTCGCTGCTACCAACAATTATTATGATTATTACTACTAATATTATTGCTACTACTGCTGCTGCTTCAGCAGCTACTGCTACACTCCCGTTTGTCAGTTTCCTCGAGCAACATTTATTAATATAAATGGAAATATTTTATATACAATTCATATGGAAAATATTGTAATTCATATAATTCAAACTTCGAACATTGCGTGTCTTACAAAGACAGTTCAAAAATTTTACTCATAGATCGTTTTCATATATTCAGCCATGTCACAGAACTCAATTCCGTTCGGAAGTGGAATGAATTCCGCACTTTGCTTCTATTGAAAAAGTAAAACGAAACAGTTTTTCGGAATGAAACCACTTTCTATTTTCAAAGTGGAATTGAATTCATATGTTTTTAGTTGTTTATTCAATATTTGAACAATTTCCTCAAATAATCAGTGTTTTTTGTTAAAACAAAGATAGAGTTGAAAATTTCAATTTAAAAAATCTTATTTTGTACTGATTTTGGACATTTAAAATTTTTCGGAATTTATAGAACCTAAAACCATTTCGATCGGAATTCAACTACGGAATGGTTTCAATTCCGAACGGAATTCGTGACATGCCTGATTATTTTACTTTTTACGGAACCACTGGAAGGTTTCGAGTTTTTTTGTATATGTTAAAAGATTTGTAATAATTAAATGACATTACAAGTAATTAATAAATTCAAAAACAATCTTAATGTTAAATCATCATGGGAAATTGTTTAGAGATCTGAGCTTATTTTCGCTTTCGTATTCATAAATACGAATACTCATTCGAACGAATAATTTCTTTGTTAACTGTTTTTATATTATTCTCTTATAAAGTCGTTTTTGATTCGAGTCTTATTTCGATCACAACTACCGGAATTAGGTCACAGAAACAATCGTTGAGTTAGGTTTAAGAAGCCAATAATGATCAATCCTACAGCTTTTTGTACTTATAGTGATTCACTTTTTATGATTCGTAACTATTCGATTTCGATTTGGGTGATGTAGGCTATGTTAGATACCCAACAACGGCTCTGATTGGTCTTAACTTGGTAAGCCTAGACTTACTTGACTTACAATCGTTTACATTTCAACTTAAACGTCTTTGAGATGAACCGATTAGAATCTGCAGAAATATCTTGAATGGAGTCAAATAAAATCAAAAATTTTGAAAAATTTTCAATCATCCATTCACTTAAAGACATCCCTCTTTTATACACTTTTTTTTTGATAGATTTTGATACTTTTCAGAAAACAACGTTTTTCCATTCGAATATTGATTTATGTTTCCTATAAATCTTGGAAATTTTAAAGTTTTACCCTTTTTTATTAGCCAATCGTGTGTAAATTTTTCTTTATTTGTTTCTATGTTTCTACTATTTTCGGATTTTTAATTGCTCGTCATTAAATCTAATTAACAGAATTTCATTTAGTGTTTTTCAATATAAAATTCATTTAATTGCCACCGTTTGTATGGAGTTTGTATGACATATGCGATCATGTTAGTTTCCGAAGAACAGTGGTTTGTAGGCCACACCTTTAAGAGATCTGTAGGCTTTTAAATGTAAATACTATATCTTAGTTGGTTGGCACGTCAACTACTAGTCATAACATAACACATTGAGCATGGATTCGATCCCAGGTCACGGCAACAATCATTTCTGAAATTATTTTATATTTTGTAATGAAATATGCTGTTTCATTAAGATTGGAATATCTTCATGTACCCTGGTTGCTTCTTCGTGGATTGGCACTTTCCATCCACTCTGAAACAAAAAAAGTTTCGTGCCAAAATAAAATTCGATGTTAGGATCAGAAGCTTAGAATATACTTAACGTTGGACAAAAGAAATATTGGATTAGATTGACCAATGAGACCGGATGAACCATTAACGATAGGGAACTGAACCTCGATAGTCTGGGTGATTCCTCAGGACCTGGAGTATTGTCCTCGACAGACTATTCATCCTATATGTCTCATCGCCTTAAAATTTGGAGAGCTGTCCCTAAATTCTAAACTCACCACATTTTTACTTTATGAGCTCCATATAAAGAGCAACTAAAAATTTATCAGGAAAGATCATTCTTAAGTATAGCCTGATATGTAACACAATTTTTTGAATTGTGATAAAAGCTACCTAGATCCCAACCCCAACTGTGTTCTGAGGATCAAACTAAACTCTGATAACCGACGGAGTGTAGTGGTGCTTCGGATGTTGCAACTCCTTCTACTGCATGCGTGCCTCTTTATCTAGTCGGCCTATATATTTCCCAAATATGCAAAACTTGGGTCATACCAATTTAGCCACATATGTAATCAGTGCTTTGTGCAACCGGATGTCTATTTATAAAATGTGAGCTTATCATTTTCCTTAACAAAAATATTAAGTGATATCTATCTTCTGAATTCCATGAATGTCTAAGTTGAGTTTCTTTATTAGCTGGAAGCATATCTAGTTACACATCAATCGGGGCAGGTTTTGTGAAATCAGCAGCTAACTCCATTGGTATGATTGGTTTGAAAGGCGTTTGTGTGTCATTCCTATTTGCAAATTTCACACTACCGCTAATTTTTTGACCCATGTTCATAACGCGGCTGCCCGAGACCTCCTTTGATCTACTATTGCGACTTTTTTATGTTTTTATTAAAATTATTAATTTTCACAGCATCCTCGGCGATTAGCTTACAGCAATATCACGCCGTCGATGTAAAAGAAATATAATTGACTGTAGGACGAAAAGCGCAACTTCATTGTTCTAAAAATAGACATGACGTGCAATTATAGTGTTAAATTAATATAATAAAAAAGCTGTATCTCTACTTTCCAAAGAAAGTAACCCAATTCGTATATGTTTAGGTTAGGTTAAGCAGGTTGCTGACAACAGAATCCGCATCACTTGGGACCTAGAAAGTGATTACTTTGCGTTATCTGCAGAGGAAAGAGATTATTGCATTTTTTACTATCAAAATGTGAACCGCCGTGGTATAGCAGGTTAGTCATCCGCCTATCATACCAGAGGCCCAAGTTCGATCCCTGGCCAGACTCACTTGAAAAAATAAATTTTAAAAAAAAGCGGCGGTTCACCTCATAACTCAGCTAGCCACTGGTTATTGAGTATTAGGCTATATAAAACTTCTCTAACTAATGCATTTGCCGTTCGGAAATAGAATCGGATGCAGCTCATTGTCTGAGAGAAGTACCCCTTGTTCCAATTGGAATGTTGTCGGGGAATTATATATATACTATCAAAAGTATCAAAGCTCTGTTAGAGCCAACCAGATGCAACAATGAAAGAATATTATTATTTTGATAAATCGTATAGAAGCGAGTAGCCCAGATGGCGAGTTTGAAGATCAGCAGTGACAGAGGTGATAAGTGACAGTTTCTTCATCCTCGACGTTATGACAATTTCTACAGTGGTCATTTCTTTAAAGATTAAGTCTTGATATTAGAGTGCGTAGTCTAGTGCGTAGCGGTAGGGAGACCAAGACTGCAGAACGCTTACTGTCTTAAGATATCGGAATACCTACATATTGGTCACCGAGTTTTGCTAGATTATCCGCAATAGGTGGTACATTATTGTGGCTACGCACTCAAAAAATATCTATAATGGAATGTCTCGCCATCTTATTTAGGGATGCCCGGCATTCACAAATAAGAAGGAATGTCGTAAAGGCCGAAGATAAGAAGTAAATAGCGACAAGACTGTCAGTACAAAAACGCATATATCTGTAGTATAGTAGGTGGTACCGTAGCTATTTAGTAGCCCTATAGATAGCTAACATATCAGACTGTAGAATTTTGCTGAGTTTTGGGAGGTTAAAGTATATTTTCGCCCCTAATGGTGGATTGAAAAAGCCCCCACCCACTCCAATTTTTATTTAGATCCATCCATGAATAGATTTGAGCTCCAGAGATATCTACAGTGAAGGAGTGGTCGATAAATGAGGTGGGAATATAGTAGTCGATAGTTTTGGGGACCGTTATAAGGAGACCATTATCTAGTAGTACTAAACCTAATGGATGAATTATTGGCTACATTTTGAACCATTAGCTCACCTGGAAGCCAGTTAAACATTGTAAAAGTTGCCTTTGAAGTTGTAGTCCTAATGGCGCTAGTAATGATTAGGGCGGAGTATCTGAGGTTTTTAACAAGAGAGCATCGCTGATTAGCCTTATAATGGGCAGCCCACCAGACAAGAGTACGATACATGAGTATATGTTTTGTAACCATCTCAAAGAGTTAGACAGTATTTGCTGGGGAAGGCCCCATGTTTTGTCTAAGGCCCTTCTGCAGGAATAAAGTGCAATGGCTATTTTAGACACCCTAAATTTTATTATTAAGCTTCAGAACATCTTGGAGTCCAGACTGACCCCCAATATTTAACGTGGTCAGTGAGCACAAGCTCACTCTTTCTTTGGCAAATTCGAGTATATTTACAATTGTAAAGGCATTATTTGCCTGAGTGTTGCTTTTTTAAAAAATGCTTCGTTCACTCGATTTTTTAAATTGCGAAGGCAAAATTTTTCTTCCGCTTGACAATAAACTTCACCGAGTAGTGCTTCCAATTCCTTATCTTAAAACTTTTTCGGCTGACTAGGGCTCTCCAAGTATTTTGTGTCGAATCCACCTCCCTTGAATTCTGAAAACTTTCATTCACAAGTTTTTTGAGCTGGTTGTCGGTAAGCTTCAACTAGCAATCGATAACTTTCATCAGCCTTTCAGGCTTTTCGATTTGGCGTCCATCGAATTCAGAGTTATAATGTTTACCTTCCAAAATTCTATAGTTACGCCATATGTTGCCTCACTTGTGTATGTTGTATACCCAACTTGTGTATGTTGTTCATCCAACTTGTGTATTCGTCACAAGCTGCACAGTCTGCAAAATCAAGTAATGTTGTCAATTAAATTAACCGCCACTTCCTTGTCATTTAACGCCGCTAGATTGTTTTTTCTAGAACCATTTCAAAGATCAGGTTTACGTGAAGAAACAACTGGCTTAGGAAGGTGAATTTCGGTGCTAGATTGATGAGATAAGCGAAGCTTTGCTGTAAAAACTGTTGTCAAATTTGGCGGATGTCTGCCGTGGTACTAGAGGTAGGCACTAGATTAAAGTTATGAACGGTTTTGGATATCAATGAAATTCTTTATTCCTATGGAACTCGATTTCTTTTGCATAGCCACCACGGACACGCTTGTAGAAGTGCAGACGCTGAACCCAATTTTCCACGGTTTTCAAGCATAAACAGGCTGATACCGCTGCAATTTCACGTTCGACATTCGTAGGAAGTTCGTCAATCGTCGTTGGCTTGTTGGCATGCCTAGACTCGACGTAGCCCCACAGGAAATAGTCTAACGGCGTCAAATCTCACGACCGAGGCGACCAATCGACTAGACCATTTCCTGAGATAAGACGTTTTCCAAACTTGGTTTTCAATAAATTGATTGTGACATTCTCTGTGTGGCGCCGTTCTGTTGGAACAGTCCTCCAAGTCTATATTATCCAATGGGGACCAAAAATATTCGGTTATCATTGAATGGTAGCGATTCCCACTTACAGAAATATGCCGGTCTTGGTTATCACGGAAGAAATACTACCCAACGACGCCACCGGCCCATAAACCGCACCAAACAGTAATTTTTTCGGGATGCAATGATGAGTCATGGAGTACGTGTGGGTTGTTACCTGACCAATGACGCATACTATGTTTATTGACGAAGTCATTCGGCCAGAAATGAGCCTCATCGCTGAAGATGATTCGCGCTCTTAACTTTGAAGAAACTGACTCCGGATTTCGGTAGTAAATTTTAATAATTTCGACTCGTGGTTGGCTCGTATATCTTTCCGTCATGAAATGGCAAACCTTACTGAAGTGAAATGTCAAAAGAGCGTCCCTGTTGAAAAGCCCGATATTTCATTATTAATTCCCATATTTTAAATTTAATGGTACCAAAAAACTAAATTTTTCAAAAACAAATAATAAATGTTTTTAAAACCAATTTACTTCCTAACCTCAATTTTGTCTACCCATTACAAACTACTGTGCCACCACTTAAATACCGCTGCAACATTAATTTGTTTCATGTTGTCGCTGTAAAGTGATCAATTCATATACGAAAAAGAGTTACAAACCTGAATACATAAGATTTTTAAGCGCGCCGCTTTGTCTCTTGATTCCAACTTCCTTACCTGTTTTACGCCGTACCGAAGTATATAGAGGAGTATGTATCTAAGTATATTTTCTGTCGTTTTAAACAAATTTTAGTATCTGTCGGAATGTATGCTAAATTCAATGGCCAATGCTATGATGTTCTCCGACTAAGTGCAATCATTTGTTTTTGTCCAGGCATAATGTCAAAATTCATTTAAAAAATGCCACAGCCTAAAAAGTATCACTAACTAACACACTAACACTGTTGCTGCTGTTGCATTCAGCTCATTTGAGACTGATATCTATGTTGCACCCATACTCTTACATTTCGAGTTATCTCATTAATTTTATTTTTTTTCATGTCTTTTTTAATTTTTATGCAACTTTTACTTAAAGTCAAACATACAAATACATTTATATGGTTGACATATGCTCAGCGGTACCTGTTTATTAATTCTGGTTCTCTAGCCTGGTTCTCGTATGGCTACTTCTGTTGTCGCAACCGTTTTAGGATCTGCTTGCTTTTGTTGTTGCCTTATAATCGAGCAATATTTGTTTGTTTCGGTTTGTTATCGGAGGAAATTTTTTTCGACTTTATTGTCGGCGTTTTTTGAGTTGCCTTTTTTTTTTGGAATGTTTATCCGTTTTGGCGGTTAAACAGTGGAGGACAAAATTAAAAATGGATGTAAGTGGTAGACTTGAAGTCTAGACTGATTTTGGAACAAATAAATAACTAAATGAAATAGTTTAAGACTCAAGAAGACTCTTACAGATCCCAAGTTTCCATATATAAGTGAAAGCCAATTAAACTTGCTAAGCTCAGCCCAATGAGGTTTTCATCAACGAAAGGTTGAAAGTTCCGTAACAGTTCGGGAAACATTACAAAGTGAAGAACGCAATAGAAACGGGAATGGTAGAGTGATCTGAGTTTCCAAGAGGTTCTACTTACTTACTTACTTACTTAAATGGCCTATTGTAACAACCTGTTAAGGTCAAAGGCCGAGCATATTTTAGAATTCCATGCGCTTCTATCTTGTGCGCATATTCTCCAATTTCTTATGCCAAGTTTTGAAAGATTTTCTTCTACTTGGCCTTTCCATCGAAGTTTTGGGCGCCCTCTTCTACGAGTTCCCTCAGGATCATTATCAAACACTTTTCTTGCCGGAGTATTTACATCCATTCCCACAACATGTCCTAGCCAGCGCACCTGCTGTTGCTGCTTCCAGGAGGTTCAATAAGTTTTATTTTATACTTGTCAGTGTTGCAGATGGAATATCTGCAACACATGGAATATCTGTTGGTTCATTCACCAATTGCGCTAGGTGATTTTACGCGGTGAATAATTTGTCATATTGCATTTCAAAAGTAGTGTTAATCGAATGCTGAAGCCAAGAAAAATTACGAACATAAAAATCAACAGCGTTAACGTTATCGCTGCTCGGGTAATTTTCTAGGATATTCGAAATGGTAGTGGAAAGTTAGTTTAAAGCTCATATTTACAACTTTGGTTAAAGATGTTAACTTCTGAGCCAAATTTTCGTCATTTGCGGAAGGTTTTAATTTTCTGCTTCAATATGAAGAAACCTGTATCTAAGGCTCATCGAATGATCTATAGAGAGGCCACTGTTAGTAAAAGAACGTGCCATGTCGTTTTCGAAGATGCGGCATAGTGTTTTATGAACTTCTAAAACCGACTCAAACGTATGAGATCTTGGTACTATTTACGTCACCTATATCCGACCGAAAATAGAATACAATTCTCATGTATAGGCTGGTACTTTAAAGTCCACTTTGGAGCTTTTCCATCTAGTGCAGGAGAGAGTGAATTTGCTCGTCGGTGACAGTAGGGTATCCAAATCTATTGATCTACTGGACCATTGTTGCAATTTGGGTTTCGTCACACTGTTCTATCGTTACTACTTTGAATTGTGCCCTAACAAAATCAGGGAACTTGTTCCCGATAGTCAAACCTTCCTACGAAATACACGATTGACCAGTAGACAGAACAACACAGTGCAGACAAATTCGTTCTTCAGCCTTACAGTTCGTATGTGGAATATGCTTCCCGCAGAAGTTTTCCCAGTCAGTTGCGTTAAGTTACTGCCGCTTCTTCAAGTTTCGATGAGAAATCAATGAAAATGTCTTCCGATGAGTGAAGTTTTGTTAACTTATCATTTCTACAAGCAGACACTCCACTAAAATTGGACCACATGTATTCGTTGACAAGTAAAGCCTTAGCTGGCAGCTAAGGTAAAGAGGTAAAATATTGAAGCACATATTCGTGCTTCATTAGATTCGAGGCTCCTGTCCAACTCAAAACATGCCTACAACAAAGGCAAATCAGTTGAGACAGCACTCCACTCATTAGTTAGTCATATTGAAAAATCTCTTGAGTTTGGCGAATTCACACTTGCCGCCTTCCTAGATATAGAGGGCGCCTTTAACAACATTAGACCTGAGTCGATTTTATCGGCAATGGAGGACTTAAGGGTCGACAAATCTATTATCTCGTTTGTAGAAAAACTTCTCACCTATAGAGTCATCTGCTCAACCATGGGCACTGCTGCTATTTATAAAGTAGCCTGTCGAGGTACTCCACAAATTTCTTAAAACACTGTCACAACGTCTCGAAACAGCTCTTGACCTACTCTATCGATGGAGCGTCTCCAACGGCCTTGGAGTCAATCCAACTAAAACGGAACTTGTACTCTTCTCACGTAAATACAAAATTCCCACCACTTTCGCTCACCATGCCAAATACCTGGGGGTCATCTTGGACTCAAAACTGTCCTGGAGCCTGAACACCCAGCTTAGGGTGTCTAAAGCATCTATTGCACTATATACATGTAGAGGGGCCATTGGCAAAACCTGGGGTCTGACTCCCATTAACACTGCCTGGCTCTTCAACATGGTGGTTAAGCCTATATTAATGTATGGTGCGCTGGTCTGGTGGCCTGCACTCACCAAGGCAAACCAAACCGCTCTAATGATTACCGGTGCTTTAAGAACTACTCCATCTAAGGCACTCTTCACCATGCTAAACTGGCTTCCAGCTGAACTAATGGCAATGCAAATGGCTCTTAACTCGGCTGTCCGTCTCAGCACAATTGGAACCTGTTCCCACTCACAAATCGGGCATTCCACCATCCTGGACAAAATCACTAACATCCCTGACTATATATACTACTGCATATCCACTCCTATCTTCGACAAATCCTTCACTGTGACTATCTCTGGAGAACCCTCATCCTTAGATGATGGCTGTCTAGAGGTTTACACTGATGGATCGAAGTCAAAGATAGGCGTAGGGGGGGGGGCTTCTTTATCCCATTGCCATCTTAACGAGATGGCGAGACATTGCAAAATCGAACTCTTATGGGTACCCGGGCACAACAACATACCTGGTAACTCCACCGCGGACAAACTTGCTAAATCCGGTGCTCTCCTGAGTCAGGATAGCATCGACCAATTTACGGGCTTACCGCTATCCGCCTGCAAATCAATAATTAGGCAATCACTTTATGCGTCAGCGCAGAACGAGTGGTCTTCGGTAACGAACTCCATATCTCCATATCTAGGCCAACATGGCCCACCTACAACACTAAACGTTCAAATATCTTGGTAACTCTACCCCGTCATAGACTTCGCAATCTTATCTCGACCCTAACAGGGCACTGCGTTTTTGGGCTTCACGCCAGAAGACTTAATCTTTAATTTTACGACTACTGTCGCAGCTGTCACAACATAGAAGAGGAGGAGACAGTGACTCATCTTCTCTGTCACTGCCTCGCCCTCTCGACCCCTAGGGCTCTCAATTTGGGGGCACCTTTTCTGCATTATTTATCGGATCTAGCGAGTATTGACATTCGTAAAATAGACTCATTTATCAGGGCTTCAGGATGGCTTGATCAGCCTCTCACTGATAGCCTGGAGTAATTGCCTTTGTTCTTTTCTTCCAGTCTATCCCTTGCAGGTAACACAAAGGGACCGCTTTTTGGACCCAAGTGACGCTGACCTACATCGGCTGCCTGCCTAACCTAACCTAACCAAAGAGGTAAAATATGGTGCTAAAATGACTGAACAAGAAGATGAAGCTATGAAGCTTTCGAGGGGAAGATTCCACGAAAAATATATATATACGTGGAATATGGAATATGGAAGAAATCATATGTTGTTCCTTTATTTAAAAGTGGAAGTAAGCTCGATGTATCAAATTATCGAGGAATCGCGATACTTAATGCTATCCCTAAGTTATTAGAGAAGTTGCTTACTAATGCCCTTTCACACCAAGTCTCTTCACTCTTATCTACTCGTCAGCACGGATTTTGTAAATTACGTTCTACAACAACCAACATCCTTGAACTAACCACTTTGATAAATGAAGGTTTTATTAACAATTTGCAAACTGATGTCATATACACAGATTTCAGTAAGGCTTTCGATAAAGTAAATCACGAAATGCTTCTGCATAAATTATCGCTAATGGGTTTTAGTCCTGGCACCTTAAAATGGTTAAGATCCTATCTATCTAATAGATCACAGCAAGTGAAGTTCAGAGAAGCCACTTCTAAAATTATTGATGTTCCTTCCGGTGTCCCTCAGGAAAGTCATCTAGGTCCTCTACTTTTTTCTCTATTCGTTAACGATCTTCCTAATGTCATATCTCACTCGAAAGCCCTAATGTATGCTGACGACGTAAAGATTTTTAAGAGCTTAGCCAACTCCGATGATCAGTATTTACTACAGTCGGACTTAAACGCATTTTCTCAGTGGTGCAAAATAAATTTATTGGAACTGAATATCAAAAAATGTAAACATATGACATTTTATAGAAATAAGAAAATGGATACGAACTATCACGTAAACGACACAACCCTGGAAAAAGTTCAAAATATCACCGATCTTGGAATACTGCTAGATCACAGGCTTGATTTTCGAGAACATATCGCACTTATTGTTAATAAAGCCAGTGGTCTGATTCTTACATCACGAAACTTTTATACACTTCCTTGGTTCGGCCTATTCTAGAATATGGTTGCATTATTTGGGATCCTCGCTACAGCATCCACATTAACAGTATCGAATCGGTCCAAAAGCAATTCCTTTTCTTTTGTTTACGTGGCCTTGGATGGAACTCGTTCCTACTACCACCTTATGAAAGTAGACTCAAACTCATAAAGCTACCAACGTTAAAGGGCCGTCGGGTAATGCTTGGTATCTCATTTCTCCACTCATTAATTCGCGGGGACGTGCATTCCGAATTTTTGCTGAAAAAAATCAACTTTAATATCCCAGCTAGAACTACACGTAATTTTCAATTACTTAGACTACCATACTACAGATCTGATTATGCCAACAATGATTCTTTTCGCCGTATCTGCATTAATTTTAACAACTATTACCATATTTTAGATATCTCGGATTCTCCCAATTTTGTAAAAAGAAATATTATATTGCTTTTAAACTCACAATTGATTAGTCTGTAAGGATTTATATAATCTATAGAAGTAAATAAATAAAAATAATAAAAATATATATATATATATATACGTATATACTAACATCAACACAGTAAGACGCATTAAACAGCAGCGAGTGCGTTGGAAATATGACAATAGTTCAGCAGGAAAGTGTTGGAAAATTATCCCGAGGAAACTTTTAAAAGAGGTCGATCGAAATTTCGACGGAAAGATCAAGTAGAAGAAAATCTATCAAAGCTTGGCCTACGAAATTGGAGTAAAAATAAAGCTCAAGATCGAATTTCATGGAATTCTAAAATATACTCGACTTTTTACTATAACAGGTTGTAAATATAGGTCATTTAATTAAGTAAGTAGATCTGGATTATTGCTTTCCTAAAATATCCTGTCTAAATCTACAATAGTTACACTTCTACTCCCCACTGTCAATGTAAAATTTTGCCGATGTGTATTTGTAATGTCTACATCTATAAATATTCCATTTTTAATGCAAACCGCTGTATAAATTGACGTATTTTTATTGATGATTTCTTCAAAAAGGACAGGAGGACACATGTTACGGCCATTATCGATAGCGACAGCAGCCGTAACGACAATCCCAGCAACACTCAGACTCAGATATCACTGAAAACATGCAAAGTTGTATTTAAAACAGCAGCAGAAGCAAGAAAACCCAAAACGGCTGCTTTGTTTGATGTGACGATCGATGGTGGTCGCTGGGTAATGGTGGGGCACAGGCAAAGTTGTCCTAAAGACTACTGCATTTCTTAGCTCATTTTCGTTATCAGTCTCATTAAAAGTCAGGTTTTCTGTTATAATTATTGCTGGTGCTGCAGTTGTTGTAACTTTTTATTTATACAATACCTCTGTGTCATTTGTTGTTGTTAGTTCGGAACATTTTTTTGTTGTTTTACATCTCTTATCAATGAACACTAATTTTGTGTTCTTGTTACTGCTGTTTGTTACTCTGGGGTTTTTTGAGATCGTTTGTGTCTTTTGTTGCTGCTGCTGTTGCCTTTTGCTTTGTTCATTATCTAAAATTGAAAAATTGAACATGTAGTTTGGTTTAATTACATACACGGATATTACATATTCAAAAGATACTTGTACGAGGATGTATGTATATAGATATGTATGTGTATAAGTATCGATCGTCTCGTAAATCAATCATTGTAAGTTTTTGTAAGCAGCCACAAAATGTGTCACCGTTGAAGAGTTTTAATTTAAATTTTCATTTAACTTAAACTCAACAGAAACGAACGAAATCAGGCAAAAAAAAAAACAGAAAATAAACTAAAACAGAACATAAAGCAATAAATTAAAATCAATTAAGATTTTCCTTTGATCTTAACGCTCTTTAATGTTGTTATTAAGTTAAACATTTTAACGACTCTTAAAGATTTTTGCTTTAATATTAACGACAATTAAACAAATCCACCTTTTTTTGTTTGAGGTTTTGAGTGATTATTTTTAAAAGTGAAAAATTCAGATTTTTAAGATGTTATTATTTGGAAATTACATTTAGATTTGAATAAATATTTAGGCTAACAAGACTTGTCTAACAACATTAAGAAGATATATAGAATTTTAACTGCCCACTATGACCTTAATTATAAGCCAAACAAATGGGGTGGAGCAATTCCGGACATTTGCTGGTTGTGTTCAGACTAGGACTGGTTCGAATCGGTAAAATACATCCTCTGCCACAGTCCTATGCCACAAAGTCAAATTTGGCCCAGAAATTTTCATTTTCGCTAAATTTTCAAATTTTAAATCGCAGGTACGGTAAAACTGTTTGTCTGTTTTAACACACTGCACGTTGGTAAAATGCGGCCAAAACTCAATAACTTTATGTCTTCATATTTTTGACTGAAACTTACATTCTTTATATTGTATCGGGTGGTTGATGTTGATTTTGAATTAAACACAAACTATTTGGAAAATTATTGTAATTTTATTTTATTATGATATATTGGTATTACTCAATTATGTATGGAACAAAATATCGGCCAAATGGGCGCCGCGACTACGGCGGCACACCTCCATCCGCACACCTCCAAATTTTCGATGACCCTGAGGCATAATGGAGGTTCTATGCCGTTAATGTGCCGAATTATCTCGTCCTTTAGCTCTTGAATTGTTGCTAGCTTATCGATGTATACCTTTTCTTTCAAATAACCCCAAAGAAAAAAGTCCAACGGTGTCAAATCACATTACGTGAGATAACACGGTCATTGAATTTGTTGCGCAAAAGAGCCATTGTTTCGTTAGCTGTGTGGCAAGTGGCACCGTCCTGCTGAAACCACATATCGTCCACATCCATATCTTCCGATTCGGGCCATAAAAAGTTCGTTATCATCTCAGTATAGCGAACACCATTCACAGTAACTGCCTGACCGGCCTCATTTTGGAAAAAATATGGCCCGATGATGCCGCCAGCCCATAAACCGCACCAAACAGTCACTCTTTGTGGGTGCATTGGTTTTTCGACAATCACTCTTGGATTCTCATTCGCCCAAATGCGGCAATTCTGTTTATTGACGAATCCACTGAGGTGAAAATGTGCCTCATCACTGAAGATGATTTCTTCGAAAATTGATCATCCACTGTTGCCATTTCTTGACACCATTCTGCCAATTCACGACGTTTGGAATGGTCAAGAGGCTTTAGTTCTTGAGCCAATTGCACCTTGTAAGCGTGTAAATGCAAGTCTTTATGCATAATGTTCATCAACGGCAAGCGTGAGAGGTGCAATTGTTGGGCACGACGACGAGTTGAGGTGGACGGCTCTTCAGCCACACTATCGCGAACAGCAGCAATACTTTCTGCAGTACGAGCTGTACGAGCATGCACTAGTGTTCTCACATCTTCTACAGACCCGGTTTGCTCGAATTTTTCCACGATTTTTTTGATTGTACGCACATTTGGACGATCAAATTGACCAAAAAAATCACGAAGTGCACGATATGCATTTTGATTTGAACGCATATTTTCATAATAAGTCTGGATAACATTAACACGTTGTTGGATTGTGTATCTCTCCATGGTTCAAATTGAGTAAGTCTGAAATAGAGAAATGTCAAATAAAATTTGGAAAAAAAACTTGGCGTTTAGGTGTGGTTCACATTCAACATCGGCCCTTACAATTTAACCACCCTTTATAAATTATATGGTAAAACTTAAAGTGGTTATCCAAATAAAAGGGGACATATAAGATACATTAATAAAATTTGTTTAATAATTTTGAAAAATATTCAATAATTTTTATTTATGTACAGGCCTTTTGTCTATCTTACTATATATCTTATTTTATATTCTTAAACGAACAATAATTGTATGTATATATCGAGCCATAACCGCCAAAAGGGCTTAGGCGACATGATGGGCAGTAGAATTTACCGTTATAATTTTACAGCAAAAACAATAAAGAGTTAGGTACAATTCACTGTCCAAAGATATTTAAAAAAAAGCTTCTCCTGTAAATTTTTGACGGTAAGGGCTCGATATATATCGATATATATATACATATATATATATATATATATATATATATATATATAAATAAATATATATATATATATATATATATATATATATATATATATATATATATATATATATATATATATATATATATATATATAGAATGGCTGTCTAGAAAACGGCTCTAACGATTTTGATAAAATTTTCTCTTAAAGTAAAAGGTATAGAAACAACAACAGCTAAAAAAATTAAGCGGACAGGTGTTTGGTATTTTTGTAAAAATGGTTCAAAATAGTTTTTTTGGTACCTTTTTAACCCACTCTTATATTTTAAACTAAAGAATATAGAAAGAAACTTTGTACTGCAATCAATAGATGTGAAAGAAACTTTAAACATGTATTTGGTACTTTTTTGAGGCCAAAATGGGTAAAAAAGGGATAAAATGATAACTTAACATCTCAAAAAGTAAATGAATAGGAACATTATGTTAACTGCGTTTTAATAAAATGTACCGAATTCAATTGGTACCAAAGAAGTACAAAATATGCATATGAAACTTTTAGAAATTAGGGGATAAAAAGGGGAAAAATTAGTAATGTTATACATTTTAAACAAATGAATGTTTGTCTGTATGTATGTTCTTTATAGAATAGTAAACTGTAAATTTGATTGTGTTATGCTCTTTAGCGAAGATGTTACGGATAAGCCGGCGAAGGTTTTTTAGTTGATTATACTAATTTCCGACAGATGACGCCACTGAAAATTACCAAAAATTAGTTAAATCATAAACTGTACATTTGATCATGCTATGATCTTTAGCAAAGTTGTAGCGCATTAGCCGGCGAAGACTTTTTAGTTGGTATGAATAATTTCCGACAGGTTGCGCTACTGAAACTTACTCAAAGTCAATTTAATCGTAAGCTGTACATTAAATCATGCTTTAGCAAAGTTGTTGCGCATGAGCCGACGAAGGTTTCTTAGTTGGTATGACCAATTTCCAAAATTATTAAAATGAGTTAAACTGTAAACTATGCAAACTATGTGTTGGTCGGACAAAATAAGTAAAATAATTCAAAATTAACTGAATATTTGTACAGTGTCTTTTCTCTAAATTTATAAAATAAAATATACAAAAACTTTAAAATTTGCCTCAAAACGCTTATCATAAAGCTCCGAGCAAGGCTCGGTCAACCAGGTACTAACTTAAAAAATTTGGATGAGCAGTTTCAGAGATATATTTAAATTTCTGAAATAAATTTGTGTATTATTCAAAATTTAGTATTATATAAAAAACATAACAGAAAGCTCAACATTTTAATAAAATATTAAAAATTCATGATAACATTTTCAAGACTGTGATTTTCATGTTATTTCTGCATTTTAGATTTGTTCATTGTAATGTGGCCACCACCTGTGTAAAAGTATTGCTTACAGAATTTTCTTTAAAACAAGGTAATGTTAATTTTCTTCTCAATAGAATCGTAAAAATTTGACTCAAAAACGTGTTGGCTAACAAAGAAGGCTGAAAAATGCAACACCACGCCCAAATTTTCGTTATACAGGTCATTTAATCTTATTTGAACTTATTATATAATTTGTTATCCTAAATTGATTCTTTGGTGGTAATTAAAGTAAATTTTAATCTAAGTATTTGATAAATACTGCTTTAGATTATTTTCAGGAATTTCATTAATCTTTTTCTTACTACATTGCACCCTGGTATAATTAAAAATGTTTACAATATATAAAAATTTGAAGTTAGTAAAATGATTCTGGTAAATAGGGCGGCAAGAAAATGCGGCTAAAATTAGAAATATATGCTACTAGTTCTTAAGAGAAGAAGATTAATTTATGTGTAATCTCTTTTAGCTCCTTTTTCTTAGATATGGTCTTTCAAAATATAGATTTTTGGGATTTTCACTAGTTATTAAACTATCTCAAATTCACTTCAATTTGCGAAAAAATCAAACCACAGAAATTCGCAAAAACCGCACAAAATGATTCACTAATAACAATATTTATATCAGCTTTTTATTCAAAGATATATCGGGTGTTTTTTATTGAGGTATAGAACTTTAAGTTGGCATCACTTTTTTAACTGGCGGCCATTTTGTCAGCTGTCAAGTGATTAATATTTAGTTTGGTTTGCCATTTCATTATGAACAGGTTGAAAAAAAACAACGCTTGCAAATCGTGCAAATTTATTTCGAAAATTTGTTTACCGCAAGTCCGTCCATTTTATGGTCGACATAACCGTCCATCAGAGCAATTAATTCGGTTAACCATGGATCGTTTTCGCACAACGTTTACTCTATGTGATAATACGCATCCGCAGCGACATCGAACAGTGCGCACCGAAGAAATAATTGCCGCTGTAGAGCAAGTGTTGAAGAGGACCCGAATGAATCGATTCGCCACCGTACACAGCAATTGAAACTTTGTCCATCAACTTTATGGAAGATTTTGCGCAAAGATCTTGGCTTGCGACCTTACAAGATCCAGCTTGTGCAAGAATTAAAGCCGCGAGACCATGCAATGCGTCGTGATTTTGGTGTATGGGCCGAAAATGAGATTGATCTCGATGCTGATTTTCATCGCAAAATTTTGTTCAGTGATGAGGCTCATTTTTGGTTGAATGGCTACGTCAACAAGCAAAATTGCCGCATTTGGAGTGAAGAGAATCCACATGAGACCCTTGAGACGCCATTACATCCACAAAAACTGACTGCTTGGTGTGCTCTATGGGCTGGTGGAGTCATTGGGCCATACTTCTTCCGAAATAATGCTGGAGAGTCAGTTACCATAAATGGAGACCGGTATAGAGCCATGATAACCGACTATTTTGTTCCCCAATTGGATGGCATGAATGTGGATGAGTTGTGGTTCCAACAAGACGGCGCTACATGCCACACAGCGCACGTCACAATTGATTTATTAAAGGAAACATTCGATGAGCGCATAATTTCGCGGAATGGACCTGTCAATTGGCCACCAAGATCGTGCGATTTGACACCACTGGATTATTTTCCAGTCCCCAAAAGAGTACCGATGAATGTATATATTTCCAATTAGATTAGCTACATTCCCGTTCTCGACTACAGATTTTCCATAGCAATTCGTTTCAGAAATTGTGTAGAACAAATGTTTTATGCATGAAATGTTTTGACGTACACGAGTTCCAATATTTGGCTCATTTTTATACAATAAAGTATCATCCTTACTAAGGAAAGGATCTTCGGCAGAATAATTATCACTATCAACCACTTCAATTGGTTCGATAACCATAAACATTTTCGATATCTTAGGCAAAGTCATCATTTGGCATATAATTTATACTAAGCTATAACAATTCAGAGTGCAAATATAGTCCAGTTTCAGTTGCAAATACAATACAAAATTCTTCATACAGACTACACGTGTATCTGGCCAGATACATGCGCTACGTATGTGATGTTTGATGAAAAGACTCACACAAATTGTTTTTTTTATACCCACCATCAAAAAGAATGGGGGGTATTTATATTGAGATTGTCATTCCATTTGTAATTTCCTTAATATTGGCTCAAAAATAACAAAAAAAAACGAAAACTTAGTAAAAACATTCTTCATCTCTGAGAAAATTTTGGTATTGAAATTGGGCAAAATCGGTTAACATTTGACCATAGCTCCCGTATAACCTCGCCTAAGCTAATCGCTTATATGCTAATAAATAACAAACTATAATAGCTGTGATAATAAAATTTGGTATATAGAAGTTTTGATAAGCCCTAGGCAGCATATAAAATTCAATCAAAATCATCAAAATCGCTTCACATATAGTCATAGCTCCCATACAAAAAACTTACGGAAACAGCCAAAATTTCACCTAAAATACACTTAAATGCCAATAAAACTAAATCTAAATCCACTGAATTTAGCACGAGGAGGTCTTATATTAATGCCAACCAGTGTGCAAAATTTTGTTACAATCGGTCACCATAGCTCCCATATAAAAAACTTACGGAAACACAAAAATACAAAAATAAAACACGGTTTATGTTCGTCTTTCCGTCAGAGAAAAACGTGATAGTTCCTTAACTACAAGAGCTAGAGAAACAAAATTTAGCAAAATTATTTTCGATATGTTATAGAAATTGCGTTATAGAAATGGGTAAAATCGGTTCACATTTAGTTGGAGCTCCCATATAACCCTGCCCCGGGAATCACATTTATGCTAATAAATTGAATAAAATTGTAAAATCTAGGACTACTAAATTTGGAACAGAGAAGTTTTATGCAACTTTCAGTCAGTATGTCAAATTTGATAGAAATCGGTCCATTTTTGACAATAGCTTTCATATAAAAACCGCTCCCGGTAACCACTAAAATGCCACAAATGCCAGTTAAAAGCTATTTAATTATAAACTATGTGAGCTATGGCCACTAAATTTTGCAGAAATAAACTTTATATTATACTTTAAAAGTTGTAAAAAAACTTCAAATAAATACATGCATTGCAACAACAACAATACAAAACGAAATATACCCAATTAAAAAGGCGTCAAATAAATGTTTGCGCAATGTGTAAAAATAACACCAAATGTTTTTATTTACCGTTATATTTTTTATTTTATGATTTTATGAGCGTTATCCAATGAAATTAAAGTTATCAAATGTATTGTAAAAAAAATGTGTGCATTAGTTGTCCTATATTTAAAAATAATGACTGCAAAATTAATTTGGAAAGTCGTTATCGAATTAGCGTACTTCCATCACTATAAGGGCAAATTTGCCAGGGAAATCGCTAAAATATTCTCCCGTATGGTTAGGACATCATATCCCGTGCTAAAAGTGAAGGAATATTGGAATTAAAAAGGGTAACAATGCAGTCCAAAATATAAAAGAATACAAATTTAAAGTAAAATTATTAATACCTTCTGGGAAAAGCGACATTTCAGCACTAGGCGCTTAAGTCCGAAGTGGAAAATGGTCATGAGCTAAGTATATCACAAGGAGCAATCCGAAATATACAGGTAAAACCGATGTATTCATCTACAGTGGTTATGAAAAATCTACTTCTTTCAACATAAAATATTGAAAATCACTTCATGCTTTCTATTTCGCACTTAGAATTAGTATTGGGGTACATTTTTTTCTCTAGTCATGCTAAAATGATGTTGTATTATCATGATGGACCCCCAGAAGTTTGAAAGCCGAGTTAAGTGCCATGTATCAAACTTGAAGAGATTTTTAATATTTTGCATTGATAGCAGTATACTTTTCCTAGCCACTGTAGATGAATATTTCAGGTTTACCGGTATATTTCGGATTATTTCTTAGGATACACATAGCTCATGATAATTTTTCACTTAGGAGGTAAGCCCCTAGTGCTGGAGTGTCACCTTTTCCAGACGGTTTTAATAATTTTACTTTTAATTCATATTGTATATTATTTTGGGCTTCATGGTTGCCCTTTTAATTCCAATATTTTTTCATTTTTATCACGGCATCTGATGTCCTAGCGATTTCCCAGGCAGATTTGCCCATATAGTGATGGAAATACGATAATTCTCTAACGCCTTTCGAAATTAATTTTCCAGACATTTTTTTTAAATTTACGACAACTAATGCACAATTTTTTTTACAATACTTTTTATAACTTTAACTTTATTGGATAACATTCAAAAAACATTATAAAATCAAATATAACGCTAAATAAGAACATTTGGTGTTATTTTTACTCATTGTGCAAACATTTATTTGACGCCTTTTAAATTTTGTATATTTCTTTTTTTATTGTTGTTTTTTGTTGTTTTACGACTTTTTGTAGTAAACAGTTACATTAACGGTATGTGTTAAACAAAAGAAACAAATTTAAACGATTTGATGTTCAATTTTCTAAATTTAAATTGCATTTTCAATATTTTTTTTTGAATGCAAACAATTACTTGACAAACTGTATGTTTCATAAGATTTAATAACATAAGAAAATTTAAAAGATTATTTTAACTTATTAACAATGCAAAGCATATACTCTAAAACTAAACCCAGTTTCAATCAAAAACCAAATTCTGTGAGAAAAAAATTGCGAATTGTGATTTGAAGTCAAATGCTGATGAATACCAAATCTTTTTGACATTTGTAAAGCGCCATTAAAAAGCCAAATTAAATACAAAATTGAATCGCCACAAAAAAAAACTTTTTCGTACCAAGATTCTTAGTATTCAGTTCAAATAATTTTTTTAACATACTTTTCTTTCATTTCCGTTCACAAAATTCAATAAAAGAATAATGAAGGAAGAAAGAAAAAAAAAATAAAACAATATTAAAATTCCTTTGAAATGAAGATTAACTGCAGATCAAACTCCAACGGAAACATGTTAAAAATGCAACACGAACTTTAATTTAATAATGGCCGATGATAGTTTTTTGAAAAATCAGCGCCACCACATAAATAGGTACCACGAGTATGAGGCACAAACTGCAAAGAGATATCCATATAAATAAAATTATAAAAAAAGGAGCAAAAATATTATATGTTAAATGCATTATATTCAAGGAGTAAAACAGTAGCGAACAACAATTCAGATAATATTGTACATTTAAGTTGTTGTTGTTGGCTGTTATTGTTACCGCAAAAAACGTCGCGCCATCGTGTCATCAACTGAAGAAAAAATGAGTGAAAAAAAAACTAAAATAAAAGTATTAAACACAGTCGAACGGCAACAGAAGGAACAATGGCGCTGCAATTGATTGACAACATGTAAGGAGTCAACAACACAACCACACACTCCCAGTTTTCTTATATACATACAAACAAGTATATTCTATAACACACATATATTTATATAAGTATATATGAATATATTTGAAAGAAGTCCATGGTGGAAGTGATGTTGCAGCACTATTGTTTCAATAAAACATTGCCACAGTAGAAGAATAAGTAGAAATGATTGCAATACTTTGTCGTATGACTAAAAGTACGACGGCGACAATAATACAATGATAATCATACAAAACTGATTCCTCATCCTCGTCTGTTACAAAAAAACACAACGACTACATCCAACACCATGAATTCGATACCAATAAACTAAACAATGATGGCGCCCTCTATATTGCAAATGCATGCATGAATGCATGACAATGCCAGCAGCAACAAACACAATAAAAACAACAGCAGTAGCATTGACATCGGTTATTTTGGTATCATAGGAATATACGAAGGCGGTAATTTCATGATTTTTGATTAAGAGAAACTTTTTTAGTATTAGTAAGACTTCAAACGATTGATTGCCCCAAATGACGATATCAAGGCTTTAATGGAATCGGATCGTCATGTAACTGAACGTGAGATTGGGGAGATGTTAAATATACCAAAATCACCCGTTCATAACCATTGACGACGTTTTGGACTGGTAAAAAGGGTGACAGCAACATTTTTTTTCTTTGATTTCAAATATTTTTCTACGGAATATTGTGACACTAGATCTAAAAGTTCAGATCTGGAAATTTGAGCCAAATCGGACAACGTTCTATGGGCGCGCATCGGGTCTGCGAAATTTTGCGAAATTTAGACCAAAAATAAATTTTTACAAGAAAAAATAATAGCATATTAAAGAAAACTAACACAGCTTTATTTCAAATCGTGAAAGACGAAAACTCATGAGGTAGTTTAAAAGTTATTGCAGTTTTCCCTCGAAAATGCATATTCTTGAAAACGCTCCTAAGTTTATGCACCAAAAATTGTATGTTGTAAATAAAGAAATTTCAAAGTTTGACATGATTTATCATATAATGGCTTGTTACTAGTAAACAGTTAAGTTTTGTTTAAATATAATCAAATTTACTTAGCTTTTTTCATGTTGGAAAATGGTACATTTTTCTCAGGTCGGTTTCAAAAATCATTTTTTAATTTGTTGAAAATTTTGTTTAACAAATATTACAAATTGGGAATTTGATCGCCAGTGTATAAAAATAGACAAATGGGGTAATAAAATTCAAAAAAAATTAGGTCGATAGCTTGAACCGTTACGCCGTACTTGCGATTTCAATTTGAAGAATTTCGCGAAAATTAAAATTTTTGAGCCAAATTCTAGTAGATGCTCGGTAAATTTTACTTGTATTAAATTTTAACAAAAAAAAAAAGTAATATTATTGCCTTAGTTTATATTGGACGAGAGTAATCCCTTCTCCACCGGGGTCAAATGTCAAAATTTTGATTTCCTTAAAATTTTCATAGCGAGATTACGAAATATCAAGTAATAATTAGCGAATTTTAAATAAAAAGCATGAAAATAATTGTTTTTGGCAAGATTAAGATTTAACCTATTTTTCCCCATACAAATGTGCTCTTAATCTTTGGACCCGGTGCGCGCCCATAGAACATTTCCCGATTTGACACAAATTTTCAGATCTAAGCTTTTAGACCTAGTGTCACAATATTCCGTAGAAAAAGTTATAAAACTCGAAAAATCATTTTCCTTCATACAAAAAATTGTCACCCTATTGGGTACCATATGAATTGAAAGAAATTAAACGTAATGAACATGGTCCGTTTTTGAAGCAAATCATAACTGCAGATGAGAATGGATTGTTTACAATAACGTCAACGAAGACGATAATGGTGCAAGCATGATGAAGCTCCACAAACCACTTCAAAGACTGATATTCACCAATAGAAGATTATGCTGTCAGTTTCGTCGGATTGGAAGGGTATGGTATATTTTGAGCTGCCTCCAAGGAACCGAACGATTAATTCGGATGTCTATTGCGAACTGGGCAAATTTAATACAGGCATCAATAAAAATTGGTCAATCGTAAAGGTATCATATTCCATCACGACAACTCTAGGTCGCTGGAAACTTTTAATGCATCCACCATATAGCCCTCACCTTGCACCGTCAGATTTCCATTTCTTTTGGTCTTTGCTAAACTTCTTAAATGGTAAAACTTTCTATAGTAGCGAGACTATAAAATCGCACTTGGTTCAGTTTTTTGCAGATAAAGGCCATATATTTTATAAGCGTGGAATAATAATGTTCTGCCGGAAAGACTGCGAAAGGTCATCCAAAAATAGAAATTATATACTCGTAATTGATTAAAGTTCATTTTATAATTTAAAAAAAAATGTGTTTACTTTATTTTATAAAATTGCTGGTTTCTTTTGGAGCAATCCAACATACTTATTTGTTCAAAGGTTCATCCAATACTAGTAGACTTCGCAAAATCCTGACAACGTCGATCTCGGTCGCTACCTACATTCAAAAGGAAAGCGGCCACTGGACGACGAGCGGATCAGAAACTCTTGAGGTCCTTTTATAAACACACCTTCCAGGCTGGAAGACTCTAAATGCATACACAGCCAATAATCATACAGTCTTCAAATCCACTACGATCTCTTTAAACAAGGATGGAATTCAATAGGCTCTTGACAGTTTCGACCCGTATAAGGCTGCATGTATTATTTCAGCCGATCTGCAACACAATGCCGATCTCTTCATACCCTGGCTAATTCTGATATATGCCGGCTGCCCCAGGCTGTATCATATACCAGAAGCCTGGACCAGGTGTAAAGTTGTCTTTATTGCCAAAGCAGATAAAGCTACATATACGAAACCGAAAGACTTCATATTTATAAGACTTTGCTCCTTCCTTCTTAAAACTTTGGAGCGCATCATTGATGCGCATCTACTGCATAAATAGATCCAAATTTCCTTTCCTGCTCACAGCATGCGTACAACAAGGGCAAATCTGTTGAGACTGCACTCCACTCACATTGAAAAATCACTTGAGTTCAGCGAATTTACACTTGCAGACTTCTGAGACATAGATGGCGTCTTTGACAATATAAAACCAGAGTCGTCAATGGAGGACTTAGGGGTCGGTAATTCTATTATCTCGTTTGTAATTAAGGTACTCGACTACAGAGTCATTAGCTCAACCATGGACACTGCTACAGCCCATAAGGTAGTATGTCGAGGTACTCCACAAGGAGGTGTATTATCCAGGAGCCTAAATGCTCAATTCAGGGTGTCCAAAGCATCCATTGCACTTTATTCTATAATACTGCCTGGCTCTTCGACATGGTTGTCAAGCCTATATTAATGTATTGCGCGCTTTGGTGCGCTTTGGTGGTCTGCACTCACAAAGGCAAACTCGGGAGATTCTTTTACTAAAATATTAAGATCGTCATTAAACAAATCCTTTACCGTGACTATTTCAGGAGATCCATCATCCCTTGATGACGGATGTTTGGAGGTATAAACGGACGGATCTAGGTTAGTTTAAAGGGACAGTCTGAATAAAACACAGGCTCACTAAGACTTCGAAGTCTATTGTGATACCACGATATCCTACTGTTCGCTAAGACAGGGCAAATACATAGAATATGTTTTATCGATACAGACTCCTCCTCGTCTCCACAGCTTCTGCAAAGGTCATTAGTGGTAACATTTTGCTTAATTTCATGTCTCCTAATCTAACAGTGTCCGCTTATAACGGACACGAGCAATGAGATATCAGGTTTTGGCAGCAAGAAACAGGACCATATCTGTTTAGAGTGAATACAGTCATTGACAGAAGCCCACCTGTCATTTGTTAAAAAGTTAGATCTCTCTCACAGTAGAAGCTTGGAAGTGGCTAGAAGAATGTCCAGGGACTTCAGTTTGGCTGGAATCGGTTAGGTAGACCATAGTCTTGCAAGCTGTAATATTCCTGTGACCCGGTACCCAAGTGAGGCTTATACCGAACTGCTGGACCATCTCGTTAAGAAATTTGCGGCAACTCAGGGCTGGTGTCGAATTCAGGAAGACAGAGTCCAGTGATTTAATGACAGTTTGGCTGTCAGAGAATGTCTTAATACTCACTGTTGTGAGAACATTATATCTCAGTTATTCTTCACTAATTGCTAGAATTATAGCCTAAAAAACGCTATAATGATCAAGTAGTCTATATACTTCCTTTTACCAGGAGTTCAGCCGTTTCATGCAATTCTATCTGGTATGAGGATATGTTACTTCTTATTAACAATGGTTCTGCCAAAGTGTAATCAGTGATTCCCGGAATGTCAGGAATCGTCTTAAGGATTACGCTATGACCACAGCTATTGTTCGACCACTATGACAGCTCCCTAAGTCTCACTGCTGCAGTTGCAGCAGTCTGAATGCCAACTATGTCCAGAGGCAGCAAATGCAGAATTACATTTAGTGCATCATATGTGGTGGTACGGATTGCAAACGTGACACATAGGCTAGCCATTCGTTGAATTCTATTTAGTACATCACAGTTTTTGGAATTTTGAAGAGCTTTCCACCAGACGATAGCGCCATATAGCATTATCGGTTTTACTACTGCTGTATACAACCAATGAACAATACGAGGTTTTTGGTCCCATTATTTTTCTATTGTCCTCTTACAAGACGGATCAAAGTAAAATAAAAGTGTAGATGGGTCTTCTTCACCCAGCTATAAGGAAAGGAAATCTGTTTTTGACTTTCTGTTCTATGAAGAGAAGTTAATTGCATACGATACCGCAAAATATACGACAGATATATTCATTTTTGTATCACCAGTCAGTCTGGCATAAAATTCCTATTCAGTCTTATCCAGAACACTTGGTCCACTAAACCACATGTTCAATTTCCAGTCAAGCATGGCCCACTTTTAACAATAAATGTTCTAAATGCTTGGTTTCTCTATCTCGCCACCGACTCCGCAACCTAAACAGCGTTTTTGGGTTGCATGTCAGAATACTTAACCTCCAACACTATGACTACTGTCGCAGTTGTCATTACATTGAAAAGGAGGAGATAGTATATAATTTCTATGTTATTGCCCCGCTCTTTCAATTTTCTGATATCCTTGAGGACCTATGCTCTTTGGACTCATCATCCATCGACTTAGCACTTACAATGTTTTAAGTATGAAAAGAATCAACATTAGAGAATATACTACTGCAAGGGGTAATCATGTGAGAAATCCCCCTGTTACTGCGGCTGACAAAAGGATGACTAATCTATTTAAGAACATTTTGATAAATGAAACCAATTCCAGCCGAAGATATCGGTATTGAGGACCTATGCTCTACTGGGATTAGTCCATAGAGCATAGGTCCTCAATACCGATATCTTCGGCTGGAATTGGTTTCATTTATCAAAATGTTCTTAAATAGATTAGTCATCCTTTTGTCAGCCGCCGTAACAGGGGGATTTCTCGCATGATTACCCCTTGCAGTAGTATATTCTCTAATGTTGTTTCTTTTCATACTTAAAACATTGTAAGTGCTAAGTCGATGGATGATGAGTCCAAAGACACGAGCATCGTTTGTATAGCGAGCCGCTAGATCCGAGACTAACGCCCGCTTGCAGCCGCAACTAATATATTGAACAGACTCTGAATTTTCGTACTTTATCAAGTACAATGATCTTAGACCCTTAGACCAGATAAGTCGGAATGACTCCAAGATAACTTCCTCTCACGTTAGTCCTGATCTAGAATCCCACACGTGTTGTTTAACTCATCTTAACTAGAATGTACCACTAGGAGGTTAGAGTACGAATTGGATACAGTTCTTACCCGGTAGCTAAAGACGCCAGGAAACAGCTGCACCCCATTACATTCCACATTCAAATTTGAGTGCTCTTAATCTAGGAGCGCTTTTCTGCATAATATATCCGATCTAGCGATTATTAAAATTCGTGAAATAGACTTATTTATCCAGGCTACAGGCTGGATTCAATTAGACTCTCATCGCTGGTCTAGAATTAATAACTGTATGTGTTTCTTTTTATAGTCTATCCCTTGAAGGTACCATGAAGGGACCGTTTCTAAGACCCAAGTGACAAGGTATGTTACACAATATTTGCTCTAAAGTCTAAATTTTCGATCAATATCGAATGCTGCGATTTGGCCCCTGTTTGCATGACTCGCGCTGCTACTAAACTCCTGCGGGGACAACATTGTGTCCACGCTTTCTTTCCAGAGACTTTTTTTCCAGAATATAGTTAACTTTCTTTCCAGAATAAAGTTATTCTCCACTCAAATATGGACATGGATATATAGCTGAAGTTCTTGGGTGATATAGCGGATGTTGGATACCAATTTACGGTTCTGATTGGTCATAATTTGGTAAGCCCAGACTCATCTATCCCTTATCACAACTGTGGACACTGACCTCCTTGTAGTGTCATATGGTTAGCGTCCTTAACACCTTAACAAGTGCCGCAAGTTTTCCCATGAGAACTATAGAAATATGGGTTAGGACGTCGGTCTAGAATCTTCTCCTGAAAAAAACAATTACTATTAAAAAGCTAAAATAAGAATAAAAACAGACTCCTTAATGTGAGAAGAGGACGTCCGAAACTTCGATGGAAAAACCAAGTAGAAGAAAATCTTTCAAAGCTTGGCCTACGAAATTGGAGAAAAGCGCAGCGCATGGAATTCTAAAACATGCTCGACCTTTGACCTTAACAGGTTGTAAATATAGGCCATTTAAGTAAAGTCTTGAGAAAAGCCCTAAGCAATTTAAAAGTTAATATACCCTCTTTAATGGAAGATTATGTTGGCAAAAGAGTTTTAAAAGAGATCTTTGGATTTATCGCGTTGCGAAGTAGAAGATTGTCTAGCCTTCCCATTAAAATTGTTATAAGTTTTGGAAGCTCTTCAAAATTCATCCAATTTGTATGTGCTTTAAACAGAGCGTCTTAGAGTTTTGTACTAAGCTTCTTTGGAAATTTCACTGAACTTCATGACTTTGGAAAATTATCCAACTGACCTCGTACTAAAAACTATTTAAAACCACCAGTAACAACATCGAAGACATCGGTATTAGTAATTGCAACAACAATTGGAATAAATACATAAGTAAAAATAAAATTTACCAAAATAATTCAAGTAAAAACAATCAGTTGCCACAAAAAAGCTTAAGAGATGATGATGCCATTGTTGTGGCGTTATTCTTTTAAACCTTACAATATTTTTTTATTTGACATAGACTCCAAGCGAGGATCCCGCATTTAGTTAATCGCTGCTTCTGCTTGCAAGGGTATATGAGATGATATTATAAAAGGTGAAAGAATGTTCCCTTTTTTCCACTGAATCAAAAGGAAATGTTTTGAACTTTTTTTTCGGAGTTTATTTATTTTAAGCCCTGCAATTTTCTTCTTTTTTTTCCTTGTCTATACCCGTATTTTGCTTTATTTTCTTGGAGTTCTTTTTTTTATTATTATAAATTTAACGAAACATAATGTTGCTTTGACAGTTTGTTGTTGACGTGTGCAATTTAAACAGCGATAAGAATCGCACAATGACAATCAAGGAGCAATAACGAAATACCTTTGAAATACAATTGTGTTGCATGTTGCTACTGATGTAAAAGTACTCGTATGTATGTATGTATATACCTTTGGTAATGTCTACTTACTATTTGATTGAATGTACATATTTATATGAGCTTAAGACTATATCAGAGCTACAGGCGATTTATATTTTGTGCATGTTTTCTGGGGAGTTGTTTGTTTGTTTTAAGATGCCCAAGGGTCAGTTTTTTAATACGTACAAAATTCAACTTAGAAACATAAAGAATATGAGGGTTTTTCTTGACTCGATTAAAGCTTTACATTTATTTTAATATAATAAAGGCCTAAGCCTGGACCCTAGAATACCACAACAAAATACCGAATTAATTCCAAGCTAAATATTAGCTACTAATACTATCCTTACTTACTTTACTTAAATAGTCTATATTTATAACGTGTTAAGGTCAAAGGCCGAGTACATTTTAGAAATCCATGTGCTTCGATCTTAAACGCATGTTCTCGAATTGCGTAGACCAAGCTTTGAAAGATGTTTTTCTACTTGTTCTTTCTTTCCATCGAAGTTCCGGACGTCCTCTTTTAACATTATTCTATATATTTTGTTAGGAGTTCCTAATGCATCCAACGTATATAAATTCTGGACATAGATTAATAGCTATCGAGCCTGCGAAGGCTAGCTACGTTACCGCCGTTAAAGAAGTGAGCAAACAAGTGCCGCGAGTTCTCCCATAAGAACGATAAAAACATGTGTTAGGAAGTCGGGCTAGTTACCCACTCCAAAAAAAAACAATTACTATGAAAAAGAAAAAATTAAGAATAAAAACGGCCCCCCTAAATGATGACGACTATGGCAAACGGAAAAAAAGACCATGATTTAAGGATCAACACTTGGAACATTCGAACTCTTTAGAGAGGAGGTGCTCTGATCCAGTTGATGGATGTTCTTGATAAATATAAATGTGATGTGACTGCTCTCCAGGAGATACGACGGAAAGGTCACGACGTCGCCAAGACACAAAAGGCGACCTATATTAAGGCAGAAGGCCAATGCACGAGGCAAGCGGCTGCGGGCGGAAATCAGCTGTTTTTTGATTTGTAAAATTTGAAGCGGCAATGGAAAAAAGTAGAACTTTGTTCTACTTTTCCGCGCGGCAGTTTTTTTTCAGTGCAGCCAGATTTAATTATATCCTACTCAAATATTTTTTTATATGAATATTTTTGTAAACAAACGCACATTTTATGTACTGGCAATACTACGACCGCACGCAGCCGCATGTCGCGTGTATTGGCCTTGTACCTTTATAGCTACCATGAAAGTAGGCACGAATTCGGTTGTGTTTTTATGGTGAGCAAAAGAATGTGAAACCAGGATTTCAGGTTCACCCCAGTAAGTGAAAGGATAGTAAAAAGTCGAAGCTAAATATTTTCACCTAAGCCTGATTTGTGCTCACGCATCCACAGAGGAGTGCCGCAATGCCACTGCTGAAAAAACTGAAGCCAGCAGGGTGAACCGATTTCACCCATTTTCAACACACAACTTCTTTAAAATAGCTCTCTTTGTTCTAGCTCTCTTTGTTAAGGCGCTATCGTTTGACAGACAGACGGACAAAAACCCTCTTTTTTTTGGAATTTTGTGTTTCTGTAAGTTTTTATACCCTTCACTACCATAGGTGGAAAGGGTATATTGGGTTTGTGCTGATGTTTGTAAAGCATAGGAATATTGGTCTGAGACCTACTTTTTAGTATACCAATCGACTTAGAATTACTCCCTGAGTTTTTTTAACGATGTCTGTATGGGTGGCTGGGTGGCTGGCTGGCCGGCTGGCCGGTTATCCATGTAAGCTTGTTATAATTCTACAGGTCGTAACTTTAAAGATAATTTGATGAAAGGACGATCCCTATTCTTTTTGGGTGAAATCGAATTACTATTTCAGGTACCTCCCATAGGGATGCCTTCCCGGAATAGAGTTTTTGGTTCTTTAAAGCCACAAATATGGTTGTATTCTAATAATATTTGGCACAAATAACCTTAATCAGTGTTCCTAATTTTGTAGAAATCGGCCCGTATTTGACCATACCTCCCATACAAGACACATTCTCAAAAGACGTTTATGTACACATAAAAGCACAAAAACGTTAATAACTTTAAAGATAAATGCATTTGATAACTTAAACTTTGCACAGATAAATATTATATATATATAAATATTAAATATTTGAACCAATAACCAAAATTTGGTAACAATCCCTAGTTCCCATATCAGGCCCTCAGCCGGAAATCTCGAAATTTTGAAAAATAGCACATATTAAATGTATGTATGTCTCTAAGACTTAGGGAAACTTGACAAATTGTTGGTTCATATTTGACCTTAATAGTGAAGGGTATAATTTAGTCGGACTTAACCGACTATAACTTTTCTTACTTCCTTTATATAGGAGCTATGATAAAATGCTGACTGAATTTTGCAAACTGGCTGGCATTGACATAAGACTTCCTTGTGCTAAATTTAGTGGTTATAACTATCATAGTTTTAGATTAAATGGCATTTAACTGTATTTTAGGTAGAATTTAGGCTGTTTCCATAAGTGTTTTGTATGGGAGCTATATGTAAATGTGAACCGATTTCGATGAAATTTTATATGCTGCTTGATGCTTATGTTTAAACTTCTATATACCATCATTCTTTATACCATTTTATCATCATAGCTTTTATAACTTGCGGTTTATTAGCAAATAAGCTATGAGCTATGGTCAAATGTAAACCGATTTTGCCCAATTTCAATACCAATACCAGAAATGAAGAATATTTTTGCCAAGCGATTTCAACAGACAGACAGACAGCAGACATCGCTCACGTCTTAGAATTTCATAAGGATTCGGAATGTATGTATATCCCTTTTTGATTTTTGAGCCAATATTAAGGAAAATACAAACGGGATGACTCAATATACCCGACATTCTTTTTGATGGTAGGAATAAAAAGGTTTCAATCTAAAACTTTTTATTTAAACTGTCTTTAAACCGGCAGTTGGTTAAACTGCAAAGCTTAGCAACTGGTCCTATAATTGCAAGTTAATAAAAAAAAAGTACAATGATTATCATTTTTAGTTTAGTCTTATTTCAAACTATTTTGTTCGTGTGGTCTCCGGCTTCACTTTGGCAAAAAAGATATTGGAGCTTTTGTTTCTTGATGTCTGTTTGGCGTTAAGATAAAAATGAGGCAATGAAAGGAATAAGAATTGCCATTATTATATTGTTTTAACTTGAAATTCATCTATAACAACATGGCGCTTTAAGTTGTACAATGTATATTGATATAAGTATTTATGTATATGTATTTGTATCTGTACATGTGTATATATCTTGTTGCAAGTAGATTTTATATATTGTTGTATTGTTTCAACAGCAAAAGTAAATGATGATGCCACAGGAAGTCAACTCCCAGTTTAACTTCTGTTAACATAAGGAAATAACATTGATTTTGTATACCCTACACCTCCATCGTGAAGCCGTAGTTTTTTGTAAAGTAATGAAATTTTATTTACACGTTCAAATTAATCATAACTACCAAATCGGAAACATTTTCTATGACGATCTTACGATATCAAGTGCAGCTCGTACTAAATAATACGAGTACTTTTGTGCATAGACCCAGGTGTATGCAGGTCTGAAGTCATATAAAGTTCAGAAAGTTAGATTTCGCTAAAGAACTTCAAAGAATAATCAAAGATACAACAAGTAAGAGTGTTATATTCGGCTGTGCCGAATCTTGTATACCCACCATCAAGTTGTACGAGAGTGCAGCTAATTCAAAATGTTGACCAAATGTGGCATTGTTGGTAATATATTTGGACTAAATTCGGTTGCAGTGGTATAGTTACTATAGTTCAACATGTGGTTTCCCAAGTATTTACCTTGGACAAAATGCTCTTCCATAACCGAATATAGTTTTACTTTAATAAGCTGTTTCGTTGTGCCATAAACATGTTGATAGCAACTAGGGTGTTTACTCGAGTTATGTTTGCTCGATTACTCGGAAAAATAAAATCGATTAATCGCTCGAGTAAATAAAAATGACTAATTTTAAATAAATATTTATTTGAGTAATTTTCCACGAGTAATCGAGTTACTCGAGTAAAAACATTTTAATAATTTTGTGTATATTTTAAAATATTAATAAAATAAAACGACTAAAGTTTGTCTCAGTGTATTCCTTAACTGCTAAGTTTGTTTGAAACAACGTTGGCCAAAAAGAGAGCGTTTTTAAATGAAAGTGCTCAATCTCAAAATGAGAATGTGACCAATAATAGAGATTTAAATATAGTCCATTTGCCATGAAGTCCATGAAAAAATCGTGGGTTTTAATATTGTCAATTCTAAGCAATAATCAAGAGTTGTAATATAGTCCATCGAAGGTTCAATTATCGTATTTCCAAATATAGCAGAAATGAAAGTTTAACATAGACCAGTTGTGGTATCCAGTGTAATTTCGTAATTTCTACTATTGTTAATTTAAAGGTCCTAATGTAATCGTAGATCTTATTATAGTCCAGTTGAGGTACCATTGTATTCGTAAAACCTAGATGTTTCCAATGTATTCGTAGGTACTACTATAGTTTATTTGAAGATTCTTATGTAATCCTAGGCCCTACTACTGTAATAGTACGTCCTACTATAGTTCAATTAAAGGACGCAATGTAATCGCAGATCCTACTATAGTAGTGTTGAAGATCTCATTGTAAAGATAGGTAAAAGGTAGTCATAGATTCTACAAACCTATTAGATCAAAATCAGGATTTTTCAAATCGAAATATTACTTTAGACGATCAATGTAGACATGTATACATAAATAGACTCACTTTTAATATGTAGGGTGACGATATGTTTCAAAAATATGGTACAAATGTCTTCTTTATCTTTCTTTTATGTATTTTTATTGTATATTGTTAAATTTTTTGTTAATGAAACACTATAATTTCATTAAAACAGCTGATGAAAAAATCTTACTCGAGAAATTTTAAGATGAATATTTTACTCGATTAACTCGAGTAATTTTTGACGATTAATCGATTTTCCGAGTAATTCAAAAACCCCATTTCCAAGTTATTTGATTACTCAAACAATTAAAAGTCGAGTAAAATGAATACCCTAATAGCAACACGGCAGGCTCATATATTTTGTTAAGAGTTCCTAATGTATCTACCGTGTATAAAGTCTGGACCTAACAGTGATTGATAGCCATCTAATGTCGTAGATGTAATCTTAATATACTAAATGTACCTCCAAATCTTTTTGATTGTAGATATAAAAAGGGGATGTTATATATATAAGAACTATAGCCAAATGTTGACCGATTGTTAGAAAATTTTATATACTGGCTGATATTAATATAAAGTTTATTTGTGTCAGCCATAGCTGACATAGTTTATAATTTAATAGCTTTTAACTGGCGTTTGTGGCATTTTAGTGGTTTCCGGGAGCGATTTTTATATGAAAGCTATGTTCAGAAATGGACCGATTCCTACAAAATTTGACGTACTGACTGAAAGTTGCATAAAACTTCTCTATTCTAAATTTAGTAGTAATAGATTTTCAAATTTTATTCAATTGATCAGCATAAATGTGATTCCAGGGGCAGAGTTATATGGGAGCTCTAAATGTGAACCGATTTTACCCGTTTTCAACATACAATTTCTATAACATATTGAAAATACTTTTGCTAAATTTTGTCTCTCTAGCTCTTGTAGTTAAGGGGCTATCGCTCTTTTCTCTGACTGAAAGACGGACATAAACCGTATTTTCTTTTTGTATTTTTGTGTTTCCGTAAGATTTTTATATGGGAGCTATGGTCAAATGGTGACCGATTGTGACAAAATTTTGCATACTGATTGGCATTGACATAAGACCTTCTCGTGCTAAATTTAGTGGTTATATCTGTTATAGTTTCAGATTTATTGGCATTTAAGTGTATTTTAGGTGAAATTTTGGCTGTTCGTAAGTTTTTTGTATGGTGCTATGGAGCTATGACTAAATGTCAAGCGATTTTGATGAAATTTTATATGCTGCCTAGGGCTTATGCAAGACTTCTATATACCAAATTTTATCATCATAGCTATTATAGTTCGTCATTTATTAGCAAATAAGCGATTAGTGTAGGCGAGGTTATACGGGAGCTATGGTCAAATGTCAACCGATTTTGCCCAATTTCAAAACCAAAATTTTCTCAAAGATGAAGAATGTTTTTACCTAGTTTCAGTAAGCTAGCACCTTTCGTTTAGGCGTTATCGTGATTTCAACAGACAGACGGACAGACAGACGGACATCGCTCAAACGTCTTAGAATTCCATAAGGATTCAGAATATATACCGTTTTTTATTTTTGAGCCAATATTAAGGATATTACAAACGGAATGACAATCTCAATATGGTTTTTATACCCACCATCAAAAAGAATGGGGGGTTTCTTTTTGATGGTGGGTATGAAAACCAATTTGGATTATCCCTAAGTTGCCGCAAATGTGTGATATGAAAAATTATATGCCTTAGGGTGTCACATGATCGGGCTTGACCGATCTTGCTTCGTTTTGGTATTTATTAAATCAATTGCATTGAATTGAAGTCAAACCCATTCCAAAAGCTGTTTTCATGATGTGTGGCATCTTATATTTATTAAGTTTATCTTATTCTTGGGTTATTTCCTTTTCACTGTAGGATTTTTCAGAGACATGAAATGAATCTTTAAACTACCAATAAAATGTTGATATTTTCCTTAAGGACTTGTATCCAACCATTTTCTGGCAAAATCTTTCTTTAGCCTAACATACGAGTGTAATTTAATTTTAGTTTTTTTTTTTTGCCATTAACTTTTCAGAAACGGCGCTTATCATGATTGAAAATTTTGTGCATCCGCCAGCTACTATTTACAAAATGTCTTAGCCCCCCCTATCTTGAACCAAATCATTTTAGTAAATGTTTTATTACTAGTTTTATTGTTAACCAACAAAACCAATGGAATAATTGTTCGGATGATGAATGTAAATTTTATTTGAAAAGTTGAAAGTTTTGGTTTTTGTCAAAGGCTGGTTTTACATATTTAAATACATTCTTAATGTTTGTTTGTCTGTCTTTAAACTTTTTGTGTAATTGTTATTTATTTCCGCCTTTTATTTAAGAATTATTTTATTTTTTTCTCTATTAGTTGTACAATCTTGTTAAACAAGTAGTTAAGCCCTTTAAGGCAATTAAGAATAAGTATCACAAGATTTCATCCTACAAAATCATTACAATAAACTTTTGCAATGTTTTTCCTTCTGAAAAAAAAAAAAAAAAACGGAAAAGTCTGCCTTTAAGTCTCTATGATGTTTTGCGTAGGCCTCGGTTGTAGGTCTTGTTGTCTATGTTAATTAAAATTGTTGCATTTGCTAAACATTCTACAATAATGGCAAAAAGACACACAACTTCAAATAGCTTCAAATGCAAAAGGGCCTAAGTAACAAAACCATTTGAAAACTTTTTTTATATGACTTAAATTTTAATTAGGGAGTCTTATATCGGGTGGTTAAATTTCAAGGGCCGATATTGATTTTGAATAAAACACAAACTATTTAGGAAATTATTGTAATTTTATTTTATTATGATGTATTGGTATTACTCAATTATGTATGGAACAAAATATCGGCCAAATGAGCGCCGCTACCACAGCGACACACCTCCATCCGATGGTCCAAATTTACGATGACCCTGAGGCATAATGGTGGTTCTATGCCGTTAATGTGATGAATTATCTCATCCTTTAGCTCTTGAATTGTTGCTGGAATATTGACGTACACCTTTTCTTTCAAATAACCCCAAAGAAAAAAGTCCAACGGTGTCAAATCACATGATCTTGGCGGCGAATTGACATCGCCATGACGTGAGATAACACGGCCATTGAATTTGTTGCGCAAAAGAGCCATTGTTTCGTTAGCTATGTGGCACCGTCCTGCTAAAACCACATATCGTCCACATCCATATCTTCCAATTTGGGCCATAAAAAGTTCGTTATCATCTCACGATAGCGAACACCATTCATAGTAACTGCCTGACCGGCCTCAGCTACACTATCGCGAACAGCAGCATGCACTGGTGTTCTCACATCTTCTACAGACCCGGTTTGCTCGAATTTTTCTACGATTTTTGCGATTGTACGCACATTTGGACGATCAAATTGACCAAAAAAATCACGAAGTGCACGATATGCATTTTGATTTGAACGCCCATTTTCATAATAAGTCTGGATAACTTTAGCACGTTGTTGGATTGTGTATCTCTCCATGGTTCAAATTGAGTAAGTCTGAAATAGAGAAATGTCAAATAAAATTCGGAAAAAAACTTGGCATTTAGGTGTGGTTCACATTCAACATCGGCCCTTACAATTAAACCACCCTTTAGTAGGAATTTTGTATGGACAATTTAAATTGCTTTATTTTTCGCTTATGAATGTATTTGTGTATTTCAGTTCTAAAAAGAAACAAAAAAAAAATAATTTTAATTTTTGATTTAGGGTCTTTTGCTTCTTAGGTGACGAATTACAAGCCACCAGTATATGGTTTTGAGGTTGTATGTCTAGGAAAAATTAAAAGAAAATTTTGTCTATTAAAAAAACTAAAAAACTTCGTAAAATTGCCCACTCCTTGTTTAAATGTTTCATAATTTTTCAAAAGATCTTGTAGATTTTGTTTGTCGTTTTATGCTAATATATAAAATGTTCATAAATTATGAATTTTGGTGACAATAAAAATTGTAAGTTTTACAATTAAATAATTGTTGATCTCACTAGTTAACACGAAATTGTGGGTACACAATGTGCAATGCAGTACGCAGCGCTGAAAATCGTAACATGACAACGAAAACCGTAACATGACAACGAAAATTCTCAACTTAATCCGGGCAATGTACGTTGATTTTAAATGTTGGGTCGACAAAGGTAAATTATCAGATCCGTTCGATATTACTACTGGAGTAAGGCAAGGATGTATCTTGTCACCTATACTTTTTATCCTAGTCATGGACAACGTAATGAGCAGGGCACACATCTTTTAGACAACTCAAAGACTTGGAATATGCCGATGAAGTATGTCTTCTAAGCTAAAGTTTAGGCCACATTTAAGGGAATACTAAAGCAGCTGGGTTGGAAATCAATATTTTCCAAGACAAAGATTATGCCCGGAGGCTATGGATGTTTAGTATCTACAAAAGATGGTGCAGACACCAAAGATCTGCATTCGGCATTCTTCGAGCTATTTGGAAATCTCGGCAAATATCATTATCAACTAAGTTACGAATATACTACTCAAATGTCAAGTCCGTCCGATGTTAAGGCTGCGAAACAGGGAAACGCACAAATGCCATCGACAAACAACTACAAACCTTTACAAATAAATGCTTAAAGCAAATGCTTAATATATGGTGGCCGAATCGCATAAGAAATTAAGATCTACTTAACGCGACATGCCATTTTTAGTCATAAGTGACCCAAGTATTTAACTTATTTTCGGATAAGCGCACATTTCTTGTCACTTAAGGTGAGACCAGCCTGTGCTATGCGTTTAAGGAATTCTTGCAGATTCTTCAAATGTTCATCAAAGGTTCTTTCGCATGACGATGACAAGTTTTCCACTGAAGTTATTTCAATACTCGTTCCATTCAAAACTCGAAAGTAGCGGTATTAGGGCGTTGCAGAGCCTAAATGTCATAACTTTGAACTGCCATAGTCCATAAATTGCACTAAACGCTGTCTTTCTTTGAAATCTCCACCTGCCACTAACCGCTTTATAGATCCATCATAGAAAACCATTTTGTTCCACCTAACGTCGTCGTCGATTCTTGGCAAGGGGTAATTTTTCGTAACATCATTCAGTTTTCGTTAGTCAACACAAAATCTGGTACTGCTATCTTAACCAGAAAACCGAGGAGCTCCATGGACACGATTTCGGGATGGTTCGATTACTCCATTTTGTTGACTAATTCTTTAACTTTGTCACGCTTTGCCAGGGCAATACTTCTTGGCACTTGTTTAATTGGTCTCGCCTCACCCGTATTAATCTCATGTTTCTTTATTGGCGCTCTTAACTGGCTTTGAGTTTTCGACTCAAATATGGCTGCATACTTCTTCGGAAATTGTTTGGCTTTGTCTTTGCAAGATAGTGTCAAGCCTTCTACCCCCGTTGCTGTTGTTGTTGTAACAGCTCTAACATTTACAATTTTATAATTTTGTTTTTATGGGGGATCTGTTTGGAGATCAAGGCCAAGAAATTGTGCTACTTCAACTGGATGAGTCCACAAATCCTCAGGACTAAGTGAAGTAGGGTTGGCGGTACAGTTGAAAATGTGGGGGGTATCATGAGGACCCTGACCACAAGCTGGGCATATGTTAGGGACGGCACGGTCTATGCGGGACCAAAAGATATTTCTATTGCTCCATCCCGATCTCATTCCCGCGACAGCCGGTTCTACGTACCGGAATGACCCGAGATTTCTCGGCCAAGGGCTGTCAACTCAGCAACAACATATTTCCAACCCCCGTTGCTGTTGTTCTTTGCTGAACATCTTAATAGGCTCTGATTTTGTCTCGGAGTTGATTATCGCTTCAGTGGCTGTTCATTGAAAAATTTCCGAGTTAGGTTTAATTACCTTGTCATGGCAGGATAAGTTTAGAACTCTTATAGGAACTCTTCAGTTATTGCAGGGCCTCTGACGCTTTTGCCGTTACGATGTCATTATCGAGTTTTGATTCTACGACCCACAAACAAATGACCTCACAATCTCCCACCATACGGGCCCATATCAATGATTCTGACTGTGGCGGCAGTTTACGAAGCTCGACAGTTTTGAGCTTTTGCTCTATTAACCAACATCGACATTTCTCCTAATCATTATTTTTGGCTCCAGGTGTAAACTAATGACGTTCTTAATCATAAAATCTGCACCGAATACTACGTCGTCCACAATGTCCGCAACAATGAATATATAGTTGACGTGCAGGTTGGCAATAGTAACTTTAGCACTTACTTTTCAATAGACTGTCGCCTGCTCACCAGTTACCGGGCCCAATAATTGACTCAGACGCCCCTGTGTCCACGGTAAAAACATGCCTTTGGCCGTTGATGCATCCCCAAGCTCTGAGCCACCGTGGAGTAGCAGGTTTGTCATCCGCCTAGTATTCCAGAGGTCCCAAGTTCAATCCCCCAAAAGAAAGCAGCGGTTCACCTCATAACTCATCTAGCTACTGGTTATTGAGTATTAGGTTATGTAAAACTTCTCTAACTAATGCATTTGCCGTTCGAAGCCGGAGTTAAAACGTCCCTTTCAATGAGTCAAAAATGGAATCGGATGTAGCTTATCGCCAGAGAATAACTGATATGGAGATTGCGGGGCCACCAATTGGGGGAGCTAACTCATTTCCTGGAGACCTAGCTCGGTTTGGTTTAACGATGAAATGATTGTGGCTCCTATTCGACTGAAAAAACAGATCTCGTTTGTCTTCTCGGTGCCCTGCAATTTCGCTGGAAATGGCCTTTTTTACCGCAAACTATAGTAAACATTTAACATTTATTTTCGGTATGTGATGGAAATCGATCGTTTTCAAATCAATCAATTTCTGATATATTTATACCCGTCACCACCATAAGTGGAAAGGGTATTATAAGTTTGTGCTGATGTATGTAACGCATAGAAATATTTGTCTTAGACCCATCTTTTAGTATACCAATAGGCTTAGAATCACTTTCTGAGTCGATTTAGCGATGTCCGTCCGTCTGGCTGGCTGGACCCCCATGTTAACCTTTTAATCAAACTACAGGTCGCAATTCTAAAGATAATTTGATGAAATTTGGCACAGATCATTTTTTATAATGGGACCATGGCTATTGAAATTCGTCAAAATCGGTCCATTATTTATGGTATCTTCCATAGGTCCCACTTCCTGGAATTGATATATTTGCCACAAAAATCAATATTTTTTCATAAAATTTAAAACAGATACTGCTTATGTAAACTTAAATCATTGTACCAAATTTCGTTGAAATCGATCCACATTTGACCATAGCTCCCATACAAACTCTTCTGTCAAAACGCACTAAATGAGACAAACAATCACTAAAACGCTCGTAAATCTGAAGATAATGAGAATTTTGAGTTTAGTTTTTGCATACATAGTTTTTGTAACTGTAATCAATTTGCCAAATTTCGAGATAATCGGTCAACATATGACCCTAGCTCTCATATAAGTCCAAATGACGGAAACAGCTTAAATATACAAGTTTTAATAAACACCTTTGACCTTAGTGGTGAAGGTTATCGTATGGTCGGGCTTGACCGACTATAGCACTTTCTTACTTGTTTTTAGATTATTTTTGGTTATTTTCCCCAAAAAAATAAAATTTGGGCTTTAATCCTTTTGACTGATATCTTATCTTTCATTTTCAAAAATATATCTAAAATCGATCGATTTGAAAATGATCGATTTCCATCATACACCAACTTAAAATTGGAGTAGAATCTTGGTTTTCATATTTTCTATATATTTTTCTTTTAATAAAGAAATTTGGGAATTCATGATTCACTTTAGAATTGAAAACCTTTCCCCAAATAGTATGACAATAATTTCGGTAAATGACAAATAGTGCTGACAACATAAGACAATTAATAATCCAAAGCCATAAAGAAATCAGTTAAGTATCGCTACAGCGGCTTGTGAACGAACCCTCATACACCTGTAGAATTTATCTCTATGCTTGTACTTAACATATTTCTATAATGATTTTCATTTTTATCGTCATTTTCATGTGCCACAAATACCGCCAAAAGGCAAACGAAAAAGGCAATGAAAATTCCAAGCCAAAGCAATCTCAAATGTATATCAATGTTTATTGTCCTAAAAAGATCTTAAATTGATTACGTTTTTATTTAAAGATGTCGTTGTATTTTTCAAAATAAAAAAAAATATATATAGAAATATATAGAAATATATAAAATCTTAAAAACGAAACTACTTTCATCTTCAGCCGCCACAGACAAAATGCCAACAACAACAGCAGTAACAGAAATTTATAAGAAAAAAAAAAAAAGCGAATCGAATAAACTGAACTGAAAAAGAAAGAAATTAAACTACAATACAAAACTATCTCGATACTTAAAGGCTCTTCTTCTTTTAATGCCATGGCCACACTTTGCATAACCAACATCGAAGGAGCAACACCAACAGCCACCTCAGTCACTCAAATCGCCTTAGGCCAAATATCACCTTTTACCGCCATCGACAACATCGATGAGATGGGAAAAACAGCCACAGTCACAATCATCATCATTATCGTCATCCTCCACCAACTACAACATCGGCAAGTGGTGCAACCAACAACGACAACACCAACAACTCCAACAACAATAATCAACTAATGATTGCACTTAATTTCACGTTCGACATGAAATCCCTTTCATCTGAATGGACAGTTTTACAATTTTAGGGTCCATTTTGTCTTTGCGACTCATTTGCATTCATAATCATCTCATACCGCATGAACATCATTAAAGGTTCGTTCATAAAGCCGCCGCCGCCGCCATTTAAATGAATATGAATAAAAAGAAAGAAACATAAGAACATTCAAATGAAGACTCCAAAGAAGAGGAAGATGTGAAGGAATTAAAAGATCAGCGGAAGAAGTGCAGCGACATTTATTATCGAAATACACTTGCGGAAAAATCGATGTTTCTCTAGTAATTAAGAATGTTTTAGACAAAAGTTATGAAATATAAAATGTCAAGCAATGGAATATGGTTCTAGGTTATTATTCAAAAATTATTATGGGTACCATTTACAATCTAGAGGGTGAGACGGAGCAATATAAATCCTCTGGGTTGATAATAGTTGCAAATATACTGCCCTTAACAAAAGGATTATCAACTTTCGGTATTATTTTAGACGTTTTGTTTCAGGTTTCTTTGCAATAGAGCCTCCGACAGGAATAACTCAATTTAAGCGACGATCACTTATCCTATTTAAGGTTGTTTGTCCCCTTACTGAACAACATCTTCAAAGTTTTACTGACGGTGCATAGTTGAAGTGAGTGACTTCTCGCAAAAGGTATCAAATTTTTCTAAAAAAAAATTTTAATAACACGAAAAAAAATTAAATAACAAAATTTTTCTTAAGAACAAATTTCAATATATTGAAATTTTTCTTGATATATCAAGATTTTTCTAACGAAAAAACTTCAATATCAAAATTTTTCTAAAGAAAACATTTTCATGACAAAATTTTTCTAAAAAAATTCAATATCAAAACTTTTCTAAAGAAAAAATTTCAATATCAAAATTTTTCTAAAGAAAAAATTTCAATATCAAAATTTTTCTAAAGAAACAATTTCCATAACAAAATTTGTCTAAAAATTTGAATATCAAAATTTTTCTAAAGAAAAAATTTCAATATCAAAATTTTTCTAAAGAAAAAATTTCAATATCAAAATTTTTCTAAAGAAAAAATTTCAATATCAAAATTTTTCTTAAGAAAAAATTTCAATATTAAAATTTTTCTAAAGAAAAAATTTCAATATCAAAATTTTTCTTAAAAAACTTAAATAAAAAAATTTCAATATCAAAATTTTTCTACAGAAAAAATTTCAATATCAAAATTTTTGTAAAGAAAAAATTTCAAAATCAAAATTTTTCTAAAGAAAAAAATTCAATATTAAAATTTTTCTAAAGAAAAAATTTTAATATCAAAACTTTTCTAAAGAAAAAAATTCAATATTAAAATTTTTCTAAAGACAAAATTTCAATATGAAAATTTTTGTAAAGAAAAAATTTCAATACGAAAATTTTTCTAAAGAAAAAAATTTCCATAACAAAATTTTTCTAAAGAAAAAATTTCAATATCAAAATTTTACTAAAGAAAAAATTTCAATATTAAAAATTTTCTAAAGAAAAACTTCGATATCAAAATTTTTTTTAAAGAAAAAATTTCAATATCAAAATTTTTCTAAAAAAAAAATTGCCTAACAGAATTTTTCTAAAAAAAAAATTCAATATCAAAATTTTTTTTAAGAAAAAATTTAAATATCAAAATTTTTCTAATAAAAAAAAATAATATTAAAATGATTCTAAACGAAAAATTTCAATAAACAAAATTTTCATAACAAAAAATTACCATAACAAAATTTTTCAAAAGAAGAAATTTCAATATCAAAATTTTTCTAAAGAATAAATTTCAGTATTAAAATTTTTCTTAAGAAAAAATTTATGTAAACAAAATTTTTCTAAAGAAATAAATGTCCATAACAAAAATTTTCTACAGAAAAAATTTCAGTATCAAAATTTTTCTAAAGAAAAAGTTTCAATATCAAAATTTTTCTAAAGAGAAGTTTTTCTATTAAAAATTTCTAAAGAAACAATTTCTATAAACAAAATTTTTCCAAAGAAAAACTTTCCATAGCAAACTTTTTCTAAAGAAAAATTTTCAATAACAAAATTTTTCTAAAGAAAAAATTTCAATATCTAAATTTTTCTTAAGAAAAAATTTTAACACCAAAATTTTTCTTAAGAAAAAATTTCCAAACCAAATTTTTTTTAAAGAAAAAATTTCCGTAACAAAATTTTTCTAAAGTAAAAATTTCAATATCCAAATTTTACTTAAGAAAAAATTTCAATATCAAAATTTTTCTTAAAAAATTTAAATAACAACATTTTTCTAAACCATAACAAAATTTTTTTAAAGAAAAAATTCCATAACAAAGTTTTTTTAAAGAAAAAATTCCATAACAAAGTTTTTTTAAAGAAAAAATTTCCATAACAAAATTTTTCTAAAAAAACAAATTTCCATAACAAAATTTGTCTGAAGAAAAAATTTCAATATCAAAATTTTTCTGAAGAAAAAATTTCAATATCAAAATTTTTCTGAAGAAAAAATTTCAATATCAAAATTTTGCTAAAGAAAACATTTTAATATCAAAATTTTTCTAAAGAAAACATTTCAATATCCAAATTTTTCTAAAGAAAAAATTTCAATTTCAAAATTTTTCTAAAGAAAAAATTTTAATATCAAAATTTTTCTAAAGAAAAAATTTCAATATCAAAATTTTTCTAAAGAAAAAAAAAATTCTATAAACAAAATTTTTCTAAAGAAAAAAAAATCCATAAAAAAATTTTTCTAAAGAAAAAAATTTCCGTAACAAAATTTTTCTTAAGAAAAAATTTCAATATCAAAATTTTTCTAAAGAAAAAATTTCAATATCAAAATTTTTCTAAAGAAAAAATTTCAGTATCAAAATTTTTCTAAAGAAAAAATTTCAATATCAAAATTTTTCTAAAGAAAAAATTTCAGTATCAAAATTTTTCTAAAGAAAAAATTTCAGTATCAAAATTTTTCTAAAGAAAAAATTTCAATTTTAATATTTTTCTAAAGAAAAAATTTCAATAAACAAAATTTTTCTAAAGAAAAAATTTCAATATCAAAATTTTTATAAAGAAAAAATTTTAATATCAAAATTTTTCTAAAGAAAAAATTTCAATATCAAAATTTTTCTAAAGAAAAAATTTCAATATCAAAATTTTTCTAAAGAAAAAATTTCAATATCAAAATTTTTCTAAAGAAAAAATTTCAATATCAAAATTTTTCTAAAGAAAAAATTTCAATATCAAAATTTTTCTAAAGAAAAAATTTCAATATCAAAATTTTTCTAAAGAAAAAATTTCAATATCAAAATTTTTCTAAAGAAAAAATTTCCATAACAAAAACAAGATACATTTCCAAAAATTTCCTAAGCAATCAAAAAATGTATCTAAGGTATTTGGATCGTTGAATTCTAATCTATACTCCGTTTTCTTTTTTATAAAAGTTATAGTTTTCGAGATATTATATAAAGAAATTTTTTACAATTTTTAAAAATTAATCTAAAACTAAAAAGTTTTAAATTAGAAATATAGAGCAGTCGAACTGAGTCGCTTGTAATGTTTGGGATCTGCTTCACTCATTAAAGCCCAATAGTAGTAGCTCATCTCGCCCTCGTTCTAAACTCATTGGCAATATTTTCCATTTTCGCAACATCTTGGTGTTTTCTAGCTCGTCGCTTGTATCACCCAAGTTTCAGGAAAAAATTCGAAATGGAAATGCAGAAAATGTTTTTTGGGAGACATTCGAGCTTCAAACCTGCAAGAATTTTTCTGCAAACATTCGATAATCTCCTTGAAATTCTGAGATTTGCGGTTACCGAGAAAGTTGTGAACAACATTTTGAAATTATACCTATGCTACTGCTTTATTTTGGGTTAAACATTTTATAATTTTTTTTTTACTTCAGTCGGTTTAAATAATGTTTCTACCATGATGGCAGCACTGCGCTATCATTATGGCGTATTATGATAGCGCAGTGCTGCCAACATGCTCGGCCTTACTAACATGAACCAATTTTGAAAAAAAAAACTCAGGATTTGAGGACCAAATAGAGATGGTAATGTTAAGAAAAAATTTCAATATTAAAATTTTTCTAAAGAAAAAATTTCAATATCAAAATTTTTCTAAAGAAAAAATTTCAATATCAAAATTTTGCTAAAGAAAACATTTTAATATCAAAATTTTTCTAAAGAAAACATTTCAATATCCAAATTTTTCTAAAGAAAAAATTTCAATTTCAAAATTTTTCTAAAGAAAAAATTTTAATATCAAAATTTTTCTAAAGAAAAAAAAAATTTCTATAAACAAAATTTTTCTAAAGAAAAAAAAATCCATAAAAAAATTTTTCTAAAGAAAAAAATTTCCGTAACAAAATTTTTCTTAAGAAAAAATTTCAATATTAAAATTTTTCTAAAGAAAAAATTTCAATATCAAAATTTTTATAAAGAAAAAAATTTAATATCAAAATTTTTCTAAAGAAAAAATTTCAATATCAAAATTTTTCTAAAGAAAAAATTTCAATATCAAAATTTTTCTAAAGAAAAAATTTCAATATCAAAATTTTTCTAAAGAAAAAATTTCAATATCAAAATTTTTCTAAAGAAAAAATTTCAATATCAAAATTTTTCTAAAGAAAAAATTTCAATATCAAAATTTTTCTAAAGAAAAAATTTCAATATCAAAATTTTTCTAAAGAAAAAATTTCCATAACAAAAACAAGATACATTTCCAAAAATTTCCTAAGCAATCAAAAGATGTATCTAAGGTATTTGGATCGTTGAATTCTAATCTATACTCCGTTTTCTTTTTTATAAAAGTTATAGTTTTCGAGACATTATATAAAGAAATTTTTTACAATTTTTAAAAATTAATCTAAAACTAAAAAGTTTTAAATTAGAAATATAGAGCAGTCGAACTGAGTCGCTTGTAATGTTTGGGATCTGCTTCACTCATTAAAGCCCAATAGTAGTAGCTCATCTCGCCCTCGTTCTAAACTCATTGGCAATATTTTCGATTTTCGCAAAATCTTGGTGTTTTCTTGCTCGTCGCTTGTATCACCCAAGTTTCAGGAAAAAATTCGAAATGGAAATGCAGAAAATGTTTTTTGGGAGACATTCGAGCTTCAAACCTGCAAGAATTTTTCTGCAAACATTCGATAATCTCCTTGAAATTCTGAGATTTGCGGTTACCGAGAAAGTTGTGAACAACATTTTGAAATTATACCTATGCTACTGCTTTATTTTGCGTTAAACATTTTATAAATTTTTTGACTTCTGTCGGTTTAAATAATGTTTCTACCATGATGGCAGCACTGTGCTATCATTATGGCGTATTATGATAGCGCAGTGCTGCCAACATGCTCGGCCTTACTAACATGAACCAAGTTTGAAAAATAAAATTCAGGATTTGAGGACCAAATAGAGATGGTAATGTTAAGCTTAAAGGGAGAGCACTTTGCCTGTTTGTATTTTTGTTAAACAAATTTTTTTAGTCTCCTAGATTATGACCATCTATGATTAAAATTCATTTCGTTAAGTGTAGCCAATAAATGCATGAATTTTATTGTACCAGGATGTTTGTAGTCCACTTGTTAATACTGTGTTTTCTTAAGTAGAGTACATACTCGGACATACTCATACACACTACCAAACTGGCACATTTATTTAACGACTTTTTGAATTTTTAATTTTCAATATTGTTGTTGTGTTTGTTGCTGTTAAAACTTGGCTGTTAATAAGAGGAAAATGAGGGAAAAAAGATATACTCATATACATAAGTATAAGAACACTATAAATTTATGTTTTGTTTCTGTTTATGACCATTGTAAAAACGGCTTCTTGTCCACAAACAACGTTTATACATGGGATAAAAGAAGTTGATAACGCCGAGAAGAACAACATCGTTTTTTGGATAAGACCAGGAACAGTCACATCTACATACGGATGGACGGACAAACCTTAAGAACAAACCAGTCACTATCACTTGTTATTTGTGACTTGTGTTCAGATCAATGAAATGGAAGGCAACAAAATCTAAACGAACTTAATGTTGTACTGATCTCGTACTGAATGAAACGGAAGGGGTTTTCAAATTTGAAATAAATCAAAATTTCATTTAATTTGTGTCTTTGAAAGGAAAAATTTACGTATAAAGTCATTAGTCTAAATGCGTTTTATTTGTTATTTCTCTGTTTATTGGTTATTTGGAATTTTGGTGGACCGAGACATTAAAGCGGCAGTGAACTTGTTTTTTTTTTATTATTTTTCTTTTTTTTTACTACTTTCTGAAGAAAAACTTAAATATCATATTTCTAATCGAATTAGTGGAGGTGGCAGTTTTTACTGGTTAACTTAAGTGAATGAGGGGTATTTATTTATGTTTCGGAAAAGGCAAATCATTTCAAATATTTTTATATGAAAATAGTTTTATTACCCAGCAAAACTTTGGTAATGGCAAGTACTCTGGTAACTGGTTTCCTTGTAATGTCTACAACATACCCTCCAAGTAACTAATAAGTTATTACAGAAGTACTTATTTGTAATTAAAATGGTAATTTGGACTGAATGGCCCAGGTTCGAATCCCACCAAGACCAACAATTTTTTTTAATTTTTTTTTTATTAAAAAAGTCTTTTTAAATGATTTTTTAATTTTAAGAACTTAAATATTACCTTCTGTAAAAAAATTTTGGAAAACTAACTCACGGTAATGAAAAAACACCATCATGAGTTAATTTTGATTATGTAAAGAGTGCTCTAAATAAAATTTGTAGTTGGATTTTCTTAAATAAAAATCCAACCTTTTAATATAAAAACTCTACAAAATACGCAAATATAATGACATATTATACAAAATCATTTAGCATTAAAATGTTTACTTAGTACTCGGGTTTTGCAAAATTATCGACTTTTTTCGGAAACCCTCCCATTAAAGATTTTATAGTTGCTTCTGATACCTTTTTGGAACATGTGTTCCACCTGCGCTTAAAATCGGACATGTTCTTGGAAATCTTTCCTGTCTTCTTCAATTCCTTTTTTACCAGAGCCCAATACCTTTCCACAGGCCGAAGTTCTGGACAGTTAGGTGGATTTGCCTCTCGTGGTACAAAAATGACATTATTCTTTGAGTACCACTCAAGTGCCTTTTTTCCATAATGGCATGATGCCAAATCGGGCCAAAAAAATGTAGTCACTCTGTGCTCTCTTAAAAAGGGTAACAACCGTTTTTGTAGGCACTCCTTTATATAAATTTCTGTGTTTATTGTGCCAGATGCCACAACTGCAAATAGCTTGCCACACGAGAAACTTCTTAGGGAATTTTGTTTGTTTTTTTTGTGCGAAACTCTTGCCGAATATTGCCCCGTTTATCAGCAACATAAAAATCTTGACCAGGAAGTTGAGAAAAGTCTGCCAGTACGTATGTTTCATCATCCATCACACAACAGGTGTATTTTTTTTATTAAATCAGACTTCAATTTTTTCGCTCGTTTTTTTGCTTCTAAGTTCTTTATAGCATTGCGATCTGGAACCTTTTGGACTTTGTATGTCTTCAGTCCAGCATAAGCTTTGACTCTATGTGCAAAATTCGTAGAACATTTCACCGTACGAGCTGCTTTTCTTAAAGAAGTGTTAGGCGCTCTTCGAAAGAGTCGCTCGACTTCTTTTGCCTTACCAATATCTGTAGGACCTTTTTTCCTCCCTGATCCAGGTTTTCTTTCAATGCTCAGGTTTTCCTTATACCGTCTGAAGGCATTAGAAACCGTTAAAGGGTCAACTTTCAAATTTTTAGCTATTTTTTTTAAGTCCATGACGGATTTTTTTTTAAAGTTTTAATTATTTTTTCACGAACTTTTTTTTCGCAGTCCATTTTGATTGAAATAACTATTGAAAATTAATAATTTCTAAAATAATAGTATCTGACATATCTATAGAAACTAACTTGATCAAAAAATAAATTATTTCTTGCACTATGGATAAATTTTGTCTTAAATAGTAAATGCATATTTTTTTTAGAACACTCTTTAGGCGATGTTGGATACCAATCAGAACCGTGTTTGGTTCTGATTGGTCTTAACTTGGTAAGCCCAAACATATTTTGGTCATTTTTTATCTCAACAGTGGACTATAAAACAACAGCTTGGCCTATAAAATTGTAGAATATTTACACAAGGTCAAAGTCCACGGAATTCTAAAGTATGCTCGGACTTTGACCTTATCAGGTTGTAACTATAGGCCATAAAAGTAAGTAAGAGTCAATGTTATATAAAAACTTATATAAAAAGGAAGATTTAAATTGTTTAAGTTTTAAAATTACAACAAAGCAAAAAATCAGGGGAAACAAAGTTATTGTCACATGATTTTGGATCTAAAAATAAAAATTATATATATTAATTTTAAGCTGCTAAGTTTTCAACATATGAAGTAACTCAGTGGAAGAGTCTCCGACTAGCAATCGTAGGGGTCTGGGTTTGAGGCCCCATATGGGCATACAAAAAAATTTGTATTTCGTTTAAAAATATGTTTTTTTAAACAAAACAACAACAAGAAAAGTTTTTGTTGTTGTTTTCCAATTGCTAACCCAATTCATTACTTTTCTGCAATTGGTAAGTACTTGCCTCCAATGACATCCCCATGTTAATGTAATGACTTAAACAGTAAATGAGTAAGTAGTTCGTGTTCAATAGTTTAGCTGTTTAACTAATTATTTCCCAGCAAAACTTTGGTAATGGCAAGTACTCTGATAACTGGTTACCTTGTAACGACTACCATCCGAATAAATAATAAGTTATTACAGAAGTACTTATTTGTAATTAAGATGGTAATTTAAACTGAATGGCCCCGGTTCAAATCCCACCAAGGGCAACAATTTTTTTTAGTTTTTTTTTTTATTAAAAGAGTATTTTTAAATGATTTTTGAATTTTAAGAACTTAAATATTATCTTCTGTAAAAAAAATTTGTAAAACTAACACACGTTAATGAAAAAATACCATCATGAGTCAATTTTGATTATGTAGGGGATGTTGAATACCAAACACGATTCTAATTGGTCTTAACTTGGTAAGCCCAACTTATCTGGGTCATCCTTCATCTCAACTGTGGACACACACCTCCTCATGATATTACCCGGGGAGCTAGTTTAACACCCATTAATATTGTGAGTTAACATGTTCCGAGAGTTGTCCCATAAGATCGATAAAAATGGGTTAGGATTACGGGCTAGTAACCCTCTCTTGAAAAAAAAATACAATGAAGAGGATAAAATTAGAATTGAAATGTCGCACTACCTAATATTAGAGGAGGATGTCCGAAACTTCGATAGAAAGACCAAGTAGAGGAACATTTTTCAAAGCTTGGCCTATAAAATTGGAGAATATTCGCACAAGATCTAAATCCATGGAATTCTAAAATATGCTCGGACTTTGACCTTAACAGGTTGTAACATTTAAGTAAGTAAGAGTCAATCTTATGTAAAAACTTATACAAAAAAGAAGATTTAAATTGTTTAAGTTTTAAAATAATTACAAAAAATTACAACAAAGCAAAAAAAAAGCAGGGAAAAACAAAGTTATTTTCACATGATTTTGGATCTAAAAATAAAAATTGTTTATATTAATTATAAGCTGCTAAGTTTTCAACATATGAAGTAGCTCAGTGGAAGAGTCTATGCCTAGCAGTCGTAGGGTCTGGGTTCGAGCCCCCATGGAATCATAAAAAAAAATTGTATTTCGTTTAAAAATATATGTTTTTAATAAAACAACAACAAAAAAGTTGTTGCTGTTGTTGTTGTTGCTTTCAAATTGCTTACCCAAGTCATTACTTTTCTGCAATTGGTAAGTACTTGCCTCCAATGACATCCCCATGTTAATGTAATGACTTAAACAGCGAATGAGTAAGTAGTTCGTGTTCAATAGTTTAACTGTTTAACTCATTTTTCGGTAATGAAAAGTTTTACTGGGAGGGTAATTAATTCGACTGCTTGAACAGCTTATGCCCAGTATAGACACAGTCTATTATTATCGTGAAGGCACATAAGGATGTATTCTATAATAATCTTAATTGTATATCTTAATTGTTTATATCCCTTCTTTTTCTGCTATTCTTGACTCCCAGTCCTTGGATTTCAACGAAGAGCTTGTCGAGCAATTTTGGTATTTGTCGCATTCTTATGCGATTAGAAGAAGACCCCTTTGAAATAGTGCTGATGGCTATGTTCCTTCTTATTTAGGTTTTTCATCATTTTCAAAAGTAATATTGTACATCTAAAGACGAAGAATCAAAGCAACGTCCATCAACAATATATCGAAATTTGGTATGTGACTTGATATGGATTCAACATAATCACATTCGAAATTTTAATAAAATCGGTCGAAGGACACGTCTACCGCCCACATATTTCTTAATATTGAAAAACAAATGAAATTCACAAAATTAAAAATATCTCCTATATTAATTATATAGACAAATAATATTTGATTGTTGGCAAAATTTCGGCTAAATTTTCGAATACACCTAGGATGCAAAGATCCTTAAATCTGGTAGAATCGAAATAAATCGCAAAATTATAAATATATCTAAAAGCAATTGTCGTATATAAATGATTTTGTAACGTAATGTCGAATAGATATTTTTGTGCGCAAAATCTTAACAAAATCGGTAGAAAGACACGCCCACCGCCCACATCTTTATTAATATTAAAAAATAAATAGAATTCACAAAACTAAAAATATCTCCTATGTGAGTTACTTAAGACAAAAAAAATTTAGTGCATGATTTAATATAGAATTGTTAAAATTGTTTGCAAACTTTCGACAAAATCGGCCAAAGGATACGCCTAGGATGCACAATTCCTTAAATCTGGAAGAATCAACATCACAACAACACAACATCACAAAATAAAAAATATATCTAAAATTTCATGTATAACTTGATGTCGAATAGGTATATTTGTGTATAAAATCTTAACGAAATCGGTCGATGGATAAGCCTACTACCCATATATACTTCAATATTTGAGAATCGACAAAAATCACAAAACTCAAAATAAGTCTTAGAGTAGTTGTTGTATTTATCAGGGACCCGACTTATATTTTATAAAATGTATCAAATTTAACTAAAATCATAAAATAAACAAGTAAGAAAGTTCAATAGTCGGTCAAATAAATATTTGAATATTTAGTTATAAGGTTCTATAGAACTTCCTAACAACTGCTTCCGAATCGGTCAAAGTGAAGCGACAAAAGTACAGTCTGCAAATCTTTCTTTTCAGTAAGATTTGCCAATTCATGATGGAAAGATAATCGAGCCAACAACGAGTCGAAATTATTAAAATTTATTGACGAAATTCGGAGTCAGTTGCCTCAAAGTAGAGAACGCGAATTATCTTTAGCAATGAGGCTCATTTCTGGCTGAATGACTTCGTCAATAATATTTTTCGCCCTAATTAGATGATATGGACTTGATGGACATGTGGTTTCAACAGGAGGCACCACATGCCACACAGCGAATGTCACATTCAATTTATTGAAAACCAAGTTTGGAGAACATGTTATCTCACGAAATGGTCCAGTCAAATGGCCGTCTCGGTCATGCGATTCGACGCCGTTAGACTATTTCCTGTGGGGTTACGTCAAGTCTATGGTCTATGCCAACAAGCCAGCGACGATTGATGAACTTTTTACGAATATCGAAGTTGAAATTGCAGCTGTATCGGCCAATTTATGCTTGAAAACTGTCGAAAATTGGGTTCAGCGTCTGGACTTCTGCAAGCGTGCCTATGGTGGCCATGCAAAAGAATCGAGTTACATACATAATGGCATCACACGTGCTTTTACAGGAATGAAGACATTCATTGATATCCAAAATAGTTTTTATTTATTTTATTTAATAAAACTTCTTATTGCGCTCTTATGCAAAAGTTTATAAGATTGAAATTTTTTCTAAAATCGATGCATTTACTCAAATTTGTAGCTCATAACAGTATCGATTATATGGCAGCAATGACTTTTATAATGAATTTAAATAAATATAAATAGACATAATGAAATGTTAAAGCTAATACCATAAATGTTGCTGTTGTATCTACAATTCAATGTATGATTTTTTTACTCGTATTATAGGTAAATATATTCTTTCATATCTTAGCAGTAAATTGTAATAAATGTGACTCTTCTTAAACCTAATGATCGTTTGCGTCATATTGCAGTCATTTGTGTCAGTGCACTATAGGTTCGAATATTAGTTTTTATACCCACCATCAAAAAGAACCCCCCGTTCTTTATTGAGATTGTCATTCCGTTTGTAATTTCCTTAATATTGGCTCAAAAATCAAAAACGATATATATTCTGAATCCTTATGAAATTCTAAGACGATTGAGCGATGTCCGTCTGTCTGTCTGTTGAAATCATGATAACGCCTAAAGGAAAGGAGCTATCTCATTGAAACTTAGCAAAAATATTCTTCATCTATGAGAAAATTTTGTTATTGAAATTGGGTAAAATCTCTTAGCATTTGACAATAGCTCTCGTATAACCTCGTCTAGGCTAATCGCTTATTTGCTAATAAATGACAAATTATAACAGCTATGATGACAGCATATAAAATTTCATCGAAATCGGTTCACATTTAACCATAGCTCCCGTATAAAAAACTTACGGAAACAACCTAAATTCCACCCGAAATTCACTTAAATGCCAATAAATGATAAACTGTAATAGCTTTGGCCACTAAATTTAGCACAAGGAAGTCTTATGTAAATGCCAGCCAGTGTGCAAAATTTTGTCACAATCGATCACCATCTGACCATAGCTCCCATATAAAAAACTTACGGAAACACAAAAATACAAAAAGAAAAGGGGGTTTTTGTCCGTTAGATAAAAGCGCGACAGCTCCTTAACTACAAATGCTAGAGAGACAAAATTTAACAAAAGTATTTTTGATATGTAACAAAAGTTGTGTACTGAAAATGGGCGAAATCGGTTCACATTTAGTTAGAGCTCCCATATAACCCCGCCCCGGGAAACACATGAATGCTGATAAATTGAGTACAATTATAATAGCTACGATGACTAAATTTAGAATAGAGAAGTTTTTTGCAACTATTGGTCAGTGCATCAAATTTTATAGGAATCGGTCCATATTTGACTATAGCTTTCATATAAAAAACACTCCCGGAAACCAAAAAATATTTAGCAAGGACCAGTTAAAAGCTATTAAATTAGAAACTGTGAAAGCTATGGCCACTAAATTTTGCAAAAATAATCTTTATATAACTACCGGTCAATGTGCGAAATTTTGTTACAATCGGTCAACATATGGCTACAATTCTTATATACAGTGGTGGTCATATATTTAGCACACTAGTTATGCGTTTTTTTTTCCAAAACCGTATATTTTTCTGTTGGAGTAATGATTTTCTTGTTTTTTGCCACGATGTGTAGCTTATGGTGTGATCTCTTTTTGTAATTCCCTTTCTTCAACTGCTTCATATATAATTTATTTGTTGGTAATACGTAATTGGAGCTGGACACAAATTTAACACAAATATTAAACATTTTACGTTTCTGTTATTTTTTGAATTTTTAATAAATTTTTGTTAAGTTTTTCATCATATCGTGTACAGTTGAAGGTTTTTCAGAAATAAAATATTTATTAGACATGGCCGAAAATAAATGGTGCACAGATACGCAACGACAGGTGATTTGTGAAATAAATTCGAGAGGATGTCCTGTAAGTGAAATAGCAAGTATTTTAAATTGCTCCAGAAAGATGGTATATAATGCTTTGAGCCATATAAAAGCACACGGAACAATTAAAAAGGGTTCACTGGCACCTAGACCAAGAAAAACGATAACAAAAGAGGATTATTTAACACATAGAATGTCAGTGGCCGACCCTTTTTAGAGCTCCAGTGAAATAAACAGTGGAGTGTCATCAAAATACGGTATTGATGTCTCTGACAGAACGATACAAAGACGCCTTAATGAAAAAAATTCACGTGGCTGTTTTGTGCAACACAAGCCTCATGTGTGAAAAAAGAATTGGAAATCACGAATTTCTTTCGCCCGATAGCATTTGGAAAAGCCATTAGATTTTTGGAAAAACATACTTTGGAGCGACGAATCAAAGTTTTGCAGATTTGGATCTGATGGAAAGAGATATGTATCGTATCTTCCGAACATGCAGCACAACCCAAAGTATACGTCAAAGACTGTAAAACATGGTGGAGGAAATGTGATGGTGTAGCTTGCATTCTCAGGGCATGGAGTTGGTCCAATACACAAAATTGACACACGTATGGATCAACACGTTTATAAAAATATTCTAGCCGATATCATTATACCATAAGCAGAGGCAAAGATGCCACCTATTTGGCGCTTCATGCATGACAATGACCCTAAACTCACTTTACGTACTATGAAGTGTTGCTTGGAGGAGAGTCAAATAGATGTTTTGAAATGGCCAGCTCAATCTTCGGATATCAATCCTATTGAGAATCTTTGGAATGATATAGAGAAGCATATAACAAGCGTAAAACCTAACAACTTAAATGATTTATGGACGGATGTCCAAAAAATATGGCACGCTTTCCCAAATGAGCGATACCTGGCTCTTGTGAAGAGTGTGCCTAAAAGATGTGCGGCAGTTATACAAAATAAAGGATATCCTACAAAATATTAGGTTTTTTTCAAGAAATTTTAATTAATAACTTGTTTTTGATTTTTAATAAATATTGTTTTTAATTTGTGCTAAACATATGTCCAGTATTTTAAAAAAAATATTTATATAAAAGGAATACGACTTCATCTTCGCATCACGTGTAATACATTGGAACAAGTGGTACTTCTCTCAGACAATCAGACAATGAGCTGCATCCGATTCTATTTTTAGACTCACTGAAAGGGACCTTAACTCCGGCTCCGAACGGCAAATGCATTAGTTAGAGAAGTTTTTCATAGCCTAATACTCAATAACCAGTAGCTAGATGAGTTATGAGGTGAACCGCCGCTTTTTTTAAAATTCATTTTTTTCAAGTTGGTCTGGGCGGGGATTGAACTTGGGACCTCTGGCATGCTAGGCGGATGACTAACCTGCTATACCACGGCGACTCACTCACATCGAAATAAATTACTTTTAATAAAATTGGCGGTAATGATTTTCTGATTTTTGTCCACTGATAGTAGCACTGTGCGTTTGGGATAGAGATCCTTAAGTAGTGATTCACAAGATTCTTTGTATCAAATAAAAAAACACTTAGAGCCTCACAAAAATTACCTCCAAAAATCATTATTTTATAGAATTTTCTACATATGTATCTCCTAACTTATTCTATAATTGTGTTGATCGAAGGTATCAGGTAGCAACATGCCACAACATTTGCGAAATTGATTTTTAACAATCCCAAAACAAAATAATAAAATCAATATCTAAACAACACAAATATGATGGTGTGTTGCTCACCTTCTGAAAAAATCAAAGGTAACAACATTTACCTACAACACCTCAACATAATAGAATAATGTCATTGATGATACCAACAGCAGAGGCTGAAGGAAAAATGCAATGACAATATTCAAGTCCTCGTATATATTCAAACATTCAAATGAAAGGAATTAATGTGCATCCTATGCAAATACTTCAAAATCGAATAGAGCCTTTGGCAAACAATAATTTTGAACCTGCAATAATGTTAAAAATGTTGCATCTTTTGTCAACAATACTTGTAGGTATAATGTTGTTGCAGTTGTTGTCGTTGTTGTATGTATGAAAAACATAAAAACGTTAAATGCTTAACTGCTGTTTTGCTGTTAATACATAGAAACAATAACGACCACAATGTGCAGCAAGAGCAACAGCGGGAGCATAACAAGTCATCATCATGCATGCATGCAACAACCAAAAGGGGAAAACGTAATATTTATTAGCCAAGAAAAACACACAGGAAAAGATACATCCAGTCAAAAGGTGTAAAATAAGCAACATTAAGGCAGTTTATTGCACATGTTGAAAAATTACAATAACTTCGAACAAAAGGATGTTGGCAACCAAGAACATGTAAGCAGGAGCGAACGAAAGACAAATACATTTTCACATCAACAACATGAAAAGTGTTCAAGTATTGACTAAAAGTAAAAGAGTACGAGGCCATGGTCTTAACAGTAGGAAAATTGTTTCCAATGCTGCCCCTGCTCCTGCTGTTTTGCCGATGACGATGTTCTGAGTTGACAACAAGGAGTGGCCAACACTATGTTGTAACATGTTCGTACTAAATACATTTACTTAATAAAAAAAATACACATAAATGTTAGTTTGTCTTACTGTTAGGAGTTGCACCCGGTTAATTTGATAAACATGCAGTTATTATGTACAACCTGAACACAAGTCAACTAAATGCAATAACAACTATAATGTAGGACTAACTATGACTACCAACACCAAAGCATGTTGCAGTTATTATGTAGCAACTACCATATATTACATGGATAACTACTCTATAGTTGCAATTCACAATTTGCATTGGCATAACGACCAGAGTCTGTTAGAAGACACACTCGCAACTGGACAACAAACCGTTTTGTTGTTGCTGGCAATACAAGGGAGATCTTTAACATGTTACCACCAAGCAACTAGTCATCCTACCTACCTCCTAGAAAGTTGCAAACTGTCCTGTTTTGAGAAGAGTGTCGATATTTTGTAGGGAACTTAAAGAGTGACAAAGAATTAGTGATACTATTTTGTAAAGGCTAAAAAAAATAAAATTTTATAACGGAAGTTGTATCATTGACAATGTTTGATGATATTTCTTCAGGGTTTTTTCCTATTTTACTGTTTGGGCCTTCATCGTCTTAACTCTTTCCCTACCTAAAAAAACGGTTTTTTATTCACTTTCTGTTGTTTCTTTGATTATAAAATCTTATCTTATCTTATATTCTTAAACGAGCAATAATTGTATGTATTTATATATATATCGGGTGTTTTTTATTGAGGTATAGAACTTTAAGTTGGCATCACTTTTTTAACTAGCGGCCATTTTATCAGCTGTCAAGTGATTAATATTTAGTTTGGTTTGCCATTTCATCATGAACAGGTTGACAAAAGAACAACGCTTGCAAATCGTGCAAATTTATTTTGAAAATAATGGTTCAGTTCGCGAAGTTTACCGCAAGCTCCGTCCATTTTATGGTCGACATAATCGTCCATCAGAGCAATTAATTCGGTTAACCATGGATCGTTTTCGCACTACGTTTACTCTATGTGATAATACGCATCCGCAGCGACGTCGAACAGTGCGCACCGAAGAAACAATTGCCGCTGTAGAGCAAAGTGTTGAAGAGGACCCGAATGAATCGATTCGCCACTGTGCACAGCAATTGGAGCTTTGTCCATCAACTTTATGGAATATTTTGCGCAAAGATCTTGGCTTGCGACCTTACAAGACCCAGCTTGTGCAAGAATTAAAGCCGCGAGACCGTGCAATGCGTCGTGATTTTGGTGTATGGGCCGAAAATGAGATTGATCTCGATGCTGAATTTCATCGCAAATTGGTCAATTGGCCACCAAGATCGTGCGATTTGACACCACTGGTTTATTTTCTTTGGGGATATGTGAAGTCGCTCGTCTACGCCAACAAACCAGAAACGTTAGGGGACTTGGAAGCCACCATTCGTGGCGTTATTGCCAACATACGGCCCCATATGCTCGAAAAAGTTGTTGAAAATTGGACCTGTAGAATTGGCTTTATTCGAGCCAGCCGCGGCGGCCACATGCCCGAAATCATATTTAAACATTAATGGCATAAAATTATCCTTCCAATAAAGCCAAATTGATTGACATTAAAACGATTTTCTTGTGTTTTATTTCAATTGGAAGTTATATACCTCTAAAAAAAACACCCATTATTTATATAGAATGGCTATCTCGAAAACGGCTCTAACGACTTTGATAAAATTTGGACAGTGGGTATCTTTTTTGATGTATAGGTCGAAGAAGAAGGGACTTTTGGAACTTTTGCCTCTAAGAGGGTAAAAACGGGTAAAAAGGGGAAAAAATCGAAAACGCTATGTCTCCTAGAGTAATAGGTATAGAAACAAAATTAAAATTACGTTTTAAACAGCCATGAAAATAAGCGGACAGGTGTTTGCTACTTTTTTGAAACTATGTCCTATAGGGGGTAAAAAAGGGTGAAAATAGTTTTGTTGGCACCTTTTTAACCCACTCTTGTATTTTAAACTAAAGAATATAGAAAGAAACTTGGTACTGCAATCAATAGATGTAAAAGAAACATGAAACATTTTTTGGTACTTTTTTGATTTTGGAGCCAAAATGGGTAAAAAAGGGATAAAATGATAACTTAACATCTCCAAAGTAATATCAATAGGAACATTATACATTATGTTAAATGCGTTTTAAAAAAATGTACCGAATTTAATTGGCAACAAAAAAATACCAAATATGCATATGGAACTTTTAGAAATTAGGAAATAAAAAGGGGGAAAATTAGTATTATTCTAAACAAATTAATGTTTGTCTGTATGTATGTTCTTTATAAAATAGTAAACTGTGAATTTAATCATATTATGCTCTTTAGCGAAGATGTTGCGGATAAGCCGGCGAAGGTTTTTAAGTTGATAATACTAATTTCCGACAGATGGCGCCACGGAAAATTACTAAAAATTAATTAAATCGTAAACTGTGCATTTGATCATGCTATGATCTTTAGCAAAGTTGTAGCGCATGAGCCGACGAAGGCTTTTTAGTTGGTATGAATAATTTCCGACAGGTGGCGCTACAGAAACTTACTCAAAGTCAATTTAATCGTAATCTGTACATTTAATCATGCTACAATCTTTAGCAAAGTTGTTGCTCATGAGCCGACGAAGGTTTCTTAGTTGGTATGAAGAAATTTCGACAGGTGGCGCTACTGAAATTTACTCAAAGTGAATTTAATCGTATGCTGTACATTTAATCATGCTATAATCGTCAGCAAAGTTGTTACGGATAAGCCGAAGAAGGTTTATGAATTGGAATGAGCAAAGTCCGACAGGTGGCGCCACAGAAAATTACTCAAAGTGAATTAAATCGTAAACTGTGGATTTGATCATGTTATAATCATAAGCAAAGTTGTTACGAATAAGCAGACAAAGGTTTCTTATATGGTATGAACAACTTCAGGTGGCGCCACTGCAAACTACTCAAAATGAATTAAATCGTAAACTGTGCATTTGATCAGACTATTATCTTTAGCAAAGTTGTTGCGCATCAGTCGACGGGGGTTTCTGTTGATATGAATAATTTCCAAAATTATTCAAAATGAGTTAAACTGTAAACTATGCAAGTTATGTGTTGGTCGGACAAAATAAATCAAATAATTCAAAATTAACTGAATATTTCTACAATGTCTTTCCTCTAAATTTATTTTAGCACTTTATAATATAAAATATATAAAAACTTTAAAATTTTCCTCAAAATGCTTATCATAAAGCTCCGAGCAAGGCTCGGTCAACCAGGTACTGTAATTTAAGCAAACCGCAGTGGTACAGCAGGTTAGCATAACAAAGGATCCAAGTTCGATCCCTGGCCAGACCCATTTGAAAAAAATAAAAAAAAGTATTAGGCTACGTAGAACTTCTCTAACTAATACATTTGCCGTCCGGAGTTAGAACGTTTTTATCTTTCAATGAGTCTAAAAATAGAATCAGATGAAACTTTTTGTCTGAGAGAAGTACCCCTTATTCCAATTGGAATTCTGTGTGTTTTTTTGAGTGTAAATCACATGTGATGCACGGATAATTTCTAATTAATTATTTTAAAGTAAAATAATGATGATTCTGATGGAGACCATTTTTGAAATAATCGTAATGCTCCTTCTAATTTGAGTTTTCATTATTTTCAAAATCTGATGAAAGGGAAGAAAACATCTGAAGAAGAAGAATTTTAGAAAAATCCATCTACAATACAACGGCTGCATCCATTCCTACTTTAAGTATGGGACAGTACTTTTTATTGCGATTGCTGTTTCACGCTTTACAAAAATTCGCAAAATATCAGTTGTATTTTATCATGTAGGCCATCTATCGGTGTAAATCATTATATTTTGTCATAAAATTCAGCTTATTATCTCCACTGAACGAAATAAATCGATTTACGTTGGGATTTATTCGTAACTTAATTCCAAAGTAAATTCTGATTTTTCTAAAAAACAGAAGTCAATGCATTTATAACGATTTCTTCGAAAAGAAAACGGCGCAACCATTACGGTCAATTTAGAAATCTTTCGCACCATAATAACCGATTTATTTTTCACGCTCTTCGTGGTATTGACGTAAACAATGTTTGGTTTCAACAAGATGGTCCCACAATCGATTTATTGCATTAAACATTTGAAGGCCGTTTGCGATTTGACACCGTTGAACTTTTTTTGTGGAGCGCCGTTAAATAAGTTTTATTTTGATTGTGCGCTATGAATTTGGGATTTGATACAGTTGGACTATTTTTTGTACGCTGCCGTTGAAATAAAATGTTGTGCTGAAAAACAGAGACAATTGAGTATTTGATAGGCAACATTCGAGATGGCACTGCCGAGGCACGACCCCATACACACAAAAAGCTGTTTCTACATTCCAATCGATCTTGCATTAAACTTAAATTTACTATATTTTCACTTTTAAATGTAAATGAGTTTGAAAGCTTTCTAAAGAATATTGCGTTGTGGTTAATCCTATAAAATAACTTCTTAAATGTTTAAGTTCATTGCTTTGCCACGGAAACTAGCAAAAAGCATATTACGAGCTCCCCCAGTTGAACAATCTGGACATCTTAGTCGGCCACTATTTGCGTCATCCGGTTCGTCTAGGTCGCTAAAGAACTAAGTAACCAGATTTAGATCTCCACTATATGAACACCTCCTTCAACTCGCTACCATAGCTTCTACAAAACCCACTAGTCGCATCCTTCAGCTCAACCGCAAGTATTTACAAGTGGCTAGATTACAGTTTATCTAGAATATGCGCACAAGATCAAAAAGCATGGATTTCTAAAATAGGCTCGGCCTTTGCCCTTACAGGTTGTAAATAAAGAACATTAAAGTAAGTAAGTAAGTACTATGAAGAATGTATACTTAAACTTTTTTTAAAATACATAAACTTAGCCCTTTCTTCATGGAAGTCAGAGGTCAATATTTGTATGGTAAAATTAGGGAAAATTTTTCAATAAAAAATTAAATTTATAAATAATGAAAATTTTTTGCAAAAAATTTTTTTAACAAATTTTATACCTAAAATTTTCTATAATAAAATGTTAAACCCAAAATTTTATTCAAAATAATTTTATAGTGAAAATTTTCTATCAAAAATTGTATACCGAAAGCTTTCTATCAAAAATTTTGTACCGAAAATTTTCTATAAAAAATTTTATACCCAAAATTTTCTATAAAAATTTTATACAGAAATTTTTCTTTAGAAAATTTCATACCGAAAATTTTCTATAGAAAATTATATCCCGAAAATTTTTAATAGAAAATTTTATACCAAAAATTTTATACCGAAAATTTTCTAAAAAAAAAAATTTATACTGAAAATTTTCTAAAAAAAAAATTTATACTGAAAATTTTCTATAAAAAATTTTATACCGAAAATTTTATATAGAAAATTTTATACCGAAAATTTTCTATAAAAAATTTTATACTGAAAATTTTCTAAAAAAAAAATTTATACCGAAAATTTTCTAAAAAAAAAAAATTTATACTAAAAATTTTCTATAGAAAATTTTATACCAAAAATTTTCTATAGAAAATTTTACACCGAAAATTTTCTATAGAAAATTTTATACCGAAAATTTTCTATAGAAAATTTTATACCGAAAATTTTCTATAGAAAATTTTATACCGAAAATTTTCTATAGAAAATTTTATACCGAAAATTTTCTATAGAAAATTTTATACCGAAAATTTTCTATAGAAAATTTTATACCGAAAATTTTCTATAGAAAATTTTATACCGAAAATTTTCTATAGAAAATTTTATACCGAAAATTTTCTATAGAAAATTTTATACCGAAAATTTTCTATAGAAAATTTTATACCGAAAATTTTCTATAGAAAATTTTATACCGAAAATTTTCTATAGAAAATTTTATACCGAAAATTTTCTATAGAAAATTTTATGCCGAAAATTTTCTATAAAAAATTTTATACCGAAAATTTTCTATAGAAAATTTTATACCGGAAATTTTCTATAGAAAATTTTATACCGGAAATTTTCTATAGAAAATTTTATACCGGAAATTTTCTATAGAAAATTTTATACCGAAAATTTTCTATAAAAAATTTTATACCGAAAATTTTCCATAGAAAATTTTATACCAAAAATTTTCCATAGAAAATTTTATACCGAAAATTTTCTATAGAAAATTTTATACCGAAAATTTTCTATAGAAAATTTTATACCGAAAATTTTCTATAGAAAATTTTATACCGAAAATTTTCTATAGAAAATTTTATACCGAAAATTTTCTATAGAAAATTTTATACCGAATATTTTCTATAGAAAATTTTATACCGAATATTTTCTATAGAAAATTTTATACCGAAAATTTTCTATAAAAATGGTTATACCGTATATTTTCTATAAAAAATTCTATAAGGAAAATTTTATACCGAAAATTGAATTTAGAAAATTTAATACCGAAAATTTTCCATAGAAAATTTTATACCGAAAATTTTCTATGAAAAATTTTATACCGAAAATTTTCTATGAAAAATTTTATACCGAAAATTTTCTATAAAAAATTTTATTCCGAAAATTTTCTATAAAAAATTTTATTCCTAAAATTTTCTATAAAAAATTTTATTTCGAAAATTTTTTACAAAAAATTTTATTCCGTAAATTTTTTTATGAAAAATTTTATACCGAAAATTTTCTATGAAAAATTTTATACCAAAAAATTTCTTTAAAAAATTTTATACCGAAAATTTTTATTAAAAATTTTCTAAAAATAAACCAAAATTTTCTATAAAAAATTGTTTACAAAAAAAAAAAAAAACAATATTAATATAAAAAAACATTATCAGGTATATGATGGAAAACGATCGTTTTCAAATCGATCGATTTCAGATATATTTTTGAGATAATTTTCGGTTATTTCCCAAAAAATTCAAATCAAATGAAAGATTAAATATCAGTTAAAAGGGTTAAAGCCAAAATTTTCATTTTTTTTTTGGGGAAATAACCGAAGATTAGCTAAAAAATATGTCTGAAATCGATCGATTTGAAAACGAAAAATGTCCATCACATACCTGTATATCAAGTTTGTAAGTTTTCTGAAAATTTTGTAATTGAAAATTCTGGACACTCTGTTAAATATATATTTAGTTGAGACAACAACCAAATCTTCTTGAAAGTAGATATGTATATAGTCGTATAGACCTAAAATTGACTATAGGGTTTCTATTCGTGTCTATTAACTGACTTTTCTTCAAGCCTTAATATTTAGCTTTAAAATGTTTTGCTTATGTTCTAAAATCTGGACCTCTTTTCTAAACATTTTGAACACTTATGAGTATGTACTTTTACTGCTGAAGTGAGCAAACAAATAAAATGCAACACCAGTCAAGTGCATAATTGGTTGCCACATGCTGTACATACGAGTACAAACCGAATTAAAAGATGACTTTCGGATGCTGGGACAGAGGGACGGATGAACTGCTTAAATCTTTACGAAGTTTTATGATTTTTGTTTGAGGTTTGTTTGTTCATTTGTTTGTTTTTTTTAGTTTTGTTTATAAAAAAAGAAGACTCTATGTAAAGTGTCAGATTGATGGCTGACATGCTGGACACTAACATCAACCACTCATCATCCATATATTCAACTATTTATTTTTCCAAACAACCAACCGACCAGTCAGTAAGCCAAGGCAATATTCCATCCATGGCTAAATATATGTACATAATTTAGTGTAAATGTACTTGTACTAATGTGTGTGTGTATGTGTGTGCATTTATAAGTATGCACGTCCATTGTATCATCATCCATCCATGGCTAGATAGATGGATGGATGGATGGATGATGTTATATTCTTACATTCATGTGAAAACAATCTGTTTGGTTCATCTTAGAGTCGTCGTTGTTTTTGTCTTTTGGATCTTTGTGTCTTTTTTTCCAGAAGAGCTTCAATGGATAATGTTCAGTAATGATTGTTTATTTGTCCATCCATCCATTTATCCGTTCGTTGATTCTGTAAATGCTTGTATCTTTTTTTTTGTCTCTTGTTGCTGTTGACACAACATTTAAAGCTTTTAAAACTTTAAAACATATTAACACCTTTAGAGACAACATCAGCTCATCATCATCATCGTCATCATTACTATTTCCAATCATCAGCATCAGAAGCAACAGCAAGAACACTTTACTACTCGAACTGCATATTAAGTATTTGAAGAAATATTAACCAAAATTAGTTTTAAATGAAGTGTGTTAAATATTGTTGAAATTTATCAAATAAGAAAAAGAAAAAAATTACTTTGTTCAAAATTGCAACAATCTTTCAATCTTTAATGGTGGTCAGTCATGTATAATTTGGAAAAACATTTTAAAAGCTTCAATGTCAATAATGTAGAAACATTTTAGAGCTTAAGTAAATTTACTCATAATTATAGCAAAGAAGCTGTTTACTATTTTAGGTAATATGTATTTAAGATAGCTTTTATGATATTTTAAATATCGTTTGTAAAGGCTGGTCAAATTTGGGGTTAGTAAATCGACTCTAAAATTATCTTTTTTTATAAAGTCAGTTTTATTGGTATCAATGCACAATGGGATGGTTTACAAATAGAATGGAAACAATCCGTAACTTCTAAAGCGTTGCATTTCAAATTTTAGGTGGATATAGCAGAAATGTTGGAAAGCTTAAGTTTTGAACCTGACCAAATTTTAGGCTTTAAATAAAACAAGTAAGAAAGTGCTATAGTCGGTCAAGCCCGACCCTTCACCACTAAGGTCAATGGTGTTCTTTTTCCTGTATAAAGACAAATATTTGCTAAATTTTGCCATCATATAAAACTTTTTTCAAAACTTATATATTTAAACTGTTTGCGTCATTTGACCTTATATGAGAGCTAGGGTCAAATGTGGACCGATTATCTCAAAATTTGACAAGTTGATTACAGTTTTTACATAAATTATGTGTGCAAAAAATAGACTGAAAATTCCAATTATCTTCAGATTTATGAGCATTTTAGTAATTTTTGTTTTATTTAGCGCGTTTTGACAGAGTTTGTATGGGAGCTATGATCAAATGTGGATCGATTTTGGTACAGTGATTTATGTTTACATAAGCAGCATTTGTTTTAAATTCCATGAAAAAATATAGATATTTGTGGCCAGAATATCAATTCAGGAAAGTGGGGCCTATGGGAGGTACCATAAATAATGGACCAATTTTGACGAATTTCAGTAGCAACTATAAAAATATGATCTATGTCAAATTTCATTAAATTATCTTTAGAATTGCGACCTGTGCTTTGATTACATGGACGTCATCGCTAAATCGTCTTAGAAAGTGATTGTATGCCTATGGGTATACCAAAAGTCGGGTCTGAGACCAATATTTCTATGCGTTACATACATCAGCACAAATTTTTCCATCTATGCTATGGTAGTGAGGGGTATAATTATTAATTACATTGTAGATACATTAGAGCGTCTCGATTTATATGGAAGAAAAATATAGTTCGGCTTACACCACCGAATATAAAGTATTGTTGTAAGACAATTTCGAAAGAAAAATTAATTTTTTCCGCCCCACATTGGGGTCGCCAAAATACATTTTTATACCCACCATCAAAAAGAATGGTGGGCATATTGAGATTGTCATTCCGTTTGTAATTTCCTTAATAATGGCTCAAAAATCAAAAACGATATATATTCTGAATCCTTATGAAATTCTAAGACGATTGACCGATGTCCGTCTGTCTGTCTGTTGAAATCACGATAACGCCTAAACGAAAGGAGCTAGCTCACTGAAACTTAGTAAAACCATTCTTCATCTATGAGAAAATTTTGGTATTGAAATTGGGCAAAATCGGTTAATATTTGACCATAGCTTCCGTATAACCTCGACTACGCTAATCGCTTATTTGCTAATAAATAACAAACTATAATAGCTATGATGATAAAATTTTACATATAGAAGTTTTGCATAAGCCCTAGGCAGCACGTTCATCAAAATCGGTTCACATTTAGTCATAGCTCCCATACAAAAAACTTACGGAAACAGCCAAAATTTCGCCAAAAAAAAAAAACTTAAATACCAATAAATCTAAAACTATAACAGATCTAACCACTGAATTTAGTAGGAGGTGGTCTTATGTCAATTCCAACGAGTGTGCAAAATTTTTGTCACCATTTGACCATAGCTCCCATATAAAAAACTTACGGAAACACAAAAATACAAAAAGAAAAGGGGGTTTATGTCCGTCTTTCCGTCAGATAAAAGCACGATAGCGCCTTAACGAAAGGGTTACAGGAACAAAATCTTACAAAAGGAAGTCTTATGTGAATGCCAGCCAGTGTGCAAAATTTTGTTACAATCGGTTACTATTTGACCATAGCTCCCATATCAAAAATTTACGGAAACACAAAAATACCAAAAGAAAAGACGGTTTCTGTCCGTCTTTCCGTCAGATAAAAGCGCGATAGCTCCTTAACTACAAAAGCTAGAAAGACAAAATTTAGCAAAAGTATTTGCGATATGTTATAGAAATTGTGTGCTGAAAATGGGTAAAATCTGTTCACATTTAGTTAGAGCTCCCATATAACCCTGTCCCGGTAATCACATTTATGCTGATAAATTGAATAAAATTGTAAAATCTATGACTACTAAATTTAGAACAGAGAAGTTTTATACAACTTTCAGTTAGTATGTCAAATTTATAGGTTCCGTTCTATTTTTGACCATAGCTTTCATATAAAAACCGCTCCCGGTAACCACTAAAATGCCACAAACGCCAGTTAAAAGCTATTAAATTATAAACTATATCAGCTATGGCCACTAAAATTTGCACAAATAAACTTTATACTAATACCAGCCAGTATATTAAAGTTTGTAACAATCGGTCAACATTTGCCTGTAGTTCTTATATATATAACTTTCCCTTTTTATATATACAATCAAAAAGATTTGGAGGTACCTTCAGTATATTAAGATTGCATCTACGAAATTAGATAGCTATCAATCAATACTAGGTCCAGACTTTATACACGGTAGATGCATTAGGAACTCCTAACAAAATATATGAACCTGCCGTGTTGCTATCAACATGTTTATGGCACAACGAAACAGTTTATTAATGTCAAACTATATTCGGTTATGGAACAGCATTTTGTCCAAGGTAAATACTTGGGAAACCACTTAAATACTTTTAAATGTTGAACTATAGTAACTATTCCACTGCAACCGAATTTAGTCCAAATATATTACCAACAATACCACATTTGGTCAACATTTTGAATTAGCTGCACTCTCGTACAACTTGATGGTGGGTATACAAGATTCGGCACAGCCGAATATAACACTCTTACTTGTTCGTTATGTCTTCGGCATTAACAGTCGGACCTTAAAGTGTGATATATCGATGTTTTTGTCTCGAGGAGGCCAATATTTTGATAAATTTTTTATATATCTTTTTTTTTTTAATTGTAAATAATAACTAAAACTAACATTTTGCCAAAAAAAAAAAAACGGGATAATTTTTTTTATTTTTTAAATATTAACTTTAAGCACTTATAACTTTTTACATGGTAAAGCTTTTAATACATTCTTTTAGCTTGTAAAATATTAAAAATTTTGTTCGCTTTTTATAAAACTTTACATCAAGAAAATCGGTTTATATAATCAGATATTAATAAAAAAAAATCGGTGCAATATGCGACAAAAATTGAAAATATTATTTTTTGAAGTCGAATATCTTTTAAACCGTAAGAGATAGCATATACATGTTTTTTGTAGATCTTTGTTATATAGAATGATTTTTCAAATCGGAAGGGAAATGACAATTTTATATAGCTTAGAGTGATTTATGATACTTATATTTTCAAAAATAAATAAAAACACAAGTAAGAAAATCTATAGTCGGTCAAGCCCGACTATATGATACCCTTTACTACTAAGCTCAAATATGGACCAACAATTTTTCCTTAAGTCTTAGAAACAAACATATACTATGTGCTATTTTTTTAAAAATTTCGAGATTTAAGTAGCAAATGGCATAAAATTTCCACCTAAGGGCCTAATATGGGAACTAGGGTCAATTGTCGATCGATTGTTATCAAATTTCGGTTATAGATTTATAATTACAAAATATTCGTCTGTGCAAAGTTTTAGTAATAAAATACATTTATAAGCGTTTTTGTGATTTTATGGGCATTTAAACTACTTTTGAGAATGTGTATTGTATGGAAGGTATGGTCAAATATGGGCCGATTCCTACAAAATTAGGTACACTGATTAAAGTTATCATAAGAAATATGTGTGCTGAACATTATTAAAATACAGCTAAATTTGTGGCTATAAAGGACCAAAAACTCTTTTCCGGGAAGGCATCCCTATGGGAGGTACTCGAAATAGTAATCCGATTTTGCCCACAAATTATGGGGATCGTCATTGAGCCTGTGCCAAATTTGATTAAATTATTTTTTAAGTTACGACCTGTACATTGATAACAAGCTTACACGGAAGCTTTCTATTTTTGATCAAAATTTTATTATTTCTTTTAAAATACGCGAAAGCTTTTATTTACAAATAGTTAAATAGCTCATGTGTACCTACAGTTTTAAAGCTTATTGTTATTTAAGTTTTTGAACTTTAAACAAAATTAAAGCTCTGCATTTTTTGTTATGAAAATTTCTTTATTTCTTTTTAAATGTGGGAAAGCTTTTAAGTTTAAAGACCCAGGTATAAATATAAAATGTTTTAAATATTATATACCCGCAGTTTGAAATGAAAAGCTTTCACTTGCTTATTTTTTCTTAGATCTGAAAAAAAATCGCACTAGCTCAATTTTTTCTTTAAAAACTAAAAGCTTTTACTAAATTAATTACTTGTACTAGTCTTAATTTATCTGTGTTTTAGTAGCTTAAGTTTGTCTATGAAAAGCTTAGTCTGTCTGCGAACAATGCTATAGTCTGTTTATATGAAAGAAGTAATAGAAAAAGCCTTTAATTGATTTAAATTTCTGCAGACAAAACAAGATCTTAAAACTTTATATAAAAATAAGAGGTCTTTAGTTTTATAAGAGCTTTTACTAAAATAAATAAGTATGAAAGTGCTATTATAGTCGGTCAAGCCCGACCATACGATACCCTTCACCACTAAGGTCAAAAGTGATCTTTTTCTGGTATAAAGACAAATATTTGCTAAATTTTGCCATCATACAAACATTTTCTCAAAACTTATATATTTAAGCTGATTTCGTCATTTGAACTTATATGAGAGCTAGGGTCAAATGTGGACCGATTATTTTGAAATTTGGCAAATTGATTACAATTTTCACGTAACCGACCTGTACTTATATATACATGGTTTACAGAAAGTGCTTCTATATATATATATATATATATATATATATGGTATTTATATATACATATATATATATATATATATATATATATATATATAATTCCCCGATCCAATTGGAACAAGGGGTACTTCTCTCAGACAATGAGCTTAATCCGATTCTATTTTTAGACTCATTAAAAGGACCTACGTTTTAACTCCGACTCTGAACGGCAAATGCATTAGTTTGAGAAGTTTCACATAGCTAAATAAATACTCAATAACCAGTGGCTAGCTGACTAATGAGGTGAACCGCCGCTTTTTGGAAAATTTATTTTTTTCAAGTGGGTCTGCCCGGGGATCGAACTTGGGACCTCTGGTATGCTAGGCGGATGACTAACCTGCTATACCACGGCGCTTTAACACGGCCTACTGGTATACTAAAACACAAGCATCTAACACCCTTTCCACCTAAGGTGTATATTAAGTACATAGAGTATTATACATAAAGGGCCGACGAAACATCAAAGTACACCTTGTAGTTGTCAAAAGTACGGATCTGTAATATGGTATTAGTAAGAATGGAAATGCGGAATTACGATGTCTATTACATATACAGTAGTCGCTCGGTTATATGAACATCCAGAATAGTGAACATCCAGAACAGTGAACAACAATATTTTAACACACGAGGTTCTAAAGAGTGAACACAGCATATCTCTATTATCTGAACACCTTTCACCGAATATTTTTTTTTAATGGTTGTCTTATCAAGAGTATGTTCTTCGCCGAAATAAGTGAAAAACGTTCAACTGTTGTTGGTAAGTTTTTTGAGTGTAAAGTTGTTGAGTTTTAAGTGATGGTCTTATATATTACAAATGGGTTCTTCCCTGATTTGTAATTGTGCGTATAAATACAAAAAAGCTTTTTGAGGTAATTAGTGTTTGTTACTTAGTGCATCAAATATGAAGTTATCAGTTATAGCAGAACACAACTTAACACATGATCAAATTTACAATGCGGATGAAACTGGCCTATTTTGGAAATTGCTTCCAGACAAAACATACTTTCTAAGAAGTGAAAAAAGTGTACCTGGAAGAAAAGCCGAAAAAACACGTCTTACATTCCTGGCCTGTACAAATGCTTCTGGTGACCACAAAGTAAAACTATTGGTGATAGGTAAGGCAAAAAATCCAAGATGTTTCCACAATTTTACTCCAGCCGTAGATTATAGAAATTCTAAAAACGCATGGATGACGGCAGTAATTTTCCAAAAGTGGTTTAAAAATCCATTTTTTGTACAGGTAATTTTGAAAAGCTTTTTGTACATGTGTTTTACAGCATTTTTCTCTTATTCCATTTTAGGTGACTAAGTATTTAAGCAAAAAGGGCTTACCTACTAAAGTCATTCTTTTATTGGATAATGCACAAAGTCATCCACCTGCGGAGTTGTTGCGTTCAGAGGATGGAAACATATTCGTTCTTTACATGCCACCAAATGTTACTCCATTAATCCAGCCCATGGATCGAAATGTTATCCGAATTACGAAACTATCAGGTATGTGATGGAAAACGGTCGTTTTCAAATCGATCGATTTCAGATATATTTTTGTGATAATTTTCTGTTTTTTCCCAAAAAAATCAAACCAAATGAAAGATAAAAAATCAGTCAAAAGGATTAAAGCCAAAATTTTCATTTTTTATGGGAAATAACGGAAAATTAGCCCAAAAATATGTCTGAAATCGATCGATTTGAAAACGAACAAAGTCCATTATATACCTGTATACTATAGATCCACTTTGCTAGCATCAAAAATGTCAGAAAATGTTGAAAATGCTTCAATCATTTTGAAGAAGTTAAGCAGTTAAAACCTTAGTTTGACATGGAATAAAGTTGATGCATCCACCATTCAAAAGTGTTGGAAGAATATTGAATTTTGAAGATGGCCCAGAAGAAGACATTCCAAAAATATAAAAACGACATTGAAGCACCTATGAATGAAGTCATCGATCTAGTCAACGAATTAACAAATGGTATACAGCTTTCATGGGAAGAAATTCAAACATGGAATTAAGACATTGGTACCGAAGATATATATAGCGAAGTTGAAGATTATGAACAAGAGCAGCGCATCGTAACAACTGCTGAAATTTGCACAACGGAGGCAATCGAAGCATTCAACAAAGCAAAAAAACAAAGTAAAAATAATGATATTTTGGTATTGCTCAAATGCAGAGGCAAGGTACTGCAGAAATCCCTTGAAGCCTAAAAAGTACAAAAAAAAAATATATAACCGACTACTTTCATGTTCATTAGTCATTAAAAAAAACTTATTAAAACTAAAAACTTAATGTAATAAAAATTTTATCCTCTCGATCTAGTGAACTTCTCCATTTAGTGAACAGGCTCAGTTTGAATTAGTTCACATAACCGAGCGACTACTGTATTTATTAATATAAAAGACAATCTATCTATCTTCTTCTATATCTATAAAAAATTGTCCGCGTCTGTTTGTCTGTTTGTATGTTGTTTGTTGGGAAGGATCTCCGAAACTAGCGGAACGATTTTTCTGAAATTTAGACAGAGTAGTATTGTGTGGCTGATGGTGACTATAGGCTAATTCTCAAGTGGGCGTGACTCCTTCCATATAACTCGTATATTAAAAATGACAAATATAGGCTACCGAGAGGCCCGATTTTTCTGAAATTTTGACAGTATGTTAAGGTCTAACCCTTAAGGTGTGACAGATTTTTTTTCAAATCTCAAGAGAGCGTGACCCCTCCCATATAAGTCAGATTTTAAAAATTACAAATATGGATGATCAAACCGACCGATTTTTCTGAAATTTAGACAATGGAGTATGGTGTGACCGGTAGTTAAAATAGCCTAGAGTTTTTTCTGAAATCTCAAGTGGGCGTGACCCCTCCCATATAACTCAAATATTAAAAATGACAAATATGAATGAGCGAGCGGCCCGATTTTTCTGAAATTTTGACGGTATGGTAGGGTGTGAGATCGGTGGTTAAAATAGGCTAGGTTTTTTTTGAAATCTTAAGTGGGCACATAACTCATATATTAAAAATTACAAATATAGATGACGGAGAGGGCCGATTTTTCTGAAATTTTGACAGTATGGCAAGATGTGACTGCTGGTTAATATCAGCAAGGGTTTTTTCAGAAATCTCAAGTAGGCGTTACCCCTCCCATATAACTCATATATTAAAATTGACAAATATAGCAGGTAATGAAGCAAAATTTTTCTGAAATTTAGACAGTATGTTAAGGTGTGACTGGTGGGTAAAATAGGTCAGATTTTTTTTTTGAAATCTCAAGTGGGCGTGACCCCTCCCATATAAGTCCGATTTTAAAAATTACAAATATGGATGATCAAACCGACCGATTTTTCTGAAATTTTGACAGTGTAGTAAAGTGTGACCGGTGGTTAAAATGGGCAAGGGTTTTTTCAGAAATCTAAAGTTACCGGTGGGTAAAATAGGCTAAATTTTTTTGGAAATCTCAAAGGGGCGTGACCCCTTCCATATAAGTCATATATTAAAAATGATAAATATGGATGACCGATTTTTCAAAAATTTTGATTGTATGTGTGTGACCGGTGGATAAAATAGGCTTGGATTTTTTTTTAGTCTCAAGTGAGCGTTAACCCTCCCAGAAAGTCAAATATTAAAAATGACAAATATGGATGATAAGATGAAAACGATTTAACCTAATTAATTAAAGTTTTAAATGTGGTTATTTTCATACTATATAATAGTTTTTCGCTTATTGAATTTTTTTGAAAATGGACCAACGGTGACCTTGGAATCGGAAAATGGGGATAAAATTCCCCTTTTATTTAAAGTTGTATATCTTGAGAACGGCTTTCTTTCTAAATTTTTTTTTTAGTCCAAGTTAGGATTATACATTAAGAAAAATTTACCATATTTACCAAATACATTAATAAAGGATTCAATTTAAAAAATTAATAAAAATATTTCATAATTGTTAATTTCACTGCTCTGCAAAAATTCATTTTTTGTCTTTCCTTTTAATAAAGCTATGCGAACTATATGGATCTTGATGCGCTAAACTCAGATCCGTTGACGGTTTTTTTTCCATCAGATCTGGATTTGTTTTATGGGCGTGGCAAATTTTCCCCCTTAAATTAGTTAGGTACGGAGACCTATTTCGTCCTAACTCGAGAAAGACTCATCCGATTTTCAAAATTAAAACACTTGAAGATGCATAACAAAATTGCATTTATTTTAGTCTAATATAATTTTTCTGTATCTCTTATCGTTTTGGAGTTATTTAGAAATTAATGGAGAATTTTTTGGAATTTTTTTTTTTTTAAATAAGTATAAACCATAAAGATCGGTTTCAAAATGTAAATTTTATTACCAATTTACCGCAGATACCCAATATTGCAATGCAACTATTCTTACATATGACCATAAGATTTCACTAGGTAATGAAGCTAAAATACAACGGTATTTTTTATAAAAATTGGTAAATTGGTAATAAAATTCACATTTTTAAACCGATTTTTATGGTTTATAGCTTATTTTATTCTTAAAAAACACGTCTTACATTCCTGGCCTGTACAAATGCTTCTGGTGACCACAAAGTAAAACTATTGGTGATAGGTAAGGCAAAAAATCCAAGATGTTTCCAAAATTTTACTCCAGCCGTAGATTATAGAAATTCTAAAAACGCATGGATGACGGCAGCAGTTTTCCAAAAGTGGTTTAAAAATCAATTTTTTGTACAGGTAATTTTGAAAAGCTTTTTGTACATGTGTTTTACAGCATTTTTCTCTTATTCCATTTTAGGTGACTAAGTATTTAAGCAAAAAGGGCTTACCTACTAAAGCCATTCTTTTATTGGATAATGCACAAAGTCATCCACCTGCGGAGTTGTTGCGTTCAGAGGATGGAAACATATTCGTTCTTTACATGCCACCAAATGTTACTCCATTAATCCAGCCCATGGATCGAAATGTTATCCGAATTGCGAAACTGTCAGGTATGTGATGAAAAACTATCGTTTTCAAATCGATCGATTTCACATATATTTTCGAGATAATTTTCGGGTTTTTTGCCAAAAAATTCAAACCAAATGAAAGATAAAAAATCAGTCAAAAGGATTAAAGCCAAAATTTTAATTTTTTATGGGAAATAACGGAAAATTAGCTAAAAAAATATGTCTGAAATCGGTCGAAAAATGTCCATCATACACCTGTATACTATAGATCCGCTTTGCTAGCATCAAATATTGCAATGCAACTATTCTTACATATGACCATAAGATTTCACTAGGTAATGAAGCTAAAATACAACGGTATTTTTTATAAAAATTGGTAATAAAATTCACATTTTTAAACCGATTTTTATGGTTTATAGCTTATTTTATTCTTAAGATATGTAGCTCTTAGAAAAATGTTAGAATTTTACTTTATATTTTTTTTAATTACATTTTTAACCTGAAAAAATTACGAATTTTGCACGAAAAAAAAATTTTTCTCCATTTAATTTTGAAAATCGGATGAGTCGTTCTCGAGTTAGGACGAAATAGGTCTCCGTACCTGACTAATTTAAGGGGAAAAATTTGCCACGCCCATAAAAAATCCAGATCTGATATCCGGATCTGAGCTTAGCGCATCAAAATCCATGTAGCCCACATAGTTTTATTAAAAGGAGGATTTGGCTGCAGAGCAGTGTTTTTAAAGAAAGTGTTTACACAGTAATAAGTTAAAAACTTTAACTGCCAACCCGGGTAACGCCGGGTAAAATCAGCTAGTTTATTGATAAAATCCTATAGTACCTGCGTTAACTTAGTTGTACTTAGTGGCGGCTTAGTTTTTACCGACTTTGATTTTAGCCAACAAAATGTATTTTCGATTAAAAGTATTTAAATTTAATTTCGATTTATTGTTCTTAGCATGTACGAGCACATTTTTCTGCTGTTGTATTTAATTTGAATTGTATTTATTTTTTATTGTATGATTGTATTTTTTTTTTTTTTTGTAAAATACCCGAAAATAAATCACTTGCAAATATTTTAATTAACAGTCGATACAAAATAACACAGAAAACATAATGTTTGTCTTGTGTTTTTACATCGTGTATTCTGTTGTATAATTACATGATACACAAATAACAACTACGAGTAATTTAAATGTAAAAATAAAAATATTTGTAGCTGATATTTTAAGCATGTCACCGTGTCTTTAGCAAATTGATTGAACAACAACTATTTTTTTCCCCCGTCGATACATTGATTTTGGCTGCCTGTGAACGCATTGCCGCCAATTGTAAAGCATACGGGAAATAAATAAAATGAGCTGATGCCAATTTTGCAAAGAAAAAAACTATAAAAATTACATTTTTATAGAAAATCAAATCAATCATGGAGGACACCCGACTACATTGTATTTGAATGTCTTATTATTTTAACGAGAGATGGCGCACGAAAACATATCAAAAGATTTTTCAATGTTTAAATGTGAGTGTATTCAAACTTTAATACATCAACTTTCCTTTGCATGAAACTGATCCCTGTTTATTTCAATGCATTTCCTTCAAGACTGGCTTCTTAAGCTTATCACATTCTCTAATACCATAAATTCTCAATATTAACCATAATTTTCAATTCATTTGCAGAAAACATGACTTAAACTCATAAAATAATCTCCATTTTCTGGGATATCAATCAGATCATTAAAACATTTTATTACAATTTCTTTGCTGCTATAACAAATTGTCCACTTAACAGTTTTTGATATTTTTCTATCAGCAATACTTATCCGCTGAACATGGTAAATAGCTTTTCTACCACTTTCCACTTCCCCTCACGATTTTCTTTAACTTCAGCTCAAAAGTCTTTAGATATTTGTCATTTACATTTATGGCTTAAATGAAAAATCTACAACATTTTGAGCGGCAGCAGCAGCTTAAAGACACACAAACAAATGTTGCCAACACAAGTTTGCATGTTGCCAATAAACTACAACAAGTTAAACATCAACTATTAACAACAGCAACAAAAACCAACAACAATTGCAAGCCAGTCAACTTGTAATGATAATAATGCGATAAATGGTTAAGAAAATAGAAACAAGATCGTTGACTACATGTTTAACTTAAACCATAGACAAAGATGATGCCGGTCATGAATTTTCTAAACTGCACAATGGGCTCAATATTTTGTAAGCCTTGTATGGCTTGAAGTAAAAAAAAATAGAAAACAAAATATTTTAGGCAAAATAAAAAAATAATTACTAATTTGTTGGTATAAAATCGAAAATATTGTTAAATGGTGGCAAATCGCTGCAGTTAATTTTAACAGTGATAGAAAGCCAATATTCTATAGTTTAAAATAATATACACTATCTAATGGATGTATCCAGATAGATGGAGTATAACGAAATAGGATTTTTTTTAGCAAAATTCAAAATATAATAACTGGAAAAATACATTAAAAACAAAAAAATTGTTTAATGGTTACAAATCGATGCAATTTATTTTAGGAGCTTTAGAATTTTAAAATTCTAAAGTTTCTCTGGGTGGTATAGCAGATTAGTCATCCGCCTAGCATACCAGAGGCCCAAATTCGAACCCTGGCCAGAGTCACTTGAAAAAATAAATGTTCAAAAAAGCGGCGGTTCACCTCATAACTTAGCTAGCCACTGGTTATTGAGTATTAGGCTATGTAAACTTCTCTAACTAATGCATTTGCCGTTCGGAGCGGGCGTTAAAACGTAGGTCCCTTTTAATGAGTCTAAAAATAGAATGGGATGCTGCTCATTTTCTGAGAGAAGTACCCCTTGTTTCAATTGAAATGTTGTCGGGGAATTATATATATATATATATATATATATATATATATATATATATATATATATAATGGGTGGTTAAATTGTAAGGGCCGATGTTGAATGTGAACCACACCGAAACGCCAAGTCTTTTTCCGAATTTTATTTGACATTTCTCTATTTCAGACTTACTCAATTTGAACCAACGTGTTAAAGTTATCCAGACTTATTATGAAATGGGCGTTCAAATCAAAATGCATATCGTGCTCTTCGTGATTTTTTTGGTCACTTTGATCGTCCAAATGTGCACACAATAGCAAAAATCGTGGAAAAATTCGAGCAAACCGGTTCTGTCAAAGATGTGAGAACATCAGTGCATGCTCTTTCAGCTCGTACTGCAGAAAATATTGCTGCTGTTCGCGATAGTGTGGCTGAAGAGCCCTCCACCTCAACTCGTCGTCGTGCCCAACAATTGCACCTCTCACGCTCGTCGTTGATGAACATTATGCATAAAGACTTGCATTTACACGCTTACAAGGTGCAATTGGCTCAAGAACTAAAGCCTCTTGACCATTCCAAACGTCGTGAATGGGCAGAATGGTGGCAAGAAATGGCAACAGTGGATAATCAATTTTCGAAGAAAATCATCTTCAGTGAAGAGGCACATTTTCACCTCAGTGGATTCGTCTATAAACAGAATTGCCGCATTTAGACGAATGAGAATCCAAGAGTGATTGTCGACAAAACCAATCCACCCACAAAGAGTGACTGTTTGGTGCGGTTTATGGGCTGGCGGCATCATCGGGCCGTATTTTTTCCAAAATGAGGCCGGTCAGGCAGTTACTGTGAATGGTGTTCGCTATCGTGACATGATAACGAACTTTTTATGGCCCGAATTGGAAGATATGGATGTAGACGATATGTGGTTTCAGCAGTATAGTGCCACTTGCCACACAGCTAACGAAACAATGACTATTTTGCGCAACAAATTCAATGGCCGTGTTATCTCACGTAATGGCGATGTCAATTGGCCGCCAAGATCATGTGATTTCACACCGTTGCACTTTTTTCTTTGGGGTTATTTGAAAGAAAAGGTGTACGTCGATAAGCCAGCAACAATTCAAGAGCTAAAGGATGAGATAATTCGGCACATTAACGGCATAGAACCTCCATTATGCCTCAGGGTCATCGAAAATTTGGACCATCGGATGGAGGTGTACCGCCGTGGTCGCGGCGCCCTTTTGGCCAATATTTTGTTCCACACATAATTGAGTAATACCAATATATCATAATAAAATAAAATTACAATAATTTCCTAAATAGTTTGTGTTTTATTCAAAATCAACATCGGTCCTTGAAATTTAACCACCCATTATATATAAAGTTTCTCTGGGTATATGTAATCTAATGTATACAGTGGTGGTCACGCATTTAGCACAAATGGTACCTGTTATCTCTTATAGGAAGTATTAAGTCCTAATTCAATTTTTTTCACTACTTTTTTTTGTAATGTATAAAACGTGATGCGAAGATGAAGTCGTATTCCTTTTATATACATATTTTTTAAAAATACTGGACATATTTTTAGCACAAATTAAAAACAATATTTATTAAAAATCAAAAACAAGTTATTAATTAAAATTTCTTGAAAAAACCTAATATTTTGTAGGATATCCTTTATTTTGTATAACTGCCGCACGTCTTTTAGGCACACTCTTCACAAGAGCCAGGTATCGCTCATTTGGGAAAGCGTGCCATATTTTTTGGACTTCCGTACATAAATCATTTAAGTTGTTAGGTTTTACGCTTGTTATATGCTTCTCTATACCATTCCAAAGATTCTCAATAGGATTGATATTCGGAGATTGAGCTGGCCATTTCAAAACATCTATTTGACTCTCCTCCAAGCAACACTTCATAGTACGTAAAGTGAGTTTAGGGTCATTGTCATGCATGAAGCGCCAGCTAGGTGGCATCTTTGCCTCTGCTATGGTATAATGATATCGGCTAGAATATTTTTATAAACGTGTTGATCCATACGTGTGTCAATTTTGTGTATTGGACCAACTCCATGCCCTGAGAATGCAAGCCACACCATCACATTTCCTCCACCATGTTTTACAGTCTTTGACGTACACTTTGGGTTGTGCTGCATGTTCGGAAGATACCGTACATATCTTTTTCCATCAGATCCAAATCTGCAAAACTTTGATTCGTCGCTGTATGTTTTTCCAAAAATCTAATGGCTTTTGCAAATGCTAGCGGGCGAAAGAAATTCGTGATTTAAAATTCTTTTTTGACACATGAGGCTTGTGTTGCACAAAACAGCAACGCGAATTTTTTTCATTAAGGCGTCTTTGTATCGTTCTGTCGGAGACATCAATACCGTATTTTGATGACACTCCACTATTTATTTCACTGGAGCTTTAAAATGGTCGGCCACTGACATTCTTTGTATTAAATAATCCTCTTTTGTTATCGTTTTTCTTGGTCTAGGTGCCAGTGAACCCTTTTTAATTGTTCCGTGTGCTTTTATATGACTCAAAGCATTATATACCATCTTTCTGGAGCAATTTAAAATACTTGCTATTTCACTTACAGGACATCCTCTCGAATTTATTTCACAAATCACCTGTCGTTGCGTATCTGTGCACCATTTATTTTTGGCCATGTCTAATAAATATTTTATTTCTGAAAAACCTTCAACTGTACACAATATGATGAAAAACTTACCAAAAATTTATTAAAAATTCCAAAAATAACAGAAACGTAAAATGTTTAATATTTGTGTTAAATTTGTGTCCAGCTCCAATTACGTATTACCAACAAATAAATTATATATGAAGCAATTGAAGAAAGGGAATTACAAAAAGAGATCACACCATAAGCTACACATCGTGGCAAAAAAAAAGAAAATCATTACTCCAACAGAAAAATATACGGTTTTGGAAAAAAACGTATAACTAGTGTGCTAAATATATGACCACCACTGTATATAAGAATTGTAGCCATATGTTGACCGATTGTAACAAAATTTCGCACATTGACCGGTAGTTATATAAAGCTTATTTTTGCAAAATTTAGTGGCCAATAGCGCGATTAAAAAATAATAAAGCTGCTGGTGCCGATGGTTTGCCAGCAGAGCTTTTTAAGGCTGGAGGTGATGAGCTGATAAAGTATATGTCCAGATCTTTACTCTACGTCAAATCCTAGAGAAGACCCAGGAGAAACAAATCGATACGTATCATCTCTTTGTTGACTACAAAGCTGCTTTTGACAGCCCGATACGAAAGAAGGTGTTTGAAGCAATGTCTGAGTTCGGCATCCCTATGAAGCTAATAAAGTTATGCAGGATGAGACTAACTAATACAACATCATCTGTTAAGATAGGTAAGAACCTATCAGAGTCCTTCATAACTAAACGGCGATTCAGGTAAGGTGACAGTTTATCTTGTGACCTCTTCAATATTGCGTTAGAGAAAATCTTGCGAGATGCAGCAGTTAATACAACAGGAACAATTTTCAATAGAAAACATATATTACTCGCGTTTGCCGATGACATTGATATTATAGGACGCACTCTACGCAAGTTAACTGCCGCCTTTTTCAATATCGAGAAGGAATCAAACAAAATGGGTCTAGCTGTAAATGAATCAAAAACAAAACTGATGGTTTCTACAGGTAGACAGACCACCAGAATTGGATCACATGTGTCCGTTGAGAACTATAGCTTCGAGGTTGTAAAAGAATTTGTATACCTTGGTACCGCTGTGAACATCAACAACGATATAAGCTTCGAAATCAAACGTAGAATCATACTTGCCAATCGATGCTATTTGGGACTAAGCAAACAGCTAAGAAATAAAGTCCTCTCTGTAAGAACTAAAATCACGCTCTATAAAACGCTCATACTATCCGTGTTATTGTATGGTGCTGAATCATGGGCACTTGCACAGACAGATGAAGCTATCCTTGGAGTATTTGAGAGGAAAATTCTACGAAGAATCTTTGGACCAGTCTGCGTCAACAATGAGTATAGTATCGACATCGAATGAACCATGAGCTGTATGAGTTATACGCTGACATCGACATAGTAAAACACATTAAGCAACAGCGTCTGCGTTGGCTAGGACATGTTGTGCGAATGGATGAAAATACTCCGGCCAGAAAAGTCTTCGATAATGATCCAGAGGGAACGCGTAGAAGAGGGCGTCCAAAACTTCGATGGAAAGACCAAGTAGAAGAAAATCTTTTGAAACTTGGTATACGAAATTAGAGAATATGCGCACAAGATAGAGGCGCTTGGAATTCTAAAATATGCTCGGCCTTTGACCTAAACAGGTTGTAATTACAGGCCATTTAAGTAAGTAAGGAAGTAAGCTGTCACAGTTTCTAATTTAATAGCTTTTAACTGGTCCTTGCTAAATATTTTTTTGGTTTCCGGGAGTGTATTTTATATGAAAGCTATAGTTAAATATGGACCGATTCCTATAAAATTTGATACACTGACCAATAGTTGCAAAAAACTTCTCTATTCTAAATTTAGTCGTCATAGCTATTATAATTGTACTCAATTTATCAGCATTCATGTGTTTCCCGGGGCGGGGTTATATGGGAGCTCTAACTAAATGTGAACCGATTTCGCCCATTTTCAGTACACAACTTTTGCTATATATCAAAAATACTTTTGTTAAATTTTGTCTCTCTAGCTCTTGTAGTTAAGGAGCTGTCGCGCTTTTATCTAACGGACAGACGGACAAAAACCCCCTTTTCTTTTTGTATTTTTGTGTTTTTTATATGGGAGCTATGGTCAGATGGTGATCGATTGTGACAAAATTTTGCACACTGGCTGGCATTTACATAAGACTTTCTTGTGTTAAATTTAGTGGCCAAAGCTATTACAGTTTATCATTTATTGGCATTTAAGTGAATTTCGGGTGGAATTTAGGTTGTTACCGTAAGTTTTTTATACGGGAGCTATGGTTAAATGTGAACCGATTTCGATGAAATTTTATATGCTGTCATCATAGCTGTTATAATTTGTCATTTATTAGCAAATAAGCGATTAGCCTAGACGAGGTTATACGGGAGCTATGGTCAAATGCTAAGCGATTTTACCCAATTTCAATCACAAAATTTTCTCATAGATGAAGAATTTTTTTGCTAAGTTTCAGTGAGATAGCTCCTTTCGTTTAGGCGTTATCGTGATTTCAACAGACAGACAGACAGACGGACATCGCTCAATCGTCTTAGAATTTCATAAGGATTCAGAATATATATCGTTTTTGATTTTTGAGCCAATATTAAGGAAATTACAAACGGAATGACAATCTCAATAAAGAACGGGGGGTTCTTTTTGATGGTGGGTATAAAAACTAATATTCGAACCTATAGTGCACTGACACAAATGACTGCAATATGACGCAAACGATCATTAGGTTTAAGAAGAGTCACATTTATTACAATTTACTGCTAAGATATGAAAGAATATATTTATCTATAATACGAGTAAAAAAATCATACATTGAATTGTATATACAACAGCAACATTTATGGTATTAGCTTTAACATTTCATTATGTCTATTTATATTTATTTAAATTCATTATAAAAGTCATTGCTGCCATATAATCGATACTGTTATGAGCTACAAATTTGAGTAAATGCATCGATTTTAGAAAAAATTTCAATCTTATAAACTTTTGCATAAGAGCGCAATAAGAAGTTTTATTAAATAAAAACTATTTTGGATATCAATGAATGTCTTCATTCCTGTAAAAGCACGTGTGATGCCATTATGTATGGAACTCGATTTCTTTTGCATGGCCACCATAGGCACGCTTGCAGAAGTCCAGACGCTGAACCCAATTTTCGACGGTTTTCAAGAATAAATTGGCCGATACAGCTGCAATTTCAACTTCGATATTCGTAAAAAGTTCATCAATCGTCGCTGGCTTGTTGGCATAGACCATAGACTTGGCGTAGCCCCACAGGAAATAGTATAACGGCGTCAAATCGCATGACCAAGGCGGCCAATTGACTTGACCATTTCGTAAGATAACACTTTTTCCAAACTTGGTTATCAATAAATTGATTGTGACATTCGGTGTGTGGCTTGTTTCGCCGTCCTGTTTGAACCACATATCCTTCATGACCATACCGTTAAATTGGGACGAAAAATATTCGGTTATTTTTGAACGGTAGCGATTCCCATTTACAGTAACGTGTCGGTCTCGATCATCACGGAAGAAGTACGGCCCAATGACGCCGTCGGCCCACAAACCGAAACCAAACCATAATTTTTTAGGGGTGCAATGATGACTCATGTAGTGCGTGTGGATTGCTGTCTGACCAATAACGCATATTATGTTTATTGACGAAGCCATTCAGCCAGAAATGAGTCTCATTGCTAAAGATGATTCGCGTTCTTAACGTTGAGGCCGAATTTCGGTAGTAAATTTTAATAATTTCGACTCTTTGTTGACTCGTATACCCTTCCATCATGAAATGGCAAACCTTACTGAAGAGAAATGTCAAAAGCAGCAAGAAATATGGCGTCATCTGCTGTCCCTGTCGCTGTACTTGTGTCGCTGTTGAAAAATCCGATATTTTCAATAGCCCAAAAAGATCACTTTGGCCGATAAGGAAGCAGTTGTAAGGAAGTTCTATATTAGCTAATTCCCGGATTTCTGTGCCTTAGAACTAAATATTCAAATATATAGCAAAAACTGGCTCATATTTTGCCCTAAAGGTGTAGGGTAATATATGTTTCGGCTTGAATTTTCATATAGAAAATTATGATAAACTTGACCACAATAAAAATAAATATTACAAGTATTTTACGAGTATATTTCTGATACTTGTTTAAAAAAATATGATATCGGCTTGTTTGATTTTTTAAATGCCGTTAGAATTGCAATTACAGTGAAAACAAATGAATAGACATGATGGCTAAGCCAATTACAGTGAACCAAAAAACATTTTCGAAAAGAAATTTGTAAACTTGTGTTATAGGTAGACTCAAATTTTGTGCAAATGTTTTGCTCATGTATATCAAATCACTGTTGTTTTCGGGTTTTAAGATATCCCCCTTCCATGAAACAGTGAAAAATCGTAGAGTAAGACCAGCCCATAAATCATTTTTAAAAAGGTGTGAATTACAACATATTTTTTTTTATCGAAAAGCTAAGATATTAAACTTAATAATTTGAGAAAAATATTTGATGTTTTGGCAATAGTAATACTCGGAAATAACATCTTTCTACGACAACGCATTATTTCTATAAAAATAAAACATTTTTCAGAGCATATTTTTAATGTAAATCACATTGCAGTTAAGAAGTTATATACCTTACTGGAAAGGTGCTTTGATGTAGATTCCGATTTTATAATAGCAATAGCAATGTTAAGTTTTAGTGAAAACATTTGAAATTTTAGCTCCTAAATGTTTTTTGGCTGCATGTAAAAACTTCGGTAAGGCTTCTAGTTAGGAGCTCTACTTTGCTATGCGCTCATATATAAAAAATTTAAAGCTTAATATATTGATAAAATACTATAAAAATATTAGCTGCATATTCGTGCCTAAACAGAAGTTACATTTAATAATGTGAAAAAAATCAGTTAAGGTACGGTCAGACTCATTAAACATTTATATCAAATATTTTGAGTAAAATATTGTCAAAACAATATAATAAAAAATTTGTGGTCACACTTGCACATTTATTTGACGATTTTTATACCCACCATCAAAAAGAATTGGGGGTTTATTGAGATTGTCATTCCGTTTGTAATTTCCTTAATATTGGTTCAAAAATCAAAAACGATATATATTCTGAATCCTTATGAAATTCTAAGACGATTGAGCTATGTCCGTCTGTCTGCCTGTCTGTCTGTCTGTTGAAATCACGATAACGTCTAAACGAAAAGAGCTAGCTAACTGAAACTTAGCAAAAACATTCTTTATCTATGAGAAAATTTTGGTATTGAAATTAGGCAAAATCGGTTAGCATTTGGCCATAGCTCCCGTATAACCTCGTCTAGGAATCGCTTATTTGCTAATAAATGACAAATTATGACAGTTATGATGACAAAATTTGGTATCTAGCAGTTTTAGATAAGCACTAGGCAGCATATAAAATTTCATCGAAATCGGTTCACATTTAGCCATAGCTCCCATACAAAAAACTTACGAAAACAGGCTAAATTTCACCCAAAATACACTTAAATGCCAATAAATCTAAAAGTATAACATATATAACCATTAAATTTGGCACAAGAAAGTCTTATATCAATGCCAGCCAGTGTGCAAAATTTTGTCACAATCGGTCACTATTTGACCTAGCTCCCATATAAAAAACTTACGAAAACACAAAAATTCAAAAAGAAAAGGGGATTTATGTCCGTCTGTCCGTCAGATAAAATCGTGATAGCTCCTTAACTACAAAAGCTAGTAAGACTAAATTAAGCACAAGGAAGTCTTATGTCAATGCCAGCCAGTGTGCAAAATTTCGTCACAATCGGTCACCATTTGACTATAGCTCCCATATAAAAAACTTATGGAAACACAAAAATACATAAAGAAAAGGTTGTTTATGTCCGTCTGTCCGTCAGATAAAAGCACGATAGCGCCTTAACGAAAAGAGCTAGAGGGACAAAATTTTACAAAATTATTTTGGATATCTTGAAAAAGATGTGTGTTGAAAATGGACAAAATCGGTTCAAATTTAGTTAGAGCTCCCATATAACCCCGCCCCGGGAAACACATTAATGCTGATAAATTGAATACAATTGTAATAGCTATGACGATTAAATTTAAAATAGGGAAGTTTTATGCAATTTTTGATCAGTTTATCAAATTTTATAGGAATCAGTCCATATTTGACTTTAGCTTTCATGTGAAAAACACTCACGGAAACCAAAAATTTTAGCAAAGTCCAGTTAAAAGCTATTAAATTAGAAACTATGATAGCTATGGTCACTAGAATAAGCTCTCTATATATACCAGCCGGTGTGTAAAATTTTGTTATAATCGGTCAACATTTGGCTATAATTCTTATATATATAACATCCCCTTTTTATATCTACAATCAAAAAGATTTGGAGGTACATTCATTATATTAAGATTGCACCTATGAAATTATATAGGCATCAATCAATGTTCAGCCCAGACTTTATATATGATGAATGCATTAGGAACTCATAACGAAATATATGGACCTGTCGTATTACTATTAACGTGTTTAGCCTAACTACATATTAATCACAACGAAAAGTATTTAACAACTTATTAATGTAAAACTATACCTGGTTATGAGACCGAATTTTGATCAAAGTAAATACTGGGGAAACCACTAAAATATTTTTGAATGTTGAACTATAAAGCTACGGAAACCTAATTTAGTCCAAAGGTTTTACCAACAATACCAAATAGCTTAGCGATTTTTCCAGTTTTGGTGCAGATTTTGAATTAGCTGCATCCTCGCAGATATATGAGATATGTTTCTAAATTTAACACAACTTGATGGTGGGTATATAAGATTCGGCACAGCCGAATATAATACTCTTACTTGTTATTTGATAAAATACAGAAAAAATACTTTCAAAGTATAAACAAAAAAACAGGTTTTATTTATGGTCACACTTACGATTAAATATTTTCCCAAAAAATATTTGAACAAATTTTTTCAAAACAAAATTGTATATCTAGCAATTTTTTTCTCATATTTGATGTTGTTGTTTCTCAAATTTGATGTTGTTGTTTCTCAAATTTGATGTTGTTGTTTCTCATATTTGATGTTGTTGTTTCTGTTTGAATAGTAAACAATACACATGCTCAGCTGTTGTTTGATGTTACAAAAATTTTATAAGATTAAATAATTATTTGATCAAAATTTAATAAAATATTTGTTCTTGCGTGGTCACATTAGGAGAATTTTTATTTGCTGTCAAATGACTTTGTTTTCTTCAAATCAACATGTTTCTTGTTTGAACCTCAAAAATATTTTGTGGTCAGACTACGAGAATCAAATATTTGATAATTTCGATTAAATGTTTAATCAATGTGACCGTAAATTTATAGTTACTTAAGTTATTGAAAAAAAATGATGTTTGTTAAAGTAGCTTTGCATTGTTATCCTATTTATTTGCTAAATTTAGCCTTTTTTTGTTATTTAACCCTCAACAGGCTTGGGAACTAAAATTATACAATTTTTTTTTTACGAAAATTTTAATTTTTGGTCATAAATTGAGGAGATGATTTTGTAAATTTTTCTTGTGATAAATTTGGGTTATTTTAGTCGCAATATCTGTTAAGGGTTAAAATATATATTTTTATTAAAACAATATAATTATTCTACAAAATAATCTATATATATATATATATATATATATTATAAATATGTTGGTAAGTTTGTTTGTTTAAAAGAGGATCACTCCTAAACGATTCGACCGATTTTGATGGAATTATTATATTAGATAGAACATTCATATAGAATATGTTTTGTTTGAAAACTTGGTCCAGAAAGGGTACAAATAGGGTAAATAGTGGATCAAATGGTGCACAATTTAATATATATCATTGAATTCGGTAAACCATAAAAGTTAGAAACTTCAAACTTAGCAAAAGTAAATTCATTACTAATGGCCGTACTTCAGAAAAAAATAAAAGGATAGAAGCAGGGGATGGCTCCTTCCCCGTTACAAATACAATACCTATAACTGGGTAAATTGATTTTGATGATTTTAGAAATGTAGATAGAAATGTAGATATACTAACATTCCGGAAATTTTTACAGTGAGGTATGGTGTGACCGGTGGTTAAAATAGGGTAGGTTTTTTTTGAAATCTTATATATTAAAAATGACAAATATTGGTGACCGAGAGGCACTATTTTTCTGAAATTTTGACAGTATATAAAGGTGTGACCGATGGACAAAATAGGATAAATTTTTTTTTTAAATCTCAAGTGGGCGTGACCCCTCCCGTATAAGTCAAATATTAAAAATGACAAATATGGACGACCGAGCTGCCCGATTTTTCTGAAATTTTTAAAGTATGGTAACGTGTGACCGGTGGCTAAAATAGGTGAGGTTCTTTTTTTAATGTTTAGTGGGCGTGACCCCTCCCATGTGAGTCAAATATTAAAAATTACAAATATGGATGACCTAACCAACCGATTTTTCTGAAAATCTGACAATATGACCGGTGGTTAAAAAAGGGTTTTTCTTGAAATCTCAAATGGGCGTGACCCCTCCAAAGAACTGATATATTAAAAATGACAAATATACGTGACCGAGAGGCCCGATTTTTCTGAAATTTTGACAGTATATTAAGGTGTGACCGGTTCTAGTTTTTTTTTAAATCTCAAGTGGGCGTGGGCGTGGCCCCTCCCATATAAGTCAGATATTAAAAATGACAAATATACAGACCGTTTTTTGCGAAATTATGACAGTATGGTAAGGTGACTGGTTTTTAAAATCCATATAACTCATATATTAAAAATGACAAATATAGATGACCGACCAGACCGATTTTTCTGAAATTTTGACAGTATGTTAAGGTGTGACCGGTGGATAAAATAGGCTAGGTTTTTTTTTTTAATCTCATCGATTTTTCTGAAGTGGGTAAAATAGACCAGGTTGTTTTTTAAATCTCCAGTGGGCGTGACCCCTCCCATATAAGTCAAATAGAAAAATTACAAATTTGTATGATAAGATCAACACGATTTAACCGAATTAATAAAGGTTTTAAATATGGATATTTTGATACTATAGGATAGTTTTTCGCTTTTTGAATTTTTTGAAAATGAACCAAGGAGGACCTGGGAATCAAAAAATGGGGATAAATTTCATCACTTCTGTACGGCTGCACCGATCAGGACATTTTTTTCTACATGTTGTAAAATAATTTGTATACCTTGGTACCGCTGTGAACATCAACAACGATATAAGCTTCGAAATCAAACGTAGAATCATACTTGCCAATCGATGCTATTTTGGACTAAGCAAACAGCTAAGAAATAAAGTCCTCTCTGTAAGAACTTAAATCACGCTCTATAAAACGCTCATACTATCCGTGTTATTGTATGGAGCTGAATCATGGGCACTTGCACAGACAGATGAAGCTATCCTTGGAGTATTTGAGAAGAAAATTCTACGAAGAATTGCGTCAACAATGAGTATCGACATCGAATGAACCATGAGCTGTATGAGTTATACGCTGTCATAGACATAGTAAAACGCATTAAGCAACAGCGTCTGTGTTGGCTAGGACATGTTGTGCGAATGGATGAAAATACTCCGGCAAGAAAAGTCTTCGATAATGATCCAGAGGGAACGCGTAGAAGAGGGCGTCCAAAACTTCGATGGAAAGACCAAGTAGAAGAGAATCTTTTGAAAATTGGTATACGAAATTGGAGAATATGTGCACAAGATAGAGGTGGTTGGAATTCTAAAATATGCTCGGCCCATGACCTAAACAGGTTGTAATTATAGGCCATTTAAGTAAGTAAGTAAGTAAGTTGATGGTTGTTTGACGATTGTTTGACAGTTGTTTGATGATTGATTGACTGATGACTGATGCACGGATATTGGAAATGTGATTGGTGTTTGATAATAGCTTGCCTGACGATTGTTTGAAGATTTTTCATGATTCTTTAATGGTTGCTTGACGATTGTTTGACAGTTGTTTGATGATTAATTGACTGATGACTGTTTGAAGATTTGTTATAATTGCTTGATAATTTTTTTCACGATTAACTAGCGATTTTATGACGTTAGTTTGATGATTTTTTGTCGATTGTTTAATGATTGTTTGATGGATGATTGACTGACGACTGTTCAATGATTTTTTATGATTGTTCGACAAATGTTTCACGATTAACTGAGTGTTTTTTATGGTTATTTGATTACTATTTGACAATTGTTTGATAATCTATAAATATTAAAAAAACAAGTAAGAAAGTGCTATAGTCGGTCAAGTTCGACCATACGATATCCTTCACTACTAAGGTCAAAGGTGTTCTTTTTAGTGTATAAAGATAATTATTTGCTAAATTTTGCCATCATACGAACATATTCTCAAAACTTATACATTTAAGCTGTTTCCGCCATTTAGACTTATATGAGAGCTAGGGTCAAATGTGAACCGATTATCTCGAAATTTTGCAACTTGATTACAGTTGTTACAAAAAATTATGTATGCAAAACATAAACTTAAAATTCTCATAATCTTCGGATTTGCGAGCGTTTTAGTGAATTTTGTCTCATTTAGTGCGTTTTGAGAAGAGATTTTGTATGGGAGCTATGGTCAAATGTGGACCGATTTCAACAAAATTCGATACAGTTAACATAAGTAGTATTTGTTTTAAATTTCATGAAAAATATTGATTTTTGTGGCCAATATATCAATTCCGGGAAGTGGGACCTATGGTAGGTACCATAAATAATGAACCGATTTCGACATTTTAATAGCCATGGTCCCATTATCAAAACAATGATCTGTGCCAAATTTCATCAAATTATCTGTAGAATTGCGACCTGTAGTTTGATTACAAGGTTTACATGGGGGTCCAGCCAGCCAGCCAGACGGACGGACATCGCTAAATCGACTCAGAAAGTGATTCTATGCCTATTGGTGTACTAAAGAATGGGTCTAAGACAAATATTTCTATGCGTTACATACATCAGCACAAACTTAGAATACCCTTTCCAACTTCCAATGAGTTTGTATATTTGTATGTTTCCTTGAAAAAACTATTAGTATGATTCTCTTTAGAAAAAGTTTTCTTTAAAATAAAATTTATTTTGATAATTTTGCAGCTCCACTGTACACGATCTATTAACATTTAGACAATTTCTTTGAGCTTAGAGCTAAAAATCAATTCATACGATCGTCTTGTTGAAAATATACATTTATTCTATAACTTAAAAATTTTCTATGGAAGTTTAAAAACAACATGTTGGCGTTCCTTTTGCTGTTAAACTGATAAAAAAAAAACAGTCAGCAAAAAACGAGGCGGCAATATCGACCGATAAGTCGGCTTCAATTACAACAATTTTCCATGTTTAGTCGCTGCTTAATCGTCATAGACAACCTTTACGCTCGCTGGATTATTCGCTATTAGACTGGCAACAGACGCAACATATCCATATACACTTCATCATCATTATTATCATCAACGTCGTCATCGTCATCGTCAGACGTTCAAAGGAGACGTGCGGACTTTCAAGCTGTGGAGCTGGGGCTGATGTTGTAGTCATCATTATCGTCAGCAATGACAACAACAACAACAACTTCTTGCTAAATTGTTAAGGAGTGGCTTGTTGTTGTAAAAAAAAGGAAACAAATACACATTCAAACAATTGTATGTTGCATCTACATTGTATGTTGTATATACGAGTCTGAAGTCGGTTGCTGCGTTGCGTTTATTTATTGAACGTTTCATTTCATTTGCTTGGCGTTGCAAATATCGCAGGAGCATTTTACCGCATTTAAAGATACGTGTCGACATGATAAACAAGTTTTCATTTATCTTTTTACATTTAACGTTCGATCTTTTATTATTTGCAACGTTACAACATGATGTGTTTGCTGTATATTAAAAGTTGCTGGTTGTTGGTGCTGTTTGTTGTTGTCTTTGTTAAATTTCCAGAAACATTTGTTGCAACAACTGCAACAGCCAAATAACATAGAAAAAAATTGTATAATTTCTTGAATGCTTGTAAGCAATTAAGTGCTTACTTATGGATCGACTGACTATGAATTTTCCAATTCAAATAATTTCTTCTTACAAACAAACATACATACATACAACTTGTACTAGTTGGAACAACCCAACACACATATTAAATGTTTTAAGAATTTTTCTTAAAAGATAACTAATGTCAGTTTGTAAACTTTGCGTATGTAGTACATTCTAATAGTATAAGAACTTGCCTCATGAATTAACGTTTCTGTTTCCTTTTTGGCTTTTTTTGCTCCTCATCTTCTTGCAATTTCTTAGCAATGTTGCTAAGTAGTAGTTGTTGCTGCTGTTGGTGGCGGTGGCCGCTGCTAAAACTTAATACATGTTTGTGTTTTAATGGCTGCTTAACAATTCCAAATTGGTCTTAATTCTCCCCATTTATTCGTTAAAACCTTTTTAAGAAAATCTACCAAAACAATTACAACATTCTTCGATGTCTGTCTATACGTCCGTCCTTATGTCTAGTACATGTACATTATTTTCTACATGTGTACAATCTTGTTGTAGTTGTATGTTGTTAAAGTATATGTTCGAGTATCTGTGTGTTTTTAAAAAAATGTTCTGTATTATTTTGTTATTTATGGGTGATCGATTTTATAAATATGGTATTAGAGGTGGAGTTACATTTTGGTACATTTTATATAAACAATTTTATCAGTTATCTTTTTTATATCATCAGAGAATTGATTGGTTAATCTTTAGGATTATGTTTTACTGTTCTTTAGTTTTAAATAAGATTACATTGTACATACATTTTAGTTGGGAATATAGTCTTATTATATATCGAAATTGTAAATCTTCGTAGAAAAATATTATAAAAAGATGAACAAGTTAAAAAACAAATAACACTTTTGAGAGAAAACATGAAAACTGCTTAAATTTATGCTTTATCTGCATTAACATGAAAAGATTTTGAATTAGAAAAATTATTTATAAATACCCAGCAAAACTTTTCATTACCAAATAATGAGCAAAACTATTGAATACGACTTATTAGCTGTCTAAGTCATTAGAATTAAATGGTGATGTCATTGGATGCAGAAAAGTAGGTAAGCAATAGGAAAAATAATATTTTTTTGTTAAATCAAAAGTAAAATCTATTTAACGACTATCAGGCAGAGACTCTTTCACTGATCCACTTCCATTAGTTTATAGTTAACTTATACAATTTATATTTTTAGATCCAAAATCGTGTTATTACATGGTTTTGTTATACTTACTTAACTTATGTAATTACAACCTGTTTAGGTCAAAGGCCGAGCATATTTTAGAATTCCCAGCACCTCTATCTTGTGCGCATATTCTCCAATTTCGTATACCAAGTTTCAAAAGATTTTCTTCTACTTGGTCTTTCCATCGAAGTTTTGGACGCCCTCTTCTACGCGTTCCCTCTAGATCATTATCGAAGACTTTTCTTGCCGGAGTATTTTCATCCATTCGCACAATATGTCCTAGCCAACGCAGACGCTGTTGCTTAATGCGTTTTACTATGTCTATGACAGCGTATAACTCATACAGCTCATGGTTCATACGATGTCGATACTCATTGTTGACGCAGACTGGTCCAAAGATTCTTCGTAGAATTTTCCTCTCAAACACTCCAAGGATAACTTTTATAGAGCGTGATTTTAGTTCTTACAGAGAGGACTTTATTTCTTAGCTGTTTGCTTAGTCCCAAATAGCATCGATTGGCAAGTATGATTCTACGTTTGATTTCGAAGCTTATATCGTTGTTGATGTTCACAGCGATACCAAGTTATACAAATTCTTTTACAACCTCGAAGCTATAGTTCTCAACGGACACATATGATCCAATTCTAGTGGTCTGTCTACCTGTAGAAACCATCAGTTTTGTTTTTGATTCATTTACAGCTAGACCCATTTTGTTTGATTCCTTCTCGATATTGGAAAAGGCGGCAGTTACCTCGTGTAGAGTGCGTCCTGTAATATCAATGTCATCGGCAAACGCGAGTAGCATATGTTTTCTATTGAAAATTGTTCCTGTTGTATTTACTGCTGCATCTCGCAAGATTTTCTCTAACACAATATTGAAGAGGTCACAAGATAAACTGTCACTTTACCTGAATCCCCGTTCAGTTATGAAGGACTCTGATAGGTTCTTACCTATCTTAACAGATGATGTTGTATTAGTTAGTCCCATCCTGCATAACTTTATTAGCTTCGTAGGGATGCCGAACTCAGACATTGCTTCAAACACCTTCTTCCGTATCGGGCTGTCAAAAGCAGCTTTGTAGTCAACAAAGGGATGATACGTATCGATTTGTTTCTCCTGGGTCTTTTCTAGGATTTGACGTAGAGTAAAGATCTGGTCAGTGGTTGATTTACCTGGTCTAAAGCCACATTGGTATGTCCCAATTATTTCGTTTACTTTGGGCTTTAGCCTTCCAGACAGTATGGTCGATAAAGTCTTATATGCAATTGAGAGGAGGCTTATCCCTCTATAACTTGCACACACAGTTTAATCCTTTTTTGTGGAGTGGACAAAAGACACTGAGATTCCAATTGTCCGGCATGCGTTCTCCTGACCATATATATTCTAGGAGCCGGGACATATACTTTATCAGCTCACCTCAGTCTTAAAAAAAAAAAAAAACCTCGTTCAGGTTGGGTGGTGGACATATAACGCCGTCATCGTTGATTTGTTCAGGCGTGTTATCTTGGTCGCTTTCATTTGCAACCAACAACTTGCAAAAGTGCTCCTTCCAGATTTCCTTGGTCGTCCTTACAGGAAAGGATACTGTTGCTATAAACATCAGTCTGATGCTTAATTTTTTGGTAAAATTTAAGGATTTCATTTTGTGTCCTATACAACTCAATCTCCTCAAACACACGTCTCTCCATATCTTTCTTTTTTTTGCGGAATAGTCGTTTTTCTTCAATATTTTTCTCTCGATATCTTTCTAAACATCCACGAGTAGCTGCTGACTGCAGATTTGCCCGGTAGGCCGCATTTTTCTCAGCAGTGGCGTTGCGGCACTCCTCGTCGTACCAAGAGTTTTTAGCATGAGGGCTTTGGTACCCTATTGCCGATTTTGCAGCAGACTTAGGTAGTGATCGGAGTCTATGTTAGCTCCTCGCATGGAACGCACATCTAACACACTTGATGAGTGTCTTCCATCAACTAAAATATGGTCTATTTGATTTTTCGTTAGTTGATCAGAAGACACCCATGTAGCTTTGTGTATATTAAAGTGTGGAAATATGCTGCCCACGACCATATTGCGAGCAGCCGCAAAGGAGATTAATCTCATACCATTGTCAGTGGTTACGCTGTGTAGACTAAATTTACCAACAGTAGGCTCAAAACAACTTTCATGCCCTAACTTTGCGTTAAAATCACCCAGTATTATCTTAACGTCGTGATTAGGGCAGCTATCGTAAACTTCCTCAAGTTGTTTATAAAAGGCTGTCTTTACATCATCATCTTTCTCCTCTGTTGGAGCTTGCGCACAAATCAAACTCAGATGGAAGTACTTAGCCTTGACGCGTATTGTCGCTAGTCTTTCGCTTACTGGTGTGAACCTGGAAACAAGATTTCGCAATCTTTTGTTAACCATAAAACCGCAACCAAACTCGTGCTTACTCTCATGGCAGCTGTAATACAGGTCACCTTTTGATGTTTTGGTGACACCGTTGTCGTTCCATTTTATTTCCTGGAGAGCAGTCAGATCACATTTATATTCATCGAGAACATCCATCAACTGGATCAGTTATAGTTATTAAAAAAAAAATTCTATGTGATATTTCGTAAATGTTTCATGCATTTAATAAAATGTCCTATTACCCAGCAAAACTTTTCATTACCAAATAATGAGTTAAACAGCTAAACTATTGAACACGAACTACTTACTCATTCACTGTTTAAGTCATTACATTAACATGGGGATGTCATTGAAGGCAAGTACTTACCAATTGCAGAAAAGTAATGACTTGGGTAAGCAATTGGAAAACAACAACAAAAACCTTTTTTGTTGTTGTATTTAAAAAAATATATTTTTAAATACAAAAATTTCTTTTTATGACCCCATGGGGGCTCGAACCCAGACCCTCCGACTGCTAGGCAGAGACTCTTCCATTGAGGTACTTCATATGTTGAAAACTTAGCAGCTCATAATTAATATAAACAATTTTTATTTTTAGATCTCAAGTCATGTGACAATAACTTTGTTTTTCCCTGCTTTTTTTGCTTTGTTGTAATTTTTGAAAAAATATTTTTATACAATTTTTTGTAAATGTTTAATGCATTTAATAAACAATAAAGAAGTTTTTTTTTTTTTTCAATTATTTAAAACTTAAACAATTTAAATCTTCTTTTCTGTATAAGTTTTTAGATAAGATTGGCACTTACTTACTTAAATGGCCTATAGATACAACCTGTTAAGGTCAAAGTTAGAACATATTTTAGAATTCCATGGATTTCGATCTTGTACGATTATTCTCCAATTTTATAGGCCAAGCTTTGAAAAATCCTCTACTTGGTCTTTCTATTGAAGTTTCGGACATCATCCTCTAACATTAGGTGGTGGGACATTTTAATTCTAATTTTATCCATTCTTTTTTATCCGTAATCCTAACTCATTTTTATTGATCTCATATTAAGGGGTGTTAAGACGGTATTTTTTCATTACCGTTTGTTAGTTTTCCAATTTTTTTTGCAGAAGGTAATATTTTAGTTCTTAAAATTCAAAAATCATTTAAAAAGACTCTTTAAAAAAAAAAACTAAAAAAAAATTGTTGCCCTTGGTGGGATTTGAACCAGGGCCATTCAGCTTAAATTACCATCTTAATTACAAATAAGTACTTCTGTAATAACTTATTATTTATTCGGAGGGTATGTTGTAGTCATTACAAGGTAACCAGTTATCAGAGTACTTGCCATTACCAAAGTTTTGCTGGGTAATATTATTTTTCTCTTATTAAATAAGTTTTTCTAGTAATTTTCAAAGTATATTTTGGAGCTGCTCGACCGCGTATAGCTAATTATTTTTCAATTTAAATAACTTAAATCTTTATTATACCCTTCGCCACCATAAGTGGAAAGGGTATTATAAGTTTGTGCTGATGTATGTAACACATATAAATATTTGTCTTAGACCCATCTTTTAGTATACCAATAGGCTTAGAATGACTTTCTGAGTCGATTTAGCGATGTCCGTCTGGCTGGCTGGACCCCCATATAAACCTTGTAGTCAAACTACAGGTCGTAATTCTAAAGATAATCTAATAAAAATTTGGCACAGATCATTTTTTTGATAATAGCTATTGAAATTCGTTAAAATCGGTCCATTATTTATGGTACCTCCCATAGGTCCCTTTTCCCGGAATTGATATTTAAAATGAAATTTAAAACAAAAACTGCTTATGTAAACTTAAATCACTGTACCAAATTTCGTTGAAACCGGTCCACATTTGATCATAGCTCCCAGAAGATAATGACAATTTTAAGTTTATTTTTTGCATACATAATTTTTATAGCAATTGCAATCAGTTTGAAAAATTTCGTAATAATCGGTCCACATTTGACCCTAGCTCTCATATAAGTCCAAATGGCGGAAACAGCTTAAATGTATAAGTTTTGAGTTTTAATTACAAAATTTAGCAAATGTTTGTCTTTATACTGGAAAAAGAACACCTTTGACCTTAGTGGTGAATTAACAAATTATGGTATTTTTTGTTACCTTGAGTCAGTTTTCTTTAAATTGTTTTACAAAATGGAATATTTACAGTTTAAAGTACAGCAGACGATTTAAATCACTTTGACTAATTTTCAGTGGTGCCACCTGTCGGAAAATCGTTTGACTTTGCTGAAGATCACAGCATAATCTTATACACAGTTTACAATTTAATTCATTTTGAGTAATTTTCAGTGGTGCCACCTATGGTAAATTGGTCGCAAAAAATACGCAAAAACTTTGCTAAAGAGCATAACATGATCAAATGCATAGTTTACCATTCTATAAATGACATACAGACAGAGAAACATTCATTTGTTTCAAAGAAGAAGAACATATTGTTCCTATTCATTTTATTTCATGAGGTGTTAAGTTATCATTTTATCCTGGCACCCGAAATCAAAAAAAATAGCAAATACGTGTTTAATATTTTTTTTCGCTATTATTGAATTTATTACAAAGAATATAGAAATTCTTTGGTACTAAAGATAACATTTATAAAAATAAATACTTTTTTGCATTTGGATTAAAATTCGTTAATATATTTTTAATATTCCGCTATTTTGCTATGGAAAATTAAAAGAACTAATTTTGACCTTTGACCCTGGGAAGAAAGTGTTAAACTCTTATAATATTAAAAAAACATTACCGCATACATTCTTCCTAGACTGAGCAAAAATATTCATTATAACCACAAGTCGGCGCAAAGAGAACAGAACAAAAAAAAAAATAGTTAGCAGAGTTGCCGTTTTTTATACTTTTAACTATAATTGAAAAAATAACAATGTGTAGTTCTAACGTTTTAAAAAGAAAATTTTTTTATCAAAAATTTTTCTATAGAAAATTTTTTATCAAAAATTTTTCTATAGAAATTTTTTTATCAAAAATTTTTCTATAGAGAATTTTTTATCAAAAATTTTTCTATCGAAAATTTTTTTATCAAAAATTTTTCTATGCAAAAATTTTTAACAAAAATTTTTCTAAGAAAATTTTTTTATCAAAAATTTTTGATAAAAAATTTTCTATAGAAAATTTTTTATCAAATATTTTTATATAGACAATTTTTTATCAAAATTTTTCTATGTAAAATTTTTTATCAAAAATTTTTCTATATACAATTTTTTATCAAAAATTTTTCTATCGAATAATTGAAAAAATACCAATGTGTAGTTCTAACGTTTTCAAAAGAAAATTTTTTTATCAAAAATTTTTCTATAGAAAATTTTTTATCAAAAATTTTTCTACGAAAATTTTTTTATCAAAAATTTTTCTATAGAGAATTTTTTATCAAAAATTTTTCTATCGAAAATTTTTTTATCAAAAATTTTTCTATAGAGAATTTTTTATCAAAAATTTTTCTATCGAAAATTTTTTTATCAAAAATTTTTCTATGCAAAAATTTTTAACAAAAATTTTTCTATAGAAAATTTTTTTATCAAAAATTTTTGATAAAAAATTTTCTATAGAAAATTTTTTATCAAATATTTTTTTTTTTCTATGTAAAATTTTTTATCAAAAATTTTTCTATATACAATTTTTTATCAAAAATTTTTCTTTAGAAAATCTTATATCAAAAATTTTTCTTTAGAAAATTTTTTTATCAAAAATTTTTCTATAGAAAATATTTTTATCAAAAATTTTGCTATAGAAAATTTTTTTTATGAAAAAGCTGCGTTAGTTCTCTTTAAGATTCTATTTCTTTTATTAGTGTTAATTTAGCTAAACGAAAAAATATACCTTTTGTTTCCCATAAAAATGGGTCCATGGCTCTTTGCGATGAAGTCTCCAACTTATTGTGCTGATATATGTATAGAAATATTGGTCTTAGACCCACCTTTTAAAATACCAATAGACTTAGAATCACTCCCTGCGTCGATTTAACGATGTCAGTCCGTCCATCTGGAAGGCTGGCTGGACCCCCATGTAAACTTTGTAATCAAAGAACAGGTCGCAATTCTAAAGATAATTTGATGAAATTTGGCACGGACAATGGTAGTGGCTATTGAAATTCAATTAAGTCGGTGCATTATTTAGGGTACCTCACATAGGTCTCACTTCCCGGAATTGGTATAATTGGTGTTTTTGGTTATATACACGAAAATCACAATACCAAATGTTGTTAAAATCGGTCCATATTTGACCATAACTCCCATACAAACTCTTCAGCCAAAACTCACTTAATGGGAGGGGAATCACTTAAATGCTCGTAAATCCAAAGGTAATGACAATTTTAGGTTTATTTTTTGTATACATAATTTTTTGTAAAAACTGTAATTAAAATAATGAATTTCTTGACAATCGGTCCGTATTTGATCCCAGCTCCCCAAGCGACTGAAATTGTGTCAATATAGTTTTGGGAAAATCATTGTATAAACACAAAATTTAGAAAATATTTGTCTTTATACACAAAAAAACAAAAACATTTGACCTCAGTGGTGAAGAGTATCATATAGTCGGGCTTAACCGACTTAAGCACTTTCTTACTTGTTTTTGCATTGGTTTTGATACATACGAAAAAAATAGAAGGGTATGCGTTTTAAAACAATAACTTTTGCTTTTCGGGACACTCTAATATCTTTACTTTTTAATAGATTTGATTATATCATAGATTGGATTATTCCGAATATGAAGCTTCAAGATTTTATTGAGGGAAGATATGATGTGCCTGATACGCCTTCCCAAAAAAAACTTCACAAATATGTTCCTAATATTTGTTTCAATTCAATCAGAGCTTAACCCATAACAAAACTTACAATCCGTATCATCCATAATTCCCTACCCTACTTTTCTCAAAATCCAGAAAATCTTTGTTTCATTCCATTACTGTGTGGTTTTCAAATCAAAATCTTTGTTTTCAACAAAATACAACAATGTCTAATAGAAATATTTCAAATATTTCCAAAGGGTCTTATATCTTATCTGATGCTAAAACGAATGACAACTTCTACAGCAGCAAATCGAATCGAATCGAACATCATTTGCATCAAGCATTTGAATTTTGTATTTGAACAAAAGTAATTTATGGTTAATCATTTACAAAAATAGAAAAAAAAGGAAGAAATAAATTTTGTCTCGAACACGATCGATGAGCTGATATTTTCAACTACAAAAAAAAAACTTTTAAAAATTCCATCGATGCAAATAATTGCCAGATTGGAATTTTTAGGAGGATGGAAAACAAAACGAACTAAAGCGAAATGGTCTTGTCATCATGTGGAACCAACACGTTGGTTATTTTATGTTAAAGTTTATGTGAGAATGTTTTTTTGGTGTGTTCCTAAATTTTGTTATTTTGTGGTTTAACACATGAACTATTTGTTGGATATGTTTTGCAAATAAATTTTACACATGTTAATTGGCAAATAAAAAATTACTAAAAACAAGTAAGAAAGCGCTATAGTCGGTCAAGCCGACCATACGATACCCTTCACCACTAAGGTCAAAGGTGTTATTTTTCCTGTATAAAGACAAATATTTGCTAAATTTTGCCATCATACAAACATTTTCTCAAAACGTATATATTCAACCTGTTTCCGTCATTTGGACTTATATGAGAGCTAGGGTCAAATGTGAACCGATTATCTCGAAATTTGGCAAATTGATTACAGTAGTTACAAAAATTATGTATGCAAAAAATAAACTCAAAATTTTCATTATCTTTAGATTTACGAGCGTTTTAGTGATTTTTTGTCTCATTTAGTGCGTTTTTGAAGAAGAGTTTGTATGGGAGCTATGGTCAAATGTGGACCGATTTCAACGAAATTTGGTACAGGGATTTAAGTTTACATAAGCAGTATCTGTTTTAAATTTCATGAAAAAATATTGAAATTCGTGGCCAATATAGCAATTCCGGGAAGTGGGACCTATGGGAGGTACCATAAATAATGGACCGATTTTGACCAATTTCAATAGCCATGGTCCCATTATCAAAATTAAAATTATCTGTGCCAAATTTCATCAAATTATCTTTAGAATTGCGACCTGTAGTTTGATTACAAGGTTTACATGGGGGTCCAGCCAGCCAGACGGACGGACGGACGGACATCGCTAAATCGATTTAGAAAGTGATTCTAAGCCTATTGGTATACTAAAAGATGGGTCTAAGACAAATATTTCTATGCGTTACAAACATCAGCACAAACTTATAATACCCTTTCCACCTATGGTGGTGAAGGGTATAATAAAACAATTTTAGTGCGAAGAGAAAGAGGCTGGTTAGATGTTCTGGAAAGGAAGCATTAGTTCAATGCATTACTTAGAAGTAGTTTGGTTAGCATGAGAATCTCAAGATTTATTTATAATTTCACATAACTTATATACAAATCAAAATGATTTATTTGAAATAATTGGTCATTTGACAGATCCACTTAGACAAGTATATTCGCTTTTATAACACAGCACAACAAAATAAAAAAAATTTCATAAGCTCTTAAAACCACTATACAATTTTAATGTATTATGACTACCTTTGTACAAAAATGGTAAAATTTTTAAATTCTATGGATAGATTTTTAAATTTTTTTTTTTTTTTTTTTAAATGCAATTTTTTTTTTTAGACGTTTCTTCAAATAATTAATGATAACTCAAAAACTACTAGTCCAATATTATTAAAATAAAATCGGAAGAATTAAGATTTACATAGCCTTTAATTCGTCTATATATCGCGTTTCAATCGGATCAATAGTATCGGAGTTATAATAAAAAACTTAAGAAAAAAATATATTTTTTATGTAAAAATGGTAAAAATTTCCGTTTCAAAAAAAATCATGAAAAATCGAAAACGGCAAAAAACTTCCAGATTTATTATTTTATCGCATAGCGACATATAATAACAATAAAATGAGATATCGACCATAAAAATCGATTGATTTTTTTCTAATTTATTCACAATTTAGTGAATTCGCTCATTTTCACAAAATTTTAGTTTTTTGCTTGATATACGCATTATAGCGGGTTTTCAAATGTATAAATAAAATAAATTTTCCAATTTCAAGGGGTGCATGTCGGATTATTGTGAGATTTGGTGAGAAACTTCCACCCACAAAATTTAAGTCGAATTGGACAACGTTAACACGTAGCGCATAGGCCCCAAATCTGAAAAATAGCATTTAAATCGAAAAAAATTGACAAATTTTCAGTTTTTGCAAAATTAAAGCTATTTATTCCCCCTTTTGCAAAAAAGTGGATTCTGGTCCTCAGTGCAAACGCAATGATTTTTCCAATAAGCTACATGTCTTTAAAATCGGTTAAACAGTTTTCGAGTTATTACAATTTTCGCTGGCCATTACATGTCCTTGAGGACTTGCCGAAGACAAATAAATTTTCCAATTTCAATTATTGTGAGATTTGGTGAGAAACTTCCACCCACAAAATTTTAGTCGAATTGGACAACGTTAACACGTAGCGCATAGGCCCCAAATCTGAAAAATAGCGTTTAAATCGAAAAAAATTGACAAATGTTCAGTTTTTGCAAAATTAAAGCTATTTATTCCCCCTTTTGCAAAAAAGTGGATTCTGGTTCTTAGTGCAAACGCAATGATTTTTCCAATAAGCTACATGTCTTTAAAATCAATCGGTTAAACAGTTTTCGTGTTATTACAATTTTCACTGGCCATTACATGTCCTTGAGGACTTGCCGAAGACAATTTACAAAAACATTTTACTTAGTTTAAGCAATGAAAATGGAAATTCGATCTATTCCATCGATTGACTTAGTCACATTTTTAGGTCAATTGCCTTCGGCAAGTCCTCAAGAACATGTATTGGCCAGTGCTTATTGGAAATCTCATTGTGTTTGTCCTAAGGACCAGGATCCAATTTTTTGCAAAAGGGGGAATAAATAGCGTTAATTTTGCAAAAACTTAAAAATTATAAAATTTTTCCGATATAAACTTGATTGGTCAGCTTTAGGACCTGGGCGACACATGTTAGCGTTGTAAAAATTGGCTAAAATTTTGTGGGTGAAAGTTCCTCACCAAATCTCACAATAATTCGACCAGCACTCCTTGAAATTCTAAAATCTATTTTTTTCACACATTTGAAATCAAGCAAAAATGTAAAATTTTGTGAAAATGAGTGAATTCGCCTAATTGTGAATAAATTCGAAGATAATCAATCGATTTTTATGGTCGATATCTCGTTTTGTAGCTATTATTTGTGGCTTTACGACAGAATAATGAATCTGAACAGTTTTTGCCGTTTTCTATTTTTCATGATTTTTTCAAAACAAAAATTTTCGCCATTTTTACATAAAAAATATATTTTTTTCTTAAACTTTTTATTATAACTCTGATATGATTGATCCGACTGAAACGCGATATATAGACAAATCAAAGGCTATGTAAATCTTAATTTTTCTGATTTTATTTGAATAATATCCGATTATTAGTTTCTGAGTTATCATTAATTATGTGAAAAAGTGTCTTAAAAAAATGACAATTTTACAAAAATATTAAAAAAATCCTATCCATAGAATTTAAAAATTTTAACATTTTTGTACTAAGGTAGCCATGATACATCAAATGTAAATAGTGGTTACTCGATCATATTTTTGCTGTTGCCCTGTGTAATTTTTTCATTTTAAAAAATATCTACTTTTAGATAATGAAGCTGTGAAATAATTTTCATGTCAAACTATTTTAGCTGTGTCTGTCATTAGCACCCCTCTTTGCACCTTAACACCTTAAATTAGCAATTTAAATGAATGTAGATTTTCAAATGCCTTTACTCGTATTTGCCACTATTTACATGATTTTCAAATACTCGTAATTGCAATATTTAATTGAATTATAATATTGTAAATTCTATGGCTGAGTGAAGAATACTAAAACTACAAATAAATATATATAATATATTCTTGATAAATTATTAAAAACTCATGCCGCTTGACACGATGACATCTTGTCAACACCTATTTTAGTGTGATTAAACACTCAAGTCTTTTGCTAAATGTGACGACTATACGAGTAGTGTTGCGTCAATATCATAAACTATTATTTTTCTATAACTATGCATTAGGGTGGCATTCAATTATATGAAATCATTATTAATATTCTTAAAACTTTCGTTTAGCAAAAATTAAAAATTAAGAATTTTCTCTTTATAAATTAAGGTCCTACCAAATTTATTCTAAAACTCTGATCTCAAAGCGCGTCCAGAAAACGTTATCCCATATTGAAAACATTTTTAGAACTGAACTTTTTCTTCTAGTGTTACAATATTTCAGCAGAAACTTTGAAATTATTTAACAAGAAATAGGCAGTCACCCTACTATACATACTGACTTGAAGATACTTTGGATGCAACACAGTGTCGGTCAAAAGTCTTTATAGATGCTAGAAGAAAAACTAATCCAGAAATTTGATTTTAGTATATTTCTAAAAAAAAGCTTATTCAAAGATGAATGTAGGAAGTGAAGAAAGATGAAACCAATTATGCTTACTTTTGTTCAGTTGCTAACTTTTTTGCTAACATAATTCGTAATTATTGTGTTTGTAAAAAAGGTTATAATGCGACGTTTCCAATCTGTCCATCGATTTACACGGAAGCACAGATTAAGTTTGTCGCGTTTAGAACATTTTAATTTCTTATGCATTATGCGATAAGCATTTGTTTGCAATGTTTGTAGGCGGACATCGATGTCATTTGTGCTTTTTCAAGTTTAGCAAACATGATGGACATGACATTAGAGCTGTATATTCGTAACATACTTGTTGATAGATTCTGAGATTTTCAAATAGATCGGAAAATGCCGAATGCAGATTTTGCCTTAACGATACACTATTCAATGGCGTCATCGCCATCTTTTGTTAGCTATTAGAATAATTTCACCCTCTCCAAAGAGACTTGATCGACTTTGTTGTTCATAATAACTCTAATATTAATTTTGATTCCATTCCAACATAACTTGGAATTTTTGTTGTCGGGACTCTTGAGATTTTGTCAGGCAATTTTAGCAGATATGAGTACAAAAGTGCTTTAGAGTCCAAAATGACCCTATCATTTTGATATTTGATCGATTGGTTTGTTTTGAATTTTACAGAATTTAAATTTTGTACTTCAACATATTAAGTTTTGTTTTTTTTTTTTTTTTTTTTGTATTGGACCAACACTCAGGAGATGACCCCTACATATGCATTGTGATGGAACTAGGAAAATAGGTTGTGGGAAGGAGGATAGAGGGAGTAGTGTTTGTGGATATTTGATTTGAACCTTTGGATATCATAATTAGAGGGAAAGACTGATGCAGGAAGTTTATTCCACATTCGCGCTGTACGGCTAAAAAACGAGTTTTCTCTATAGTGCGTCGTGCGATCCACTGGAAAATCGACTACAAAGGGATGAACCCTTGTAGAGTTGCGTGTGCTTCGAAATGTACGGGTTTCAGGAACAAGATCCCTGATTTCATTTGAGCACATCCCATTATAGTAGCGATAGAATAGTGAAACGCAACCCACATTACGACGATGCTCCAATGAGGCAATAAAGTTGGCTACCCTACTGTCACCGATAAGCACCTTCGCCCTCTCTTGTACATGGTCGAGAAGCTCCAAAATGGACTTTGAAGCACCGGCCGGATATATGTGGTATAGATATTAAGGAGATCAGTTGGAGTGAAGTATGTCTTACACCGCTTTAGAAAACCGAGACACTTAAATGCTTCTTTCGACACTTGAAAAACGTGATTAGTCCAACGGACATCACACTGAATTTTCATGCCTAGAACATCAAGAGTTTCTGATTCCTCAATATTTATACCACACATAATTACAGATGATGCAACATTGTTCGTAAGGCGTTTGTGTGTTAATACACAACATTGGGTCTTTCGAGCGTTGAAATCGACCCTATTTAAACGACCCCAATCGGATATTGTAGATAGGTCGGAATTAAGCGTATCATTCATGGTTTGCCTCTTGGAACTGATCTCCAATATGCTTGGCCTATAGTTAAATGAATACGAATGACAGATGTTGCTATCATCTGCAAAAGAGTATATAGGGTTGGAAGTTTAACATAGAAGGTCATTTATAAAAATAAGAAATAGAGTGGGAGAAAGAACGGAGCCTTGTGGTACCCCCGAATTGGTCTTGAACTCATCGGGCGATATCCCATCTATAACAACTCTTATAGTGTGATCTCTGAGAAAGCTCGATATAAACCGAGAGAAATTGTTACCTACACTAAAAGCAATAAGTTTTAATAAAAGTGCTCCATGCCATACTCTATCGAAAGCCTTAGAAATATCGAGAGCTATAACTTTACTTTTGCCAAAACGGTGAATAGAACGGCACCATTTTTCCGATAAAAAGGCTAATACATCACCCGTAGAGCGGCCCCTACGAAATCCATATTGCCGGTCGTTTAGTAGGTTATTAGACTCCAAATATTTAACTAAATGATAGTTTACCATACTTACACTAAGAGAAAAATGACGATCTGATTTCAAGAAAAAAAATCTACAATATAAGATTGCGAAATCTTGAATTTTCAATCTTTAAAATATAGCCAGTAAGATTTATATTCTTAAATTTAAGAATAAATTCTTAGTTATGCGAATACAATCTAAAAATAAACATGTAATTTGTTTGCTTTTAAGATTTTAATCTTATTATAAGATTTTAAATCTTAATTTTAGATCGTATTCTTTATTTTAAGATTGTGATCTTGATTTCAAGATTTTATTCTTATTTTGAAGATTGTAAGTTCTAATCTTAAGTTCGTATTCTTGATTTTGTAGATTTGTGTGCTTGTTTAAGGGAAATTTCTCAGTATTTTGTCATAAATTGTAATCCGCCGACCAAAGTAGTTGCGAAAAAGTGAAAAACTAAATTTTTGAGAAAAAATATAAATTTAATAAGAAATATAAATGGAAAACCTTAATCCGGATGAAGTGATCCTTTTAAATATTCCAATAAAAGGCAATTTAGTTTCGGTATGTGATGGGGAGTATGAATTGAACTGCCCTTCACAAGAAAAATCTTTTGAAAGAATTCGATCTGGAATGCGTTTTTCCGTACCTGCAGCGTAAGTTTTTAATCATATTTATAAATACATAAGTAAATTTCTTTATAAAAAATTATATTGATTTAATTTGTTTCAGGCTCAAATGTAACTTTTAGAAGTCTGCAGTATATGAAAGCAGAAGATGTAAAGGAAGCCATTCCACCCTTAGGACTTCGAATGGAGTTTCGTGAAAAATTATTTGTCTGGAAAAAGAAACAGGTTTTAATATTTTATTTAGAAAGTAAATTAAACCACTAATAGTTTTGTCCTTTAGTTTGGAATTGATGAAGATACACTTTCGATGCCGTCGAAGGTAGGTCAGTGGCTACAAAAATGTCCGGATGTAACTTCCACTCCATCGTCTTCTGTAAATGTGGAAGTTAACAAAAAAGTGTTTGACAAGGTAAAAGTATTAGATAATTACTTAATACATTAAAATGTGTACAAAACATAACATATTTTCGTTTATTTATATAGGACTTAGCTTCATTATTGAATGAATCAGTAAGTGATAAAAGCATCCTAGAATTTTATGCTTCACGCAAAGATTTAAACAATAACTGCCGTGATTGAGCTGATCCAGATTTTAGTACATCAAATTCTAAAAAAGGATCTCGAACTTCATCCTCACGATTTCCAAGATATATTGACAGAAATATGCATACTTTTTCCAACGGAAGATGAAGTCAAGGTATTTTAAGGATACTAACTACCTATAATCTAAAATAAATCAAAATTTTAAAATATAGGAATACTATTACATTCCTCGAAAGGGGGAAAAAAATAATAAAAAATGTGTTTTATTTTATCACCAAATACTAATATTATAATAAGAAAAAACGTGCTGATAATAAGATTTTCTGCTTGAAATCGAAACTTTTTCTGCTTGAAAGTAGAGTAAATGCGAAAAATCTTATTTTAAGAATAAAATCTTATTTTTCAAGATTGTTTGTAAGATCGCAATCTTGAAAAAGTTCTAAGAACAAGATCGATAATTAAGAATGCGTTCTTATTATTTAAGATTATGTTCTTATTAATTAAGAGTGCATTCTTAAAAATTAAGAATTTAATCTTAATTAATAAGAACACATTCTTAGTTATCGATCCTGTGCTTAGATTTTTTTTAAGATTGCGATCTTACAAAGAATCTTAGGTTAGGTTAGGCAGGATGCAGACTGTAAGGTCCACCTCACTTGGGTCCATAAAGAGGTCCCTTTGTAATTCCTGCAAGGATAGAGAAAATTAAATTCTTAAAACTACCGAGTGTAAGAGGCTCAGTTAGAGCCAGCCAGATGCATCGATAAAAGAGCCTATTTTACGAATATTGATGTTCGAGATCTCTGATAGATCGTGCAGAAATGGGAATCCTAGATGGAGGGTTCTAAGTTCAGCAAGTGCTGGGCAGTGACAGAGGAAGTGGGATATTGTTTCTTCCTCCTCTGCATTGTGACAACTTCTGCAGTAGTAATTGCTTTGAAGATTAAGTCTTCTAGCATATAAATCTATAAGACAGTGTCCTGTGAGTACTGAAATAAGGGTGCGAAGTCTATGGCGCGAAAAGCTGACCAGGATTGCAAAAAAATAAGATTTTATTCTCAAAATAAGATTTTTCGTATTTACTCTACTTTCAAGCAGAAAAAGTTTCGATTTCAAGCAGAAAATCTTATTATCAGCACGTTTTTTCCCTGAGTGTACCATACATACTATCAAATGCCTCGGTTTTTCTATTTGTAGTGCTTATATCGGACCAAAAATGACATACAAATCTCATGTATGGATCGAAGCTTTAAAATCTATTTTAGAGTAACTCGACCATGTACATGATAGGACGATGTTACTTCTTGGTGACAATGTGTTAATGTGTATTGAACTCGCTACTGTAACTCTTAAGTTTTAACCTCCACTGTATACCTTTAAATTATTTATAGGTTTGAGTAGGTACCTACTCTGTTATTTGTGTAGGATTTGTTTCAGTAGAAACAAAAGTATATCTCTAAATATTGCTAAAGTGATGTGCGAGTGAGTGATTGTTGTAAATAGCGTGTGATGGCATACAAAACATCAAATTGACACATGACATGGAGACGTTGTTTGCATATAAGAAGAAGACGCCAACAACTTGCATAGAGCTACTTAAAAATATATCGCATACATGTTAGCACCATCAAATTTTGAAGGCAAGAAAAAAAAATATCAAATAAATTCTTCAAATATCTACTAAAGAAACCCACCACAATAATTATTCATCCATGCACGCTTAAATTATTCTTTAGGATTTTTTTTTTTCTATTTTTTTTTTTTTTTTTTCATTTTCCGATTTCTGATCAACAGTGATTAATTCGAATAGATACAACAATGTTAAAAGGAGATACATATCGTCGTCAGCAACAGAAACATCACAATATGTATTTATTTTTATTTAAAAAGTAAAGAAATGAAAGGAAATTCAAACATTAAAAAAACTCACCGCACCTTGCGGTTAATTTCAAACACTTTGGAAGACATGTCAAATATTTTGACAGTCTTGAAAAATGAAAACGCAGCAAAAAAAAAAAGCAAAGCAAAGGCAACATTAAGTGTCAAATATTAAAGTTAGTGTGGATGTTGTATCGTATTGGAAAGTGAAAGATTTGTTTTTATTTGAATATTTTTAAATTTATTACATTCAATTTCTATTTTAGTTTAAAGGAAATTTTACAATTTATGACTTAGAGAGGAAATCACTTGAGAAAGGGGGGCCCCATAAGTCACAAAGACAGTGAAAGAAAAGGTGTTTATAGTAATGAAAAATATTAAGACATACGACAATTTTAAATAGTGATATTTGTTAAAACTTCCTTAAATTATAGTAATTTATGGTAGTTCAGAGAAATTTTGTGTGTGGTAAGTGAGACAAAGTCGTACGTGAGGTTATTATAAAATAAGTAAGAAAGTGCTATAGTCGGTCAAGCCCGACCATACAAAACCCTTCACCACTAAGTATTAATATTTGCTACATTTTGCCATCATACAAACATTTTCTCAAAACTTATATATTAAAGGTAGAAACACAATTGGGACGAATGACTAATTTCGTCCAGCACGACGAATTCGGCTTTAAAAATTCGTCTTGTATATTCGTCCATTGAACACATTTGGGACAAATAAACGTTGCTGACGCCATTTTTGTTTATTTTTCATTAGCACAAATTACACACACTTTCGTACATATCGCGCACTCACAATATTTGCAATTTTTCTTTATTTTATTCTTTCAATTTTTCACAAAAAGAAAATATTTAATTAATTTTATTTGAAATAATTATTTTTTTGTTTACAATTTATAAGGTGACCAACAACTTTACAACAGAAATAGAAATACAGCCACTCTTAGTCAGTTTAGTCGTCGTTCGTCTGCGTATGAAATAGAAATAAACCTATCGCACTATTCGATACGCACGACGAATTTCGTCGTACGCATCTATTGTGAGCACTTTCATATAAACCCATATCTTCTATTTCTAACGACGAATATTCGTTCCGAAAAATTGGTCGTTCGTTCCAATTGTGTTTCATACTTTAAGCTGTTTCGTCATTTGGACTTATATGAGAGCTAGGGTCAAATGTGGACCGATTATCTCGAAATTATGCAAATTGATTACAGTTATCACAAAAATTATGTATGCAAAAAATAAACTTAAAATTCTCATTATCTTTAGATTTACGAGCGTTTTAGTGATTTTTGTCTCATTTAGTGCGTTTTTAAAGAAAAGTTTGTATGGGAGCTATGGTCAAATATAGACCGAATTCAACGAAATTTTGTACAGTGATTTAAGTTTACATAAGCAGTAATTACTTTAAATTTCATGAAAAAATATTGATATTTGTGGCCAATATATCAATTCCGGGAAGTGGGACCTATGGGAGGTACCATAAATAATGGACAGATTTTGGCGAATTTCAATAGCCATGGTCCCATTATCAAAAAAATGATCTGTGCCAAATTAAATTATCTTTAGAACTGCGACCTGTAGTTTGATTACAAGGTTTACATGGGGGTCCAGCCAGCCGTCCAGCCAGCCAGCCAGACGGACTGAGGGACGGACATCACTAAATCGACTCAGAAAGTGATTCTAAGCCTATTGGTATACTAAAAGGTGGGTCTAAGGCAAATATTTTCATGCGTTGCATACATCAGCACAAACTTATAATACCCTTTCCACCTATGGAGGTGAAGGGTATAAATATAAAAGAACCTATGCCTTTGGATACAAAAATAACCTCTTCCAAAAAGTCTAAACTACAATATTGTTGTTCTATAAAAAATTCCCCCTCGTATCTAAGGTTCCATCTCTGGCCCCTAATTGACGCCCCCATTTGTTCTTTGGCATTTTATCATATGTTCTATTCTATTTGTCAAAGTGATCTCAAATTGAACTTGTTGACATTGGTATTTGTCAATTTGACAGATTACTTTTTGACATCAACACACAATTAGTCACTCACTCGCTTGAAACAATAAAAGATGAAGAAAGATCAATAGACTTAAAAAGATCATTTAAAATTAATTGTTTCGTTTTATTTGTTTCTTTTTATGTTTTTACTTAAAATATTTTAAAACAAAAATTGTTTAACAAACTGCGAGGTTAATTTTAGACAAAACACTCTATCACCTTCAATCACTTTGAATTTCTTGAATGATCTTGCGCCATATGACCATTTAAATTAATCACTTAATTATGTTGCATCGAAAGCAGATTAATATTTGACATTTTTGTTTAGTATATGTATTAAGATGATAACTTAATAAGATCGTTTATGAAAATTTATTTTATTAAACTCTTATATATCTTTAATATAAAGTTTGATTTTACTTCTGTGATCTCGATTTAATTGTTGACATTCGCGATGTCGTTTTTATTTCATCTAAGGAGTGTTGACATCATTCAACTTCCCTTTGGCTTGTCTTGTGTCTTCAATTATCAGCCAAAGTTTACACGAAATTAAAGGCTTATTTGACTTTCTTTTACAACCGATTTCACTTGAAGTAGTTTCAATAAAGTGTGTTTTTGCATCATCTCAGTAGGTGTCTATATCAAGAAGATCTATTCTATTCCTCAATACGTTGGTGAACTTTATGGCAACTTCAGGTGATTTAAGTTTACATACATCAATACTTTTTCTGGTGAGACTTGGTTTGAAAGGATGATCGCTACCAACATTTGCAACCCGTCTTGTTTCTCATAACTACTAAAGACCACTACGATATTTCAATTGTAACAAGGAGTACTTCAATCAGACAATGAGCTACATCCGATTCTATTTTTAGACTGAATGGGACCTACGGTCTAAGGGTATTATAAGTTTGCCATTCAGTTTGTAATTTTTTTATTAATCGTCTTAGACCATAAAAATTATACCGATCGACTCAGAATCGCCAGGAGAGTCGATTTAGCCATGTCCGTCTATCTGTCTGTCTGTCCGTCTATCTGCTGAAGTCAATTTTGTGGAGCTCGTGGTGCCCAGAAGAATTATACACAAGATTTTAGGAAATTTCCCTACGCAGCACGCTATTTAATTTCATTATAATCGGTCCATAAACACTCGAGATATCGCTAAAATACTAAACATCGATGACGAATTTTAATTTTTTTTTTAATGCAATTTAAAAAAAAAAAAAAAATTTAATTCTCATCAAATTTTGAATTTTGACGATGTCTCTGGAATTTATATACCGATTTTTATAAAATTTAATAACATGTTGCGTTCAAGTATTTTCTCAAATCTGATATATAATTCAAAAAACTTTTTGAAAATACTGTTTAAAAAAAAATAAAATATGTCGATTTGCGTATATGGATATCTTTTGCTTTGGCGATATCTCGCTTATTGAAACACCGACTCTGATGAAATGCTGCGTTGAATGATTTCCTAAAATTTGATGTACAGTTCAAAAAACTTTTTTTTTTTTTAAATTACAGTTTTTTGACGAAATTAAAATTTTTTTTATGAAAGATGCAGTTTTTTAAACAAAATTTTTTTAAATTCTCATTGAGTTTTGAATTTTGGCGATATCTCTTGTGTTTATAGACCGATTACAATTTTATTTTTTGTTTTTAAATATTGTTTTTTAATTTTTTTTCTAAAATATGCCAAAAAACATAGTTTTTTGAAAAATACAGTTATTAAAAAAAAAAATTTAATTCTCATCGAATTTTGAATTTTGGCGATATCCCTAGTGTTAATAGAAAATATAAAAATTGTAATTTAGCATCGAATTTCGAGTTTTGGTTATATCTCTGTTGTAAGAAGAACTATATGTTGCAATTTTATACTGTACTTCGTAGAACACTATTAACATATAATACCTATACATATAAGTTATGGCGGTATGCCATCTAGAAGCTCATCAAACTTGATTTCAACATACCGAAATATGTCTTAAATAAGTGACTTTTGGACATTATGATGGCCTTTATTCATCTCTTACATAAGTGTTGTTGCCAAAAGTGTAATCTAAATAGGTCCACTAAATATTCTCATTAAAGCAACCATTTAATCGATCCTCTAATTTAAATACGACAAGGTGCGAAATGTTACAATGTTGTGTAACTTCTGAAATTGTATTTCAATCTACCTCCAAAATATAAAACAAGGTTATTCACTAATTAAAGTATTGTTCATATATCACCTAAAAATTAAATGTATGAGGCGTGTTAATTATCGAGATTTGAAACTTTTTCAGATTAGGAAATCAATATAAATATATTAGTATTTTTGTAGGATTCACCTAAATTAGTCTTCAGAAACATACATACTTGTAATTGACCAAAAACTCTTTCCACTCTGAACTTTACTTTTGTAACACCATTGGTGAAGGGTATTTAAGGTTCGGCATAGCCGAACATAGCACTCTTACTTCTTTTTTTTTTCAATTTGAAATAAAAGGCATACTGCCATACCCCCATATAATATACCGACAAAAACTTAAAAAAACCGATTTCAGATACTCCCACTTAAAATATCAAATTTGTAAAAGGTTTTTTTTTATCAATTGATAACTAAAGACTACTAGGGCCTCGTACAGATCTGGGCACAAAACTTTGAAAATCTTCCCAAAGACACGCTTTTCTTATGTCAAAAATATCAAATTTTTAAAGAATTGTTTTTATCAATTAATAACTACGAAAATAAAAGATATAGGTTATCTTACACAGAGACGAGATGCTTGTAAAGACTTGGAAAAAAACCGCCCACAGAAACGTCTACTTTGCAAAAAAATATAAAAAATTAAAGTTGTATCACGAAAACTTTTGGTCTCTTAAACAAAGCTTACGCAAATATGTGGACTAATATCAAATCAACAAGAACTTTAAATTTCTACTATTTGGGTAAACAGAATTCAAAAAATTAAATTTCGCGGACCAGAGTTATAGACCAAACTGAACATGTTTGAGAGAAAGATGTTACACGATAGTTGTGAGCTTCCAACAACAATATTGTCAAAAAAAAAATTTGTTAAAAAATCACCCGATATCTACAGTTCAATATTCATATACCCTAATATGCATAATATTTAAAGGGGTCGTCAATATTTTCATTCTTCCATTCTTTCTTTTAGCAGACAAGTTCGCATTAAACTGATTCCTCTAAGTATTTAAAATTCTAATCAGATTTTATGAAATCAATTCAACACCTCATAACTTTACAAAAATCTATTAATTGTGAACACATAAAAATTTCATTTCTTTTATCACTTTTCCTTTTCCAAAAAAAAACCTAAAACAATTCGTAAAACCCCAAAAAGAGCTCAAATATCCTGCATACAACAAAAAAAAGCGGAGGAAAAGGATATAAAGAAAATATTTTTAATCAAAACAATAAAAATATGTTTTACGAGTTATTTTTCGTTTTCTTCGGAGAGTTTCAGTTTTATATACACGCAGTTATTTGGAAGTTTATAATCAATTTTGGCCTATACAGAAATCCTGGTCATAATAATATTCGGCTAACCAAACAAAATATTTTGATTGAACACGTCCGTTTGTCGTATTTATAAAACGAGTGAAGCATATTTAATTCAAATGACCACAGAAGTGGGTCCATGTAAAGGAATATAGAAATATTGAGTCAATTGATAATAAACTCCAGACTCAAGTGTTTAAGCCAAAAGAAAAATAATAGACAAGGGATACTTTATTGTTATTATTTAGTACCTAGTCGTATTAATATGTGTAACAACGATGAGGGTGGTCGGTGGTTATTCAAATAAATTTACCTTCATCAACACCCAGCGGGAAAAATATGAGAACTCGAAGTCGACTAACCGAAATGTTTTAGTAGATCAAAATTATAACATATAACATATAAACCATCAAAAAGAATGGGGGGTATATTGAGATTGTCATTGATTTGTAATTTCCTTATTATTGGATATAAAACCAAAAGGGATATATATTCTGATTCATTATGTCTGTTGAAAGCACTATAACGCCTAAACGAAAGGAACTAAGGCACTGAAATTTGGTAAAGATATTTCCCACTTCTAGGACAATTTTGGTATTGAAATCGGGCAAAATCGGTTCACATTTGACCATAGCTCCCATAGAAGCTCGTCTAGGCTAATCGCTTATTTGCTAATAAATGACAAACTATGACATTTATGATGATACAATTTGGTACATAAAGGTTTTACATAAGTACTAGGAAGCATATGAAATTTCATAGAAATCGGTTCACATTCAGCCATAGCTCTCATACAAAAAACTTACGAAAACAGCCTAAATTGCACCTTAAATACACTTAAATCTCAATAAATGATAAACTGTAATATCTATGGCCACTAGAAAGTCTTATGTGAATACTAGGCAGTTCGCCAAATTTTGTTATAATCGCTCACCACATGACCATAGCTCCCATATAAAAAACTTACGGAACAGAAAAATACAAAAAGGAAATCTGGTTTGTGTTCGTCAGATAAAGGCGTATTAGCGCCTTTACGAAAATAGCTACGGGGACAAAATTCTACAAAAGTATTTTTTATATCTTCAAATTCTGTATTAAAAATGGGCGAAATTTTGACCATAGCTCCCTTATAACCTCGTCTAGGCTAATCGCTTATTTGCTAATAAATAACAAATTATAAAAGCTATGATGATAAAATTTTGCTATATAGAAGTCTTATATAGGCCCTAGGTAGCATATACAATTTGAAATCGGTTCACATTTAACTATAGCTCCTATACAAAACACTTATGGCCTAAATTCCACCTTAAATACATTTAAATGTCAATAAATGATAAACTATAATAGCTATAGCTACTAAAAAATAGCACAAGGAAGTCTTATATGAATACCGCCCAGTGTGCCAAATTTTATTACAATCGCTCGAAATTTGACCATAGCTCCGATATAAAGAGCACAAAAATATAGAAGAAATGGGGGTTTATGCCCGTCACATAAAAGTGCGGTCGCGTCGTAACAAAACGAGCTAGAGGGACAAAATTTTACAGAAGTGGTTTCGATATCATTAAAAAGGGGGCGAAATCGGTTCACATTTGGTTAGAGCTCCCATATAACCCGCCCCAGAAATCACTTCAATGCTAATAATTTGAATATAATTGTAATAGCTATGACAACTAAATTTAGAATAGGCAAGTTTTATGCAATTATTGGTCAGTTTATCAAATTTTATAGAAATCGGTCCATATTTGACTATAGCTTTCATATAAAAAACACTCACGGAAACCAAAAATTTTAGCAAAGGCCAGTTAAAAGTTATTAAATTAGAATCTATGACAGCTATGGCCATTAAATTTTTCAAGAATAAGCTAGTATGTAAAATTTTGTGACAGTCGGTCAAGATTTAACTATATTTCTTATATATATATATATATAACATCCTCTTTTTATACCCACCATCAAAAAGAATAGGGGGTATATTGAGATTGTCATGCCGTTTGTAATTTCCTTAATATTGGCTCAAAAATCAAAAACGATATATATTCTGAATCCTTATGAAATTCTAAGGCGACTGAGCGATGTCCGTCTGTCTGTCTGTTGAAATCACGATAACGCCTAAACGAAAGGAGCTAGCTCACAGAAACTTAGTAAAAGTATTGTTCATATTTAAGAAAATTTTGGTATTGAAATTGGGCAAAATCTGTTCACATTTGACCATAGCTCCCATATAATCTCGTCTAGGCTAATCGCTTATTTGTTAATAAATGACAAATTATAACAGCTATGATGATAAAGTTTGGTATATGGAAGTTTTACATAAGCACTAGGCAGCAAATTTCATCAGAATCGGTTTATATTCAGCCATAGCTCCCATACAAAAAAACTTACGAAAACAGCCTAAATTTCATCTAAAATACACTTAAATGCCAATAAATCTAAAAGTATAACAGACATAACCACTAAATTTAGCACAAGAAAGTCCTATGTCAATGCCAGCCAGTGTGCAAAATTTTGTCATAATCAGTCACCATTTGACCATAGCTCCCATATAAAAAACTTACGGAAACTCAAAAATACAAAAAAAGGAGGTTCATGTCCGTCTGTCCGTCAGATAAAAGCGCGATCGCGCCTTAACGAAAAGGGCTACAGCAACAGAATTTTACAAAAGGAAGTTTTATGTGAATGCCAGCCAGTGTGCAAAATTTTGTTACAATCGGTTACTATTTGACCATAGCTCCCATATAAAAAACTTACGGAATCGCAAAAATACAAAAAGAAAAGACGGTTTCTGTCCGTCTTTCCGTCAGATAAAAGCGCGATAGCTCCTTAACTACAAAAGCTAGAGAGACAAAATTTAGCAAAAGTATTTTCGATATGTTTTAGAAATTGTGTGCTGAAAATGGGTAAAATCGGTTCACATTTAGTTAGAGCTCCCATATAACCCTGTCCCGGTAATCACATTTATGCTGATAAATTGAATAAAATTGTAAAACAGTTTGATGTAACTTTCAGTCAGTATGTCAAATTTTATAGGAATCGGTCCATTTTTGACCATAGCTTTCATATAAAAATCGCTCCCGGTAACCACTAAAATGCCACAAACGCCAGTTAAAACCTATTAAATTATAAACTATGTTAGGTATGGCCACTAAATTTTGCACAAATAAACTTTATATTAATGCCAGCCAGTATATTAAATTTTGTAACAGTCGGTCAACATTTGGCTATAGTTCTTATATATATAACATCCCCTTTTTATATCTGCAATCAAAAAGATTTGGAGGTGCATTCAGTATATTAAGATTGTATCTACGAAATTAGATAGCTATCAATCAATGTAAGGTCCAGACTTTATACAAGGTAGATGCATTAGGAACTCCTAACAAAATATATGAACCTGCCGAAACAGCTTATTATTGTGAAACTATATTCGGTTATGTAACAGCATTTTGTCCAAGGTAAATACTTGGGAAACCACTTAGATACTTTTAAATGTTAAACTATAGTAACTATACCACTGCAACCGAATTTAGTCCAAATATATTACCAAGAATACCACATTTGGTCAACATTTTGAATTAGCTGCACTCTTGTACAACTTGATGGTGGGTATACAAGATTCGGCAAAGCCGAATATAACACTCTTACTTGTTTTATCTACAATCAAAAAGATTTGGAGGTACATTCAGTATATTAAGATTGCACCTAGGAAATAAGATAGCTATCAATCAATATTAACTCTAGACTTTATATACGGTGGATGTATTAGGAACTCCTAACAAAATATATGGACCTGCCGAGTTACTATCAACATGTTTATCCAAACTACATATTAAGCGCAACGAAAAGTATTTATATATATATATATAATTCCCCGACAACATTCCAATTGGAACAAGGGGTACTTCTCTCAGACAATGAGTTGCATCCGATTCTATTTTTAGACTCATTGAAAGGGACCTACGTTTTAACGCCGGCTCCGAACGGCAAATGCATTAGTTAGAGAAGTTTTGCATAGCCTAATACTCAATAACCAGTGGCTAGCTGAGTTATGAGGTGTACCGCCGCTTTATTGAAAATTTATTTTTTCAAGTGAGTTTGGCCAGGGATCGAACTTGGGCCTCTGGTATGATAGGCGCATGACTAACCTGCTATACCACGGCGGTTCACGAAAAGTATTTAATAGCTTATAAATGTAAAACTATACCCGGCTATGGGACAATATTTTGTGCCAAGTAAATACTAGGAAAACCACTTACATACTTTTAAATGTTGAACTATAAAGCTACTGCAACCGAATTTAGTTCAAATATTTTACTAACAATAGCAACTAGCGTAAAAATTGTTTTCGAATTTGGTCCACATTTTGAATTAGCTGCATCCTCGCAGATATATGAGATATGTTTCTAAATTTAACACAACTTGATGGTGGGTATATAAGAATCGGCACAGATGAATGTAACACTCTTACTTGTTATTATTTAAGTATTTTCTTGTTTATTTCTTTGCCTCGGATCCAGCCATTGAAAAAGCATTTAATAAAGCAAATTGTTAAGCAAAAAGTGGAGCTATTTGGCTAAGATTTGTTATTTCTTGTTTTTTCTAAATGTCTGGACTTAGAAACAGACATTTCGGAAGACCTACCAAAATAAGCTCATCTATAAAAGACTCACTGGATCTCTCTTATTTCAGGACTTTTATGAGATAAAACGCTTACTTTCTTGCTTCTAGTAAGAAGTAGAAATAGGAGACCTAACAAAATAAGCTCATCCATAATTGAGTAAAGAAAGATTGGATCAAAGTCCTACTTACTATTTACACCCTTCACCACCATAGGTGGAAAGGGTATTATAAGTTTGTGCTGATGTTTGTAAAGCATAGAAATATTTGTCTTAGACCCACCTTTTAGTATACCAATAGGCTTAGAATCACTTTCTGAATCGATTTAGCGATGTCAGTCCGTCCGTCCGTCTGGCTGGCTGGACCCCCATGTAAACCTTGTAATCAAACTACAGGTCGCAATTCTAAAGATAATTTGATGAAATTTGGCACAGATAATTTTTTTGATAATGGGACCATGGCTATTGAAATTGGTCAAAATCGGTTCATTATTTATGGTACCTCCCATAGGTCCCACTTCCCGGAATTGCTATATTGGCCACAAATATCAATATTTTTTCATGAAGTTTAAAACAGATACTGCTTATGTAAACTTAAATCACTGTACCAAATTTCGTTGAAATCGGTCCACATTTGACCATAGCTCCCATACAAACTCTTTTCCAAAAAAGGCATTAAATGAGACAAAAAATCACTAAAACGCTCGTAAATCTAAAGATTATGAAAATTTTGAGTTTATTTTTTGCATACATTATTTTTGTAACAACTGTAATCAATTTGCCAAATTTCGAGATAATCGGTCCACATTTGACCCTAGCTCTCATATAAGTCCAAATGACGGAAACAGGTTGAATATATACGTTTTGAGAAAATGTTTGTATGATGGCAAAATTTAGCAAATATTTGTCTTTATACGGGAAAAATAACACCTTTGACCTTAGTGGTGAAGGGTATCGTATGGTCGGCTTGACCGACTATAGCGCTTTCTTACTTTTATGATGAAAAACTATTACCTTCTTACTTCTACCAGACAGAACTTAAAGGTTTACAGAAACACACACTATTAAAGACCTTCTTAAATAATATCTTCTTTAATTGAGTAAAGAAAGAGTGAAGACATTTGCCTTCAAACTTTTGTGCTTGGATAAAAGATTAACATAAAATAACAGACTAAAACGACCGACGAAATAATTCCTGCTGGGTTATCCAAGTGATTGCAGGCAAGGAAGCGGAAACTAATAAACTTTTCTTGTGAAAACTACATACAATAAACAGTCAAATATAAAACCGAAAAAACAAAATAAAACAATAAATATTCCGGCCAAAGTGTTTATTAAATTATTGTAACCAAAATATGTAGGGAAAAATGTAACAAAACTCCTTATAACTCCATATAAATATTTTATGTTTTTGGCCACAATCGTTAAATAAATGTTTTCATAAAATTTATTTTCTATTTGGTATAAATAAATTTTTCAAATGGTCAAATGTTTTATCTATCTACGAGTATCTGTATCTTATTAAAAAGTTAGTTTATGATTGGGGTGTGTTGAGAATGATTCATTATTGTTTGTCGAGGGGAGAAAAATAGGGAAAAAAAAATATTGAACCATATTTTATTATTTGAGACCATAAATTGTTGGTAATTATTAGTCAATCGTTAAATTTTTGTTATTATATTTATAATATGTTTATACAAAATAACAACAAGACAAATTCATAGTCAAGGATCATAAATAAAAGATATTTATTAACATTGTGGGCAGTTTTCAAACAAATTCTTCGTTACTAGGAAAAAATCGGCTAAAATAAAAAGGAATACCGATTTTATAAAAAATCAAACGCATCTCTTAATTTTTTTTGAAACATTTGAAAAAACACTTCATATAACTGGTATGTTCAAGCTTTGGCGGCACCCTTTCCTGATACCCGAACTGAATGAAACCTTGTATTTTGATTGTAGGGGTCAAATGTACTTCTTTCTATATTACAAAGTTTAATTTTCTCCATACAAAGGTAGGGCACTCTACCCTACATAGTGGATCCTTACATCAACAAACTTACCCATCGCACACTGTGACTTTTTTCACTTTTAGCTAGCCAAAATTAATAACTCTGGTGTTAGAAGAGGTATCGAAATAAAATTTGGTACATATAGTGTCGACACATAAGGTAATACATATGTGCAAAAATAGTGAACATCATCGACGTTCCTATTCTCATTCCCATCACAATTATCGTTTTCTTCCTGCAGCAATCTTAGCAATCTCAGCGTCATTCTCATCATCAGAATTTTCGTCATCAAGACCATCTTTTGATAGTCCACCGTCTTCCAAAAGAGTTAAATAAACTTTCATCCATAATTTTCTATAAAAACCAGTAAGAAAGTGCTATAGTCGGTCAAGCCCGAACATACGATACCCTTCACCACTAAGGTCAAAGGTGCTTTTTTTCTATATAAAGACAAATATTTGCAAAATTTTGCCATCATACAAACATTTTCTCAAAACTTATATATTTAAGCTGTTTCCGTCATTTGGACTTATATGAGAGCTAGTGTCAAATGTGGACCGATTATCTCGAAATTTGGCAAATTTAGTACAGTTATTACAAAAATTATGTGTCCAAAAAATAAACATAAAATTCTTATTATCTTCAGACTTACGAGCGTTCTATTGATTTTTGTCTCATTTAGTATTTCTGAAAAATTACTATTTATAGGAAATTTTTCGAAAATTGACTATTCATAAGAAATTTTTCGAAAATTTACTATTTATAGGAAATTTTTCTAAAATTGACTATTCATAGGCATTTTTTCGAGAATTTACTATTTATAGGAAATTTTTCGAAAATTGACTTTTTATAGGAAATTTTTCGAAAATTAACTTTTTATGGAAAATATTTTAAAAATTGACTGTTAATAGGAAATTTTTCGAAAATTGACTATTTATAGGAAATTTTTTGAGAATTGACTATTTATAGGAAATTTTTCGAAAATTGACTATTTATAGGAAATATTTCGAAAATTGACAATTTATAGCAATATTTTCGAAAATTGTTTATTTATATAGGAAATTTTTCTAAATATTAATAGTTATAGGAAATTTTTTAAAGAAAATGTTTAAAAAATTGTTTATTTATTGGAAATTTTTCAAAAATTCACTATTTATAGGAAATTTTTTTAAAATTGACTATTTATAGGAAATTTTTCGAAAACTAACTATTTATAGGAAACCTTTCGAAAATTGACTATTTATAGGAAATTTTTCGAAAAATCACCATTTATAGGAAATTTTTCGAAAATTGACTATTTATAGGAAATTTTTCGAAAATTGACTATTTATAGGAAATTTTTCGAAAATTGACTATTTATAGGAAATTTTTCGAAAATTGACTATTTATAGGAAATTTTTCGAAAATTGACTATTTATAGGAAATTTTTCGAAAATTGACTATTTATAGGAAATTTTTCGAAAATTGACTATTTATAGGAAATTTTTCGAAAATTGACTATTTATAGGAAATTTTTCAAAATTGACTATTTATAGGAAATTTTTCAAAATTGACTATTTATAGGAAATTTTTCGAAAATTGACTATTTATAGGAAATTTTTCGAAAATTGACTATTTATAGGAAATTTTTAGAAAATTGACTATTTAGAGGAAATTTTTCGAAAATTGACTATTTATAGGAAATTTTTCGAAAATTGACTATTTATAGGAAATTTTTCGAAAATTGACTATTTATAGGAAATTTTTCGAAAATTGACTATTTATAGGAAATTTTTCGAAAATTGACTATTTATAGGAAATTTTTCAAAAATTGACTATTTATAGGAAATTTTTCGAAAATTAACTATTTATAGGAAATTTTTCGAAAATTGACTATTTATAGGAAATTTTTCGAAAATTAACTATTTATAGGAAATTTTTCGAAAATTGACCATTTATAGGAAATTTTTCGAAAATTGACTATTCATAAGAAATTTTTCGAAAATTTACTATTTATAGGAAATTTTTCTAAAATTGACTATTCATACGAAATTTTTCGAGAATTTGCTATTTATAGGAAATTTTTCGAAAATTGACTTTTTATAGAAAATTTTTCGAAAATTGACTTTTTATAGGAAATATTTTAAAAATTGACTGTTAATAGGAAATTTTTCGAAAATTGACTATTTATAGGAAATTTTTCGAAAATTGACTATTCATAAGAAATTTTTCGAAAATTTACTATTTATAGGAAATTTTTCTAAAATTGACTATTCATACGAAATTTTTCGAGAATTTGCTATTTATAGGAAATTTTTCGAAAATTGACTTTTTATAGGAAATATTTTAAAAATTGACTGTTAATAGGAAATTTTTCGAAAATTGACTATTTATAGGAAATTTTTTGAGAATTTACTATTAATAGGAAATTTTTCGAAAATTGACTATTTATAGAAAATTTTTCGAAAATTGACTATTTATAGGAAATTTTTCGAAAATTGACTATTCATAAGAAATTTTTCGAAAATTTACTATTTATAGGAAATTTTTCGAAAATTGACTATTTATAGGAAATTTTTCTAAAATTGACTATTTATATGAAATTTTTCGAAAATTGACAATTTATAGCAACATTTTCGAAAATTGTTTATTTATATAGGAAATTTTTCTAAATTTTAATAGTTATAGGAAATTTTTTATAGCAAATGTTTAAAAAATTGTTTATTTATTTAGGAAATTATTAAAAAATTGACTATTTAGAGGAAATTTTTCGAAAATTGACTATTTATACGAAATTTTTCGAAAATTGACTATTTATAGGAAATTTTTCAAAAATTTGCTATTTTTAGGAAATTTTTCGAAAATTGACTATTCATAGGAAATTTTTCGAAAATTGACTATTTATAGGAAATTTTTCGAAAATTCACTATTTATAGAAAATTTTTTGAAAATTGTCTTTTTTTAAAGGAAATTTTTCGAAAATTGACTATTTATAGGAAATTTTTTTGAAAATTGACTATCTATAGGAAATTTCTCGAAAATTGACTATTTATAGAAAATTTACTATTTATATGAAAATTTTCGAAAATTGACAATTTATAGCAATATTTTCGAAAATTGTTTATTTATATAGGAAATTTTTCTAAATATTAATAGTTATAGGAAATTTATTAAAGAAAATGTTTAAAAAATTGTTTATTTATTGGAAATTTTTCAAAAATTGACTATTTATAGGAAATTTTTTTAAAATTGACCATTTATAGGAAATTTTTCGAAAACTAACTATTTATAGGATATTTTTCGAAAATTGACTATTTATAGGAAATTTTTCGAAAAATTACCATTTATAGGAAATTTTTCGAAAATTGACTATTTATAGGAAATTTTTCGAAAATTGACTATTTATAGGAAATTTTTCGAAAATTGACTATTTATAGGAAATTTTTCGAAAATTGACTATTTATAGGAAATTTTTCGAAAATTGACTATTTATAGGAAATTTTTCGAAAATTGACTATTTATAGGAAATTTTTCGAAAATTAACTATTTATAGGAAATTTTTAGAAAATTGACTATTTACAGGAAATTTTTCGAAAATTTACTATTTATAGGAAATTTTTCGAAAATTGACTATTTATAGGAAATTTTTCGAAAATTGACTATTTATAGGAAATTTTTCAAAAATTGACTATTTATAGGAAATTTTTCGAAAATTAACTATTTATAGGAAATTTTTCGAAAATTGACTATTTATAGGAAATTTTTAGAAAATTGACTATTTACAGGAAATATTTTAAAAAATTGACTATTTATAGGAAATTTTTCGAAATTGACTATTTACAGGAAATTTTTCGAAAATTGACTATTTGTAGGAAATTTTTCGAAAATTGACTATTTATAGGAAATTTTTCGAAAATTGACTATTTATAGGAAATATTTCGAAAATTAACTATTTATAGGAAATTTTTCGAAAATTGACTATTTATAGGAAATTTTTCGAAAATTGACTATTTATAGGAAATTTTTCGAAAATTGACTATTTATAGGAAATTTTTCGAAAATTGACTATTTATAGGAAATTTTTCGAAAATTGACTATTTATAGGAAATTTTTCGAAAATTGACTATAGGAAATTTTTCGAAAATTGACTATTTATAGGAAATTTTTCGAAAATTGACTATTTATAGGAAATTTTTCGAAAATTGACTATTTATAGGAAATTTTTCGAAAATTGGCTCCCGAAAACATTGAACTAGTTGAAAGCAGTTTACGCGAAAATCCGAAAAAACTCAATGAAGTTAAATTGATGATTATCACTACAATTTGACAACTCGGCTGTTGTAGAGGGAGCTAAGTGTTGATGACGTCCTGTGGCGGGACAGAAATTACAATCCACTGACCCGAGTTCAAAAATATTTAGTTAACCATGAGCATGAATTTTTATCATAAAATTGTACAATCAGCAAGCGTTGTTCGTTTTTAAGTCGTTTTATGTTTAAGTACTGATCACCTTTAAGTTTCTTTTGGCGACTTAGTTCCATCTCACCTATTAGATACTACTCACATCACATTTGTATTTATCAAGTACATTAATCAACTAGATCAGAGTGCCTTCTCTATAAAGAGTTCAGATGTTCCAGGTGCTGATTCTTAAATGATGGTCCTTTATTCATTCGAGATAGGTTGGCCATTTATTTTGTATAGTATGTTTTCTTTCTATTAGTTTGTTACTTATCCTATGCTCTAACCTCTATTTTAATAGTTCATATAGGAGAACTTGCTACACAGGTTTTCTCACTCAGATAAGTCTGGGTTACCAAGTTAAGACCGATCAGAATCGTTAATTGGTACCCAACATCCGCCAAATCGATTAAGAAATTCGAGTGAAATATAAAAAAACTATGTTGCCAAAAAGTGATGAAGTGCAACAAGGAATTAAATCTGTTTTCGCTTAATTTCAAACTTGATTTTGTTCAACATTCTATTGGTTTTTCGATTTCAAAAAAAAAAATCAACTCTAGTTTTTGCTGACATACATTCAGGCAATAGCTGTTGTTATTTCAAAAAAAAATATACACGCTATTTGTCAGAAGCAATTTATTAGATGAACGCTTTTGGCCGAATATTATAACCTAGAACGATTTTTCTCAGGGACCGTAATCGTAAAAGTCAGAAAATAAAAATTATTTTTTGACTTTTATTTTTTCGAGCAGAAATAAAAGTTATTTTTTGACTTTTATTTTTTCGATAAAAAATAACAGTTATTTTTGACTTTTATTTTTTCAAGCAATAATAAAAGTTATTTTTTTAATTAAATTTTTTCGAGCAAAAATAACAGTTATTTTTGACTTTTATTATTTCGATTATGAATATAAGTTATTTTTTGACTTTTATTTTTTCGAGCAGAAATAAAAGTTATTTTTGTTTAAATTCATGATAAATTCATTCAAACAAATATAATTTTTCAGTGAAAATAATTTGCATATGCTCAAAAATTAATATAGTTAAGTCTTGTAATCATAATTGATGTTGAAAACACAAAAATTACTTTTATTTCTGCTCGAAAAAAATAAAAGTAAAAAAATAACTTTTATTTCTGCTCGAAAAAATAAAAGTAAAAAAATAACTTTTATTTATGCTCGAAATAATAAAAGTCAAAAATAACTGTTTTTTGCTCGAAAAAATAAAAGTTAAAAAATAACATTTATTTTTGCTCGAAAAAATAAATGTTAAAAATAACTGTTATTTTTGCTCAATAAAATAAAAATCGAAAAATAACTCTTATTTTTTTTCTAAAAAATAAATATCAGATTTTTAAAAAGCATCGCATTATATGAAAATTTGGTCCAAGACTATCAAAATGGTATACTTGGTTTTATTCTGCGACATTTTCTTGATGTTGCTTTTGTTAATAAAAAATTAAAAAATTACAGTTATTTTCGGTCCCTGATTTTTCTATAAAAGCTACCATCAGACTTTTTTTTTAAGACATACTCAAATTCATATGACAAAATTTCAATTCAAGTTTCTTCTGACATATCTTCAGACAAAAGCTGTTGTTATAAAAACAAACAGATTCTATTTCAGAACGTTTGTGACCGAATATTATGATTCATAAATCCAACAGCAAATATTTTGTGTGGCGGCTTTATATCATCAAAAATGTTCTGCGGCGTCTTTTAGCCGACTTTAAGCCGGTCGAATTGTACCTTGTTTGTAACGGATGTATTATCTTATTCCTACCTTATGACTTCCAGTCAACGAAGTTGTCTAGTGGTGTTGTCTTGCTTTCTACGTAGGGCATCCATCCATGGCGATCCATCGCCAGTTTCTTCATTTAAATTCAGTTTGAATCGATGTCCGTATAGTCTCACCCAAAGTTTTTCGTTTAAGGTTATTTTATTAAGTTACAAAACAAAGTGAATTTATATCCTAATTCTTCCACACGGAGTAAAGAAGAACGTATGAATAGTGAAGTTTATCTGGTAGGAATCGAACCCACAACCCCCGCCAAAACAGTCTAGAACAGTACCCACTAGACCATGGTGCACCCATGTTTAAAATTATGTTCGCTCATAAATAGGCAACCGCTTATGAAATATTTTAACGAGGAGATTTATAGCTGAAGTCACTAATTGAATGCAAATTAGTTAAATTTCTTAATTATAAAAGTTAGTTTTTGGGACATAAGATTTCGTTTTCTTACCCTAACTATCCGGTTTCCCAAAAAAGTGCAAAGTTTCTTATTTCACTAAGAAAATTTAGATTGAATCTATATATCAATGGCAATGGATTCCGTTTATAATACTTATATCCATTTAAAAAGCCTAATATTACTAAAGAAAATCACAAAATAATTTGTTTAATAACATAATAAAATGAAACGTGTTAATAAATTTTGTAGCCAAAGTTTATATGTATTAAGGACGAATGGCCATTGCAAGCAAAGGACGATGATACTCGTAATCAACCTTTCATTTAACAAAATTTATATGAATGAACTAAAAGGAATAAATGCGTTTGGTAGCCATTTAAATAGATGTTAATGGGCTTTTCTATAAATTTTAGGTTTAACATTTCTTTTTTTTTTGGAGTTGCTGTTGGTAATTTCTGGTTGCCATAAAAGGGCCATAAAAGAATTAAAACGAAAATTTAGATGGTCATTAAACATTAACAACATTTTTACGCGGAATAAAAATCAAATTTATTAAGAAATTACAACAAAATGAAAATGAAGGAAATTATTTTTAAAATGCGGTAACTGAGGAAAGCAAAAAAAAAACGGGGAAAGGAATAAAATAAACCAGCAAATAAAGAAGATGAAAGGGCAAAAAAATAAATAAAGAAAATCAAGAACCAAACATAAAGCATCTTTTTTGGTATAAACAACCCCTTGGGGTCATTTCAATTCGAATACTCTTTTTTCACAACGAATTATTTCGCACTTCCACTTCCGTTAACGCGCAACGTTTAAAGTTAAGGCAATAAATGGCCAAATGATTTTTGGGGGAAAAAAGGGTTGCCCATTCAAACAAACTCACCCCTGAAGTTAAAGGGCCAGTTTTGTGAAAGCAGTTGAAGTTGGGGGGAATTAAAAGAAAAGTTTTGGTTTGTAAAAGAAATGCCAGAGAAACAGTTTTAATGTCTTTTTTATGTTCAATTATTTTGTGATTTTTTTAATTGAAATTTCGTAATGTTAAGCATTTTTTGTGTTCATTTTGGTCATGTGGAAAAATTACCACCTTCTGGTGGCAATTGGATCCTTTTTCTTTTTGCTGTTCCTTTCTTTAGCTCTAAGACATTTAACTGACGCTATGATTTAATTAAACCCCTTTTTTCTGCTTAAACAATAATTAATTGGGTCCATAATGGCTATAATTACATTCTGTTTTAACATTTGGATACACTTTTATTTTTTCTTTCCAGAAAAAAGTTTTATTTATTATTAAATATATCGATGCTCTGTTGAATTTTGTAGGAGTTAATGCCCAAGCTTCGCCTTAACAAGGGTTTAATTAAATGATTTGTTGGCACATTTGAGTTGAGAACTGAATAAGAAAAAAAAATAAATAAAAAGATCTTTTAAAGAAATCAAAATAAAATTGATTACTACAACCTAAAAGTATTTCGAAATGAAATGGTCACAAATTAACCCAAAATAACAGCAAAAAACAATTTATGGTTCGCCCATCAACAATAAACCCATTATTACTCATGCAAATATTTGCTAAATGTGAAATCGTTTGTTTAACAACACCTTCTTCACATTAACGAAAAAGCTTCTTCATCCTCAGACCTCAGAAATCATCACCCCAACGTCTTTCGACTAAATAAAACAAAAAAAAAAAAGGGCAAATGAGTAAAATATTGGTCATTCGTATTATTTTTCTAAGAATCACTTTGGCTATATAAAAAATCCATTAAAAATTTGTTTTCTTACGATTCTTGTTGGTTTTCAAATTGAAATAAACATTTCTTAATTTGGTCTGATATCGTCATCATTATTGTCGTCAGCATCTGACCATCGTTATCATCATCATTATCATCGCCACCATCACCAGCAGCAGCAACAACATCATGTTTACATTACAGATATTCACTCCGACATGGATAAACAGATCTTGTGTCTGTGATGAGTTATATTTGTACTCGTATGAGAAAATAACAAAAGTATTTTTCATTAAATAGTTTTGATGGGTTAAAGCAGAGGTGGCCAAAATTGCAAAAATTGTGAATTCATGTTGTTGGGGTATTAGGCAAAAAAGCGCAAAACTATCTCTAATGAATGACCCATATGGGAGTGTTACACCCACTTGGGATTTTAACATTTTTTCCGACTTATGTAAAACCCAAAACATATTGTAAAATTGAAAAATTAGGATTTATCAGGCTTGAGTTCATTATTTTAATTTTCAAATTATTAATTTTGAAAATTGGAAAGTAAATTATGGAGAAAAACTGAAAAAATAATTTTTTGAACGCGGCTCAGTGGATTGCAATTTCTGTCCCGCCACAGGACGTCATCAGCACTTAGCGCCTTTTATGAGCTTTCTTTTATGAGCTCTTGCTCAAATTTTGTTGAGCATGCCTTACAGTTGACTCGCGTCCACTAAAAAGGAATCATGGCTGAATATTTTGCACCGCAAAGAAATACAAAATGTTATCAACAGCGTAACAAAAAATTAGCAAGTGAGGATAAAAAACTGTACAGGTTTGTATTCGTAGTTATAATTTTTTTTTTATTTTATTAATAACAAAATTATAAATACATAGGTATGATGATAGTAGCATCTGCTGGTTGGCTAATTACTTTTTTGAGGAGTCAGAAGAAACACGTGGTGGTGCCCTCAGCAACTATGATAAAATTAAACTGTTTCTAAGATTTTGTGCCGATCCTGGATTCCAAAATGGTAAAGCCACAGGTATTGCAGTCCATCAATCAACTGTGTCGCGAACTATTGCGGAAGTTGCGAAACTTATATCTGCCAAAGTAAGCGAGTGGATAAAATTCCCGAAAGATGCAGATGAAATTAAAGATGCTCAAATGAAATGGCAACCAAATTATCGATTGTATGCATATAAATATCGGGTGTTTTTTATTGAGGTATAGAACTTTAAGTTGGCATCACTTTTTTAACTGGCGGCCATTTTGTCAGCTGTCAAGTGATTAATATTTAGTTTGGTTTGCCATTTCATCATGAACAGGTTGACAAAAGAACAACGCTTGCAAATCGTGCAAATTTATTTCGAAAATAATGGTTCAGTTCGCGAAGTTTACCGCAAGCTCCGTCCATTTTATGATCGACATAATCGTCCATCAGAGCAATTAATTCGGTTAACCATGGATCGTTTTCGCACTACGTTTACTTTATGTGATAATACGCATCCGCAGCGACGTCGAACAGTGCGCACCGAAGAAACAATTGCCGCTGTAGAGCAAAGTGTTGAAGAGGACCCGAATGAATCGATTCGCCACCGTGCACAGCAATTGGAGCTTTGTCCATCAACTTTATGGAAGATTTTGCGCAAAGATCTTGGCTTGCGACCTTACAAGATCCAGCTTGTGCAAGAATTAAAGCCGCGAGACCATGCAATGCGTCGTGATTTTGGTGTATGGGCCGAAAATGAGATTGATCTCGATGCTGATTTTCATCGCAAAATTTTGTTCAGTGATGAGGCTCATTTTTGGTTGAATGGCTACGTCAACAAGCAAAATTGCCGCATTTGGAGTGAAGAGAATCCACATGAGACCCTTGAGACGCCATTACATCCACAAAAACTGACTGTTTTGTGTGCCCTATGGGCTGGTGGAGTCATTGGGCCATACTTCTTCCGAAATAATGCTGGAGAGTCAGTTACCATAAATGGAGACCGGTATAGAGCCATGATAACCGACTATTTTGTTCCCCAATTGGATGGCATGAATGTGGATGAGTTGTGGTTCCAACAAGACGACGCTACATGCCACACAGCGCACGTCACAATTGATTTATTGAAGGAAACATTCGATGAGCGCATAATTTCGCGGAATGGACCTGTCAATTGGCCACCAAGATCGTGCGATTTGACACCACTGGATTATTTTCTTTGGGGATATGTGAAGTCGCTCGTCTACGCCAACAAACCAGAAACGTTAGGGGACTTGGAAGCCAACATTCGTGGCGTTATTGCCAACATACGGCCCCATATGCTCGAAAAAGTAGTTGAAAATTGGACCTGTAGAATTGGCTTTATTCGAGCCAGCCGCGGCGGCCACATGCCCGAAATCATATTTAAACATTAATGGCATAAAATTATCCTTCCAATAAAGCCAAATTGATGGACATTAAAACGATTTTCTTGTGTTTTATTTCAATTCGAAGTTCTATACCTCTAAAAAAAGCACCCATTATTAAAAAACCCTCAAATCAAAGCGATGAATATATTTGTAGAAAAGGATTCCACTCTATAAATATGCAGGCAACTTGTGATGGAAAAGAACTTTTTACAAGCGTTGACATATCCTGGCCTGGTTCAGTTTATGACTCACGTATCGTACGAAATAGCGAGTTATGTAGAATTATGCAAAATAACACAAACGATGCATTAGAAACGTCGTCATTTTTTATTAAGTTCTACTTCACTTTCACTTGATGATATGCTTACACTTTAATAACAATTATACGTTTGAACTCCCTTTGCTCAAGTAATTGCAATTGGTTTGAACTCTTTTTTATGCATACGAAATTGAGCAAAAGCTGTTGCTGTTTGATAGAACTCGACTTTATGAGCAATTGCTCACCTGCTTCAACTCAGCGCTTTTACTCGTTTTTATGCATGAGACCTATTGAGTTTGATCGAACATCACTACGTTTAATTGATTGTGTATTCTCCTATTACTTGTTTTGCTCGATCTTTTTACTTGCACGTTGAGAAGAACAAGACTTTTTGGTTTGATGCTATTTATAGAATAGTAACAGTGTTCACATATGTAAGTAAATTACATGAATGTATGTGTATGTAAATGCGATGTGCCCTTTGCCCTTTAATAATTTGAAAATTAAAATAATGAACTCAAGCCTGATAAATCCTAATTTTTCAAATAATTCAATTTAAAGTTCGAATAATTAATTCCCAAATAATCATATTGTAAAATTTTTATGAAATTCGATCTGATGGTTAAGGAGTTCATTAGGGTAACAATTTTTTGTATGAAGGAAAATGATTTTTCGAATTTTATAACTTTTTCTACGGAATATTGTGATACTAAGTCTAAAAGTTTAGATCTGAAAATTTTATCTAAATCGGACAACGTTCTATGGGCGCGCATCGGGTCCAAAGTTTAAGAGCTCATTTGTATGGGGAAAATGGGTTAGTTTTTTGTTTTTGCGAAATTTAGACCAAAAATAAGTAATTTTTACAAGATTGGACGAGATTAACCCTTTCTTCACCGCTGTCAAATTTAAAAATTTGGATTTTCTGAAAATTTTCAAAGCGAGATTAAGGAATATTAAGCATGAAAATAATTGTTTTTGTCAAGATTAAGTGTTTTTTTATTAAAAAAAAAAACTAAATACGAACATTGATTTGTTAGTTTTGCATTTATAATCTACAAATCAAAATCTTTTTGTAGAGAATATATGGTAGCATTTTCGAATACAAACCTATCAAGTCAATGATCATATTTTTTTTTTTGTAATAAAAAACTCTAAATCTTACCAAAAACAATTATTTTCATGTTTTTTTTTAATTCGCCAATTATTTCTTAATATTCCGTAATCTCGTTATGAAAATTTTCAGAAAATCCAAATTTTGACATTTGACCACGGTGAAGAAAGTAAAATTTAATCTCGTCCAATATTAAAAAACTCTTTAGCATAGGTTTAATTGAATACAAGTAAAATTTACCCAGCATTTACTCGAATTTGCCCCAAAAATTTACATTTTTACGAAATTTTTCAACTTGAAATCGCAGGTACAGCAAAACGGTTCAAGAAATCGACCTTTTTTTTTGGGTTTTATTCTCCCATTTGTCTGTTTTAACACACTGGAGAGCAAATTCTAAATTTGTAATATTTGTAGAACAAAATTTTAAAAAAATTAAAAAATGATTTTTGAAACCGACCTGAGAAAAATGTACCATTTTCCAACATGAAAAAAAGTAAGTAAATTTGATTATATTTAAATAAAACTGAATTATTTACTAGTAAGAAGCCAATAAATGATAAATCATGTCTAACTTTGGAATTTCTTTATTTACATCATACAATTTTTGGTGCATATCCTTAGGCGCGTTTTCAAGGACATGCATTTTTAAGGGAAAACTGCAATAACTTTTAAGCTACCTCATGGATTTTCGGCTTTCACAATTTGAAATAAAGCTGTGTTAGTTCTCTTTAATATTCTATTATTTTTCCTTGTAAAAATTATTTATTTTTGGTCTAAATTTCGCAAAAACAAATAACACATTTTTCCCCATACAAGCGGGCTCTTAAACTTTGGATCCAATGTGTGCCCATAGAACGTTGTCCGATTTGGCTCAAATTTTCAAATCTAAATTTTTAGACCTAGTGTCACAATATTCCATAGAAAAAGTTATAAAATTCGAAAAATCATTTTTCTTCATACAAAAAATTGTCACCCTAATAATACACACATATAGTACCTGGTTGATCGAACCATGCTCGGAGCTTTATGATTTGCATTTCGAGGCAAATTTTAAAGTTTTCATGTATTTTATTTTATAAAGTACTAAAATAAATTTTAATTAAATACATTACACAAATAGCCAATGAATTTTGAATCATTTTATTAATTTTGTAAGATCAACACATGATCGAATGCATAGTTTATAGTTTAATTAATTTTGAATAATTTTAGAAAGTGGTCATACCAACTTAGAAACCTCCATCGACTCATGCGCAACAACTTTGCTAAGATCATAGCCTGATCAAATGCACTGTTTACGATTCAATTCATTTTGAGTAATTGAGTGTTACCACATGTCGGAAATTGGTCATGTCAAATAAGAATCCTTCGTCGACTCATGCGTAACAACTTTAATAAAAATCATAGCATGATTAAATGCACAGATTATGATTTAATTCGTGTTAAGTAATTTTTACTGACCCCACCTATCGGAAATTGGTCATATCGACTAAGAATCGGCTTGTTCGCAAAAACTTTGCAAAAGATTATAGCATGATCAAATGCACAGCATACAATTTAATTCACTTCGAGTAAATCGTAGTGGCGCCACCTCTCGTAAATTGTTTCTACCATCTAAGAAGCCTTCGCCGGCTCATGAACAACCACTTAGGTAACGATCATAAAATGATCCAATGAACAGTTTACGATTTAATTCACTTTGATTAATTTTCAGTGCGCCACCTTTCGGAAATTGGTCATACCAACTAAGAAATCTTCGTTGGCTCATGTGCAACAACTTTGCTAAAGATCATAGCATAATTAAATGCATAGTTTACGATTTAATTCATTTGATGTAATTTTCAGTGGCGCCACCTGTCGGAAATTAGTCTTACAAGTTTCAAAACCTTTGTAGGCTCATGCGCAACAAAAGCGGTTAAGAGCATAGAGCAAGATGATCAAATGCATAGTTTACTATTCTAAAAAGAAGATATATACAAACAAACATTCATTTGCTTTAAAGTTAAAACATTATTAGTTTTTTCCCCTTTTTATCCCCTAATTTTAAAAAAGTTCCATATGCATATTTAGTACTTCTTTGGACTAATTGAATTCTGTACATTTTGTAAAAAGCAGTTAAAATATTGTTTCTATTCATAATATGAATAATATTAATAATATAATGTTTTACCTATTTTGGTCCACGAAATCAAAAAAGTACCAAATACGTGTTTAATATCTTTTTTTTCTATTTGGTCTATTGATTGCAGTACAAAGTTTCTTTCAATATTCGTTGGTTCAAAAGAGTAGGTAAAAAAATATGTTCAAAACTTTTTTGCTCCCTATCGGTCATAGTTTAAAAAATGTACTAACCTATCCGCTTATTTTTATAGCTATTCAAAAGTAATTTAAATTTCGATCCTTTACCAATAACTTTAGGAAATACAACATTTTAGATTTTTCCCCCTTTTTACCCGTTCGAAGAATCAAAGAACAAAAAATCAACAAACAATCATCAAGCAATCGACAGACAGTCAAAAAAACAATTGTCACATAACCATAAAAAAATCGTTAAATAATCTTCGAAAAATTTTAGAACAATTGTTAAAAATCATTAAACAGTCGTCAGTCAATCAATCATCAAACAAATATCGAACAGATATCAAACAACCACCATACAATTGTTTAAATATCATCTAATAGACGGCAATAAATGTTCAAATCTTCAAACATTTATTAAACAATCGTCTAACAATCATGAATCATTCGCCAGTCAATCGTCAAACAATTATCGAACAATCATAAAAAATCATCAAACAGTCGTCAGTCAATTGTCATTCAATCATCAAACAACTATCAAACTGTCATCAAAAAACTTTCAAACTATCATCAAACAACTATAAAAAAAATCTTCAAACTATCGCCATCCAACCGCCAAACCATTACCAAGCACTCGCCAAGTATTACCAATATCCATGTAACCGTTTTCCGATTTCAGATAAATCAAAAAATTGGGCGTGGTAATTTTTTCTTTCTGTTAAATCCTAAAATGAATTCCAACGAACATTTAAGAAAAAATTACCTATAGCCGTGCAGCCGTTTTCTGATTTAAGATAAAGAGTGTTCTAAAAAAAATATGCATTTACTATTTTAGACAAAATTTATCCATAGTGCAAGAAATAATTTATTTTTTGATCAAGTTAGTTTCTATAGATATGTCAGATACTATTATTTTAGAAATTATTAATTTTCAATAATTATTTCAATCAAAATGGACTGCGAAAAAAAAGTTCGTGAAAATATAATTAAAACTTTCCAAAAAAATCCGTCATGGACTTTTAAAAAAATAGCTAAAAATTTGAAAGTTGACCCTCGAACGGTTTCTAATGCCATCAGACGGTATAAGGAAAACCTGAGCATTGAAAGAAAACCTGGATCAGGGAGGAAAAAAGGTCCTACAGATATTGATAAGGCAAAAGAAGTCGAGCGACTCTTTCGAAGAGCGCCTAACACTTCTTTAAGAAAAGCAGCTCGTACTGTGAAATGTTCTCCGAATTTTGCACATAGAGTCAAAGCTTATGATGGACTGAAGACATACAAAGTCCAAAAGGTTCCAGATCGCAATGCTATAAAGAACTTAGAAGCAAAAAAACGAGCGAAATAATTGAAGTCTGATTTTATAAAAAATACACCTGTTGTGTGATGGATGATGAAACATACGTACTGGCAGACTTTTCTCAACTTCCTGGTCAAGATTTTTATGTTGCTGATAAACGGGGCAATGATCGGCAAGAGTTTCGCACAAAAAAAACAAACAAAATTCCCTAAGAAGTTGCTCGTGTGGGAAGCTACTTGCAGTTATGGCAAAAGAAGTAAAGTATTTGTGGCATCTGGCACAATAAACACAGAAATTTATATAAAGGAGTGCCTACAAAAACGGTTGTTACCCTTTTTAAGAGAGCACAGAGTGACTACATTTTTTTGGCCCGATTTGGCATCATGCCATAAAAAGGCACTTGAGTGGTACTCAAAGAATAATGTCATTTTTGTACCACGAGAGGCAAATCCACCTAACTGTCCAGAACTTCGGACTGTGGAAAGGTATTGGGCTCTGGTAAAAAAGGAATTGAAGAACACAGGAAAGATTTCCAAGAACATGTCCGATTTTAAGCGCAGGTGGAACACATGCTCCAAAAAGGTATCAGAAGTAACTGTAAAATCTTTAATGGGAGGGTTTCCGAAAAAAGTCGATAACTTTGCAAAACCCGAGTACTAAGTAAACATTTTAATGCTAAATGATTATGTATAATATGCCATTATATTTGCGTATTTTGTAGAGTTTTTATATTAAAAGGTTTGATTTTTATTTAAGAAAATCCAACTACAAATTTTACTTAGAGCACTCTTTAAACCGAAAAAGTTGGACGTAAAAGCGGGCATGGTCAAAGTTTATTTAAGTAAAAACTCAAATTAAATTACTACGTACGTTTGTGGAAAAAATTATCCGTATCGCAGCGTAATTTTACTTTATGTAAAAGATAACTGACGCAATTTTTCGATTCATTAAAAAAATATTCGAAATAAAAGAATATAAAAACTTTAGAACTAACCTATAGTAAGAAAATATACACATTAGTGGTATACAATACAAAACTGACGCAATATTGAATGTCCAGTTATGAGAATTTTCACTGTTATATGAAAAGCAAGTAAGAAAGTGCTATAGTCGGTCAAGCCCGACCATGCGATACCCTTCACCACTAAGGTCAAAGGTTTTCCTTTTCCTGTATAAAGACAAATATTTGCTAAATTTTGTCACCATACAAACATATTTTCAAAACTTATACATTTAAGCTGTTTCCGCCATTTGAACTTATATGAGAGCTAGGGTCAAATGTGGACCGATTATTATGAAATTTGGCAAATTGATTACAGTTGCTACAAAAATTATGTTTTAGTGAATTTTGTCTCATTTAGTGCGTTTTAAGAAAAGAGTTTGTATGGGAGCTATGGTCAAATGGTGACCGATTTCAACGAAATTTGGTACAGTGATTTAAGTTTACATAAGCAGTATTTGTTTTAAATTTCATGAAAAAATATTGATTTTTGTGGCCAATATATCAATTCCGGGATGTGGGACCTATGGGAGGTACCATAAATAATGGACCGATTTTAACGAATTTCAATAGACGTGGTCCTATTATCAAATAAATGACCTGTGCCAAATTATCTTTAGAATTGCGACCTGTAATTCGATTACAAGGTTTACATGGGGGTTCAGCCAGCCAGACTGACGGACAGACGGACATCGCTAAATCGACTCAGAAAGTGATTCTAAGCCTGTTGGTATACTAAAAGACTAATATTTCTTTGCGTTACATACATCAGCACAAACTTATTATACCCTTTCTACCTATGGTGGTGAAGGGTATAATTATATCAACTCTATAATACATAATCTATAATTCTTATAAGGATTTTGTGTTCATTATAAGAACAAAGTTCTTTAAATAATCTCTTTAAATTTCAATTACAATAACTTATTGAAGCCTTGGTCCATGAACGTTAACTCATAATTTTTAACCAAATTTGCTATGGTTTAAAAACAATACTTTGATCTTAATAGCTCCAGTTATTAGCGATTCTACATAGTCTAGTTTTGTAAAAGCATCATGTTCTACGCTTACAATTTAAATTGATCTTGTATGTATGACGATATAAGTATACATACGAGTAGGAAGCATTAATTTAGGTTTTTAGGAAGACGAAATTCTTGACCGCAAATCTAGCTTCCGAAATATATTGCAAAGTGACAAAAGATAATCGAAATTAAGCCCATTTTGAGATATAAAAGCAGTGCTTATTATCTAGATATATGACAAAACCACGATAAATGGTAAATATTATTCTAAAAAGGTTTCCCTGAATGCCCACAGTTTGTACATTTCTGCTTTAAATGGTTTCCCAAAGATCACTCTTCATAACTTTATTGACAAGAAACGAAATAATAATTGTTCAGATGTGGACAAGAAAAACATAATGAGAAAATTGTCTTTAAAAACTTAAGTTGGATGTTGGAATGTTTATTGTCTACATATTTGTCATCAAACAATCAAAGTGTTTGTTTGTTTGTTTGTTTGTTATTTTACTCTTCAATTAAACAGCCACACGCAAATTTAATAAGAACACAATAACAACATAAAAACTTGGAGTTTATACGAGTATATATTCAAGATTCCCATACTACGATTATTATGAAAAACGGGCAAATATTTGGATAGATATAGACACATATAACCCCTTTAGATATTTACGGTAACCCAGCAAATATTTTTAAGCAAACTCTTAAGAATAAAAAAAATCTAAAATCTATGGAATTATCAAAATCTTTTACCAGTTTCTATTATTATTAGTATTATAATTTGATTTCAAAGACAATCTAAGGAGCAACAAGTAAGATTGTTATATTCGGCTCTGCCAAATCTTATATACCCACCATCAATTTGTGTTAAATTTAGAAACATATCTCATATAGATACAAGGGTGCAGCTAATTCAAAATGTGGACAAAATTCCAAAAAATTTGTTACGCTAGTTGGTATTGTTGGTAAAATATTTGGACTAAATTCGGTAGCAGTAGCTTATAGTTCAACATTTAAACGTATCTAAGTAATTTCCCTAATTATTACTTTGCGCAAAATATGGTTTCATAACCGGGTATAGTTTTACATTATTAAGCTGTTAAATACTTTTCGTTGCGCCTATCTACATAGGATAAACATGTTGATAGTAATACGGAAGGTCAATATACTTTGTTAGGAGTTCCTAATGCATCTACCGTATATAAAGTCTGGACTTAACATTGATTGATCGCTATCTAATTTCGTAGGTACAGTCTTAGTATACTTAATGCACCTCCAAATCTTTTTGATTATAGATATAACAAGTAAGAGTGTTATATTCGGCTGTGCCGAATCTTATATACCCACCATCAAGTTGTGTTAAATTTAGAAACATATCTCATATATCTACGAGGGTGCAGAAAATTCAAAACGTGGACCAAATTGGAAAAAAGTTGTTACGCTAGTTGGTATTGTTAGTAAAATATTTGGAATTACTTCGGTTGCAGTAGCTTTATAGTTCAACATTCAAAAGTATGTAAGTGGTTTCCCTAGTATTAATTTACTTTGAACAAAATTCACTATCGTAACCGGGTATGGTTTTACATTAATAAGTTGTTAAATACTTTTCCTTTAGCTTAATATTTAGTTAGGATAAAGTAGTTGATAGTAATACGAGTGGTCCATATATTTTGTTAGGAGGTCCTAATGCATCTACCATATACAAATCTTAATATGCTGCTTGTACCTCAGAATCTTTTTGATTGTAGATATAAAAAAAGGGGATGTAATATATATATAAGAATTATAGCCAAATGTTGACCGATTGTCATAGTTTCTAATTTAATAGCTTTTAACTGGTCCTTGCTAAATATTTTTTGGTTTCCGGAAGTGTTTTTTTATATGAAAGCTATAGTCAAATATGGACCGATTCCTATAAAATATAAAATACTGACTAATAGTTGCATAAAAGTTCTCTATTCTAAATTTAGTCGTCATAGCTATTACAATTGTACTCAATTTATCAGCATTCATGTGTTTCCCGGGGCGGGGTTATATGGGAGCTCTAACTAAATGTGAACCGATTTCGCCCATTTTCAGTACACAACTTTTGTTACATATCAGAAATACTTTTGTAAAATTTTGTCGCTCTAGCTTTTGCAGTTAAGGAGCTGTCGCGATTTTATCTGACCGACAGACGGACATAAATCTCCTTTTCTTTTTGATTTTTGTGTTTCTGTAAGTTTTTTATATGGGAGCTATGATCAAATGGTGACCGATTGTAACAAAATTTGGCACACTGGCTGGTATTCATATAAGACTTTCTTCTGATAAATTTAGTGTTCGTAGTTATATATTGCCATTCAAGTGTATTTAAAGTGGAACTTAGGCTGTTTCCGTAAGTGTTTTGTATGGGAGTTATGATAAAATGTGAACCGATTTCAATTAAATTTTCTATACTGCCTAGTGCTTATGTAAAATTCCTATTCCTATGCAAGGTTGTACGGGAGCTATGGTCAAATGTTAACCGATTTCGTCCAATTTCAATACTAAAATTTTACAAGAAATCAAGAATATTTCTGCCAAATTTCAATGACCTATATCCTTTCCTTAATTCAAGACAGACAGACAGACAGACAGACATACAGGCAGACAGACAGACATACAGGCAGACAGACAGACATCGCGCAATCGTCTTAGAATTTCATAAGGATTCAGAATATACTTCAATTTTGGTTTTGATCCAATATTAAGGAAATTACAAGCGGAATGACAATCTCAATATATCTCATATTCTTTTTGATGGAGGGTATAAAAAGTCGGTTGTAAAAATAAGCTTTTAGCATATGAGCTCTTAATCAATTATGAATCGAAAAAATACATATATATATATATCATTTGCAATGTATTTTCAGTAGCTTTTGTTTGACACCGGATATAAACTTCAAAAGTTATGCCGTATAATTCTTAAGTTTAAAAAGCCCATATCTCTCATACTATAAAAGATCACATTTTTTGATTTAGACATATTATCAGGTACAAGAAAACCATTGATATCGGAGTTTAATTACTAAAACGAATTTATGTAATTTCTATCAAAATATAAAATGTTATTTTGTTCATCTTACAAACGCGAAATTGGCACCACTCATAAACAGCTGTAGCTGCCGCCGTAAAAATAATTAAGTAGCTGACTACGAGCCGACGAAAGCAGCCAACGACTTTTGTAGTCGGTGTTCATGTAGCCTGCTGTCGTGATTGTGTTTATAGCATTAAGCTTGCTAAGAGATCGGACTATAAAAGTTGCTGTAGGATCTCATAAATATTGTTTAAGATTAAGGCTGCTTTCTCCTACTCTGCTTTCTCCTACTCTATATCTAATACTCATTGAATAATTTTTTTATCAATCTTTTAATATTATTTAATCATAGACCGAATTAGTAAATGAGGTAAAATATGAATGAATAACGATATAGAAACAATCACTTGACAATAACGTCACTCCAGCTGAGACAGTTATTGATAAAATTGGTTGATGCAAATAAGTGGTATTGGGTATATAATTTGGCTTGACCGCCTTCAGCACTTTTTACAAGATTAGGGTTTAAATTATTCAACCTATCCTTCATCAATTTTGTCGGTTTACTAACTACGTAATCTTAGCCTTCATGACTTCAAAAGCGTTGTTATCGCAGAATCATTATCTTAAATTGCAGAATTCATCAGTTAACAGTACAACTCCACTAAATTGATTTAGAAATATTGCTATCAGTAGATTTTCTGGTTGGAATTTAAGCGTTACATGACACCTGAAAATCATGATCAGGATTTGAAAATTTAAAAATTAAAAAAAATCTGATTTCATATTAAATTATTCACTGGGTTATATTACCACCACTTACATGCCTCTATGCTCAAATCCCAAACCGAATATTGAACTAAGTATCATTAGTGCTGTTCACTGTTAGTAAATATTTATTAAAGATTTTTGTTGTTAAATTTTTTGTTTTGTTTTATGTTAATATTTGTTGTGGTTTTGTCTCTCTACTGTTAAATATTAATGTTATTAATTCATGTGAAAATGAAAGATTTAAATAAACATTTTATTTGTATTTCTATATTTGTTTGTCTTAAAGTGTTTAACTGTTAACAAAATCTAAATGGATTTAATTTAGCGCCTGATTTTTAGATTTGTTTGCTTGTTTATATATTTTTCTTTTTAATTAAGGAAAAAAACTAAAGTGACATTTAATTGTCAGCAAATGTCAGTTGAGAATATGATGATCAGTTTATGTTTAAGGGACTTTAACAGAGATTAATAAGGGTAACATAAGCTTCCAGAAATGTTAAGATTTTTAAAGGGTAAAAGAGTACACGATTATTTGCAAAGGCTTATCCACTTCGTGGTTTCAAAAGTATAGACCTCGAATTCGACATCTGACTAAGTTCTTAAACCATTTTTTTTTCTTTTCAGTTAAAAGTCTGACATTGAAGAAAATGGATCGCTTAAGTATCACACATCGCATACAAATTATCAATTATCAATACTACAAAAATGGTGATTCTGCAACAGCCACATATCGTGCTTTAAGAGGAGATTATGGTTTATATAATCGTCCAACTAAGCAAGCAATTGGCAAAATTGTGAAAAAGTTTTAAGAGACTGGAGCGGTTACAAATTTTGTAAGGCCTGTGCATCATCGTTCCGCTGAAAATATCACTGCTGTAAGTGAAGTGTTGCCGAAGACCCGAATGTGTCGGTTCCTCGTCGTTCTCAGGAATTAGGACTGTCTTACTAGACATTATAGATCTACACCTACATCCATATAAAGTCCAGCTCACACAACAATTGAAGGCAGCTGACCATTCACAACATCGTAGATACGTGGAATGGGTGCTTGAACAACAGGCGGTGGACGGCGATTTTTTGAACAACATTTTCTTTAGCTCTGAAGCTCCGTTCTTACACAATGGGTATGTTAATAAACAAAGTTGTCATATTTGGGGGTTCTGAGAATCCACAAGTAATTACAGAAAGACCATTATATCCAGAAAAAGTTACTATTTGGTGCGCTCTTTGGTCCGAAGGTGTGATTGAACCTTACTTCTTTGAAAACGACGACGGAACGACTGTCACCGTGAATTCGGAGCATTATGGTCATAAGATAACCGACTTTTTTTTGCCTGCTATTAAAGAATGCTACTTGGAGAATATATGATTTTAACAAGACGATGCCACATGCCGCACAACTCGAGCGAATATGGCTTTATTGCAACAGACATTTCCTGGCAGCGTAATTTCTCGTCATGGCAATATCAATTGGCCACCAACATCAAGCGATTTGACACCATTAGACTTCATTTTGTGGGTCTACTCAAAATACCGTGTTTATTCAGATAAACCTTTAACTCTTGAGCAATTAAAAACCAACATTTGAAGCATAGCCGCGAATAACGTTTTAAAAGCCGATTTTTACAAAACCTGTTTTTTTGCAGATTACAGTTAACTTGACTCTTTTACATTGCTCAATCACCAAATCAGCCAAAATTATGCACCTTATCGCTATCAAAATACAATTAGAAAAACAAATTATCTATATATTGCCTGCTACTTTAAAAACGTTTTTTACGAATTGCGAACAATTTTAATTTTGTCGCTTACAACGTTATTCGCGGCTATGCTTCATTTGTCAAGTTATGGCTGAAATACCGCAAAATATGTGTCAAAAAGTGGTCGAAAATTACCTCAAAAGAATCACCTCAAAAGAATCTATGCACTTTTGAAACCGCAAAATGATAGATAAAAACCTATTATAAAAAACTACCATTTCATAGGGCAGAATAAAAAAGTACTCAATTGGCTGAACATAAATAAGAGTCCACCTTCTTTGTGCACTTTAATATAGTAATGCCTCTACTCGGATTATAGACACTTTTCAGTTCAATAGACAGAAGTATTACAAGACCTGGTCTGATTACCTGCTTAACCTAACTCTGACCATTTTCCCATAGCCGTTAGACTAAACAAAAAGAAAGCCGATTGGAAGGCCTTTAGATAATTTTTCAGTGATCGCTCTAATAATCTTCTCCAAGTGGAGCATAGGGAGTCAAATAACGTGCGCACGTTCCACATCGCAAACTTTAAGCTTTTCTCCATGCCTATACTTGGTTTAATAGTCCAATATCTACGGATATTCATCAGAATGTTCTCGCATAGATAAGGCATCTTTAAAATCCTTGTACTAGGAGTAGTATGTTCTTTAAAGTTGTTTATTTCCATCCTTAAAACATCGTAAGTCTAAGTTGATGGGTGATGAGTCCAAAGACACAAGTCACATTTGTATAGCGAGCCGCTTAATCCAGGACAGCTTGCTGCCGCAACTAACATGTTGAACAGATGCTGCAGTTTCTTACTTTAGCAGGTACAATTATCTTAGACCTTTAGACCAAATACGTTGAAATGGCTCCACGAGGAGATTAGAGTAGCAATTTGAAATAGTTCTTACCTGATAACTGGAGACGCCAGACAGCAACTGCATTCCATAACATCCCTTTAATAATCAACAGTTACCTTATATTACGCAGAAATTAAGTTTTGCAAAGTCATTATAGCATCAGTAGCTAGGTGGTAGATAACCCGTTGTTAAGCCGCACTTCTCATTAGGACAGTGGTCTAGCAGATCAGCGTACTGCGATCCGGATAACCAATCCTGACTATTTTAGGATTGTCCAGCGATATCTGCAATCGTAAACGAGGAGAAGCAGAAGCAATGGACATCCGAAGAATTTCACTAGAATAAGTGGTACTTAGTTCAATCTCTCTCGAAGAGAGGAAAAGAAATGTCATAATAAAGTGTACCGATAACACCATATCCGTCCCCAAAGCACGCTCTCGTACTTTTAGTTGTCTATTTATTAAGCAAGCCTAAAGAATAGTGCAATTGTTCGCAAACTATACAATCTCCCAGGCACACACGAAACACAATATTTTGAACCGCCGAAGTTGCAGACGCTACCCACACAGCACTGTCTTCCAAGACTAGTGGCCGTGAAGGAATATCCATGCTGATAAAAAACCCCCTCGTCGAACGAGGTGTCGACTTCCCGACAGTTGTGCTTAATCTCTCGGGAACAGATCAAAAGCTATTCTTCTGTCTTCTTTGACTCCCAGTGGAGCATAGGGCCTCAAAAGCTACTGGTAAGAGGCAATTGGAAAGAATGATACCAATTTTTAAATTTGGAAAATTACAGCGGAATTTAACATATTTCCTTATGGCGGAATTGTTTCATCTCTTCTGCTTAACTTTTCTCTACGCCTACCGCAAGGCGTCGAAGTGATATCATACAAAGATGATTTGTTATAATGGCGGCGGCCCACAATCTGAATGAAAAAAGTGAAACTCAACCTTGACGTCGATTGTGTGCCAATTCCGTCGGTGAATCTAGCGAATATGTTAGGAGTTTCAATTAACCCCGACATTTTACTCCGTCAGCACATACCTCTGCAGTCGCTCATAACTGCGATATAAAAAAAGGGTTGTGGATTATAGACAATTGAAAAATGTGTTTAGTCCATACCATAGGCCATTCCTTACTTAAATGGCCTATATTTACAACCTGTTAAGGTCAAAGACCAATTTCGTAAGCCAAGCTTTGAAATATTTTCCTCTACTTGATCTTTACATCGTAGTTTCGGACGTCCTCTTCAAACATTAGTGACGCCATTTTTATCCCAATTAGACCCAATAAGGAGATGGTTTTGAGATCGATATGTAATGATTCATTTATGTTTTGTCTCATACCCTTAATCTATAAATGAACCCGGTGTATGATTGCTCAAATATGTATGAATGGCATGTGTTACTTACATCTGCAAAAGAGTAGATATAATTGGAAGTTTGACATAGAAGGTAATTAATGAATATAATAAATAGAGTGGGAGAAAGAACAGAGCTTTGCAGTAGCCCTGAGTTAATCTTGAACTCGTTTGATGAGTTTCCATGTATAATCTAAATCGAGAGCATTTATTATCGATACCAAAAACAACAAGTTTTGATAAAAGTGCACCATGCCACAGTCTATTAATAGCCTTGGAAATATCTAAGGCCACAACTTTACTTTCGCCAAAGCGGTAAATAGAAAAGCACAAAAAAGTACGTCACCTGTAGAGCTTTCTCTAAGCAATCAATACTGGCGGTCGCTTATTAAGCTGTAAGAATCCAAATATTTAACAAAATTGTTGTAACTGTACTCTCCATTACTTTGGGACGAGTAAAACAAATTGCTCGCAATTCTTGGATATTGCCAACATTTCAAAGGAAATTCGCCGGCATGGTATTAGCTAATGAACGAGTTACTGTCGAAGAGCACTACTTTAAGACCAGTGCTGGAATACAGTCCTGCTCTGAAGGCTTATTTTTGTTGAGATTCGCCAAAACCCTCTAAACTGCAGGAGCTTAAAAAAATATCTTTGTCATAGTTACATATACTATTTGAGTACCTGTTAGTGGTTGATCGCTTTCTGGCAAGCGTGAATTTCTTGCAAATAATTCAACTGGAAGAGATGGAAGAACTAGCATTATTCTTTACTCATTTAACAAAAGATTAAAAGCTTTTGCAAGAGCTTTAGTACGAAGACGCTGCTTATATAGAGCTTTTGCATTTGCACACGAACATCTCGTCTGCTTGCGTAGCATCTCAGTAACTGGATTTTAGTTATTACGCTAGTTTCTTAATGCTTTCTCTCGAGATCTGACTGCCAGTTTGCACGTCTGATTATATCGTAAATTAATTTGGTTTTAAACGAAATGCTTTTGAGTAGAATGAATGTATTCATTCCCACCACGATAACATTTGATACCATTTCCGTCGAGGCATTGACATTGGAAATATAGTTTCCAGTTAAAATTCCTTTAAAAACGAAGTTCGTAGGCTAAACCCAGCGATTACATCATGGACAATGTAATCAGCGATTACATCATGGACAATTTTACCACTGGGTAGTGATGATGGCAATGATCCAAGTTTCCGAAAGTCGACAGAACCATAATCTCAAACTTTTTAGGGTGTGAGGTAAGGAAAAGGTCGAGATTGTTAAGTTGGTGCCCTTCAACACACGAAATGTACATTGGTATATTTTCTAGTTGCGTAAGGTGATTGTGCCCGGCGAATTGTTCAACATAGTGGTCTTCAGTGGTTGCAAATTAAAATCACCAGCAATGGCAATTTCATTATTCGGACAACTTTCGGGGATCTGGTCTGGGAAAGGGGTCTAAATAGAGGGTCAAATATATTTTCAATTATAAACAAGAAAGAAAGTTCTATAGTCAGTCAAGCCCGATCATACGATACCCTTCACTACTAAGGTCAAAGGTGTACTTTTTCCTGTATAAAGACAAATATTTATTTGCTAAATTTTGCCATCATACAAACATTTTCTCAAAACTTATATATTTAAGCTGTTTCTTATATATTTAAGCTGTTTCATTTGGACTTATATGAGAGCTAGGCTCAAATGTGGACCGATTATCTCGAAATTTGGCAAATTGATTACAGTTTCTATGAATGCAAAAAAAAACTCACAATTCTCATTATCTTCAGATTTACGAGCGTTTAAGTGATTTATGTCTCATTTAGTGCCTTTTTGCAGAAGAGTTTGTATGGGAGCTAGGCTCAAACGTGGACCGATTATCTCGAAATTCGGAAAATTCTTATTATCTTATGATCGTTTTAGAGATTTTAGTCTTATTTAGTGCCTTTTCACTTAAGAGTTTGTATAGGAGCTATTGTCAAATGTGGGCCGATTTCGAAATTTTCTTCAGTTGTTTTGGTTTACATAAGCAGTATTTGTTTTAAATTTTATGAAAAAATATTGATATTTGTGGCCAAAACATTAATTCCGGCAAGTGGGACCTATGGGAGGTACCATAAATAATGGATTGGTTTTGACGAATTTCAATAGCCATGGTCCCACCTTTTTAAAGTATGCCAAGTTTCATCAAATTATCTTCAGAATTGCGGCCTTTACTTTGATTTCATGGTTTACATGGGGTTCAGCCAGCCAGACGGATGGACGGAATGATATCGCTAAATCGACTCAGAAAGTGATTCTAAGACTATTGGTATACTAAAAGGTCGGTCTAAAACAAATATTTCTATCCGTTAAATACATCAGCACAAACTTATAATACCCTTTCTACCTTTGGAGGTGTAGGGTATAATAAGAAGGGAACTCAACATTAATACTAGAATTTAATATGGATGTAAGCTTTATACTTATTTTTAAAAATTATTATCAACAACACTGACAACGCTGGGTCTTCACGTCATGTATAAAAATACTAGTTTACTATAATTAAAATTTTTGGAATTCTTCTTTGCAATTTCCATCAAAATTTTCAATACATTTCACTTTCTGACATTAATTGCACTCACAAGACAATTTTACAGTATATAACATATTTACCTCATTTGAAAAATCCATTCCCTTTTAATAGCAGATTTGAACAGAAATCATGTTAAATCATTCTAAATCGCCCCTCAACTAAGAGATACACGTGAACAACACGCGTATTAATGACAAGATATACTCGTACATTAAAATACATAAACTTTGATTTGGTTACTTTTTATAACAAATAGCAATTTTACACTCTAATAATTTTTGGTAACATCAACCAGTCGACAGACATACGTTTTCTGGCAAACAATAGAGGCTTTGAGCATAAATAATATTTCACAAGTACATAAATACAAGTAATTCATGTTTGGAACAAATCTTAAGAAACGCAACGCAACAGCTCGTAATTCACTCGGACAATGATTCAAACTCAAATGCAGTGACATTTAATTTGGTTTTTAGCGTTTTTATGTTTCTAAAATATGTATTTCTACTTATTATTTTTCTTTTGTGGTTTATTGTATTACTCGTACTCGTATTGTCTTATTACTGTTAATGTGCTATTCATTTTTGTGGTGTATCTGTTGTTAATGTTATAATTATGTTAATTTTTTTTGTGCATTAAAACGTTTTAATATCCAAATGCCAAAAATGACTAAAGAGCATAAGAAGCGATAAACGCAAAATTGTCGTTTATTTCGTTTATTCGTAAAGTATTAGATATACCAGATCGTATACAACTGGTAGTTGGTTCGTGTAGCAGTTTGGATGGTGGGTCGTTAGAGAAGTTTTTAATAGTCATTGCAAAATTGTGTAATTTTGCCATAATTTCCATTGATTTGTAACCTGCTACAGTGTCGTGATAAAGCAGCAATTTTTCTTTTCCAGGCGGCACAGATTTCGCCGCAATTTCGTCCACATTACAAAAACCTAATGCCATAACCTTACCAACTGACTCGCTTCTTCTTCTGTTATCCTCGACTCCTAGTGGATCATACTTACTACTTACTTAAATGGCCTATATTTACAACCTGTTTTAGAAACCCATGCGCTTCGATCTTGCGTGAATATTCTCCAATTACGCAGGATATGCTTTGAAAGATTTTCCTCTACTTGGTCTTTTCATCGAACGTTTTTATTCTAAATTTAGCTTTTTCATAGTAATTGTTTTTCTTCCAGGTGTGGCTCACTAGCCCGACACGTGGCATATGATAGCTAACTACATTAACGAGTGTTAAATTAGTTAACTAGGTGATACCACGAGAAGGTCAGTGTCCACAGTTGAGATGATAGGTCTAGGGTTACTAAGATAAGACCAATCAGAACTGTTGCTTGGCATCCAAAATCCCTTACATCGTCCATTTCAGCCTATATCTTAGCAAATTGTCAACGGAATTACCCAGTGCACAGTAGGATGGTTTTAAAAAAAATTATTTAGATATAGCCGAAGTGTTGGGATTAAGTTTTGAACCTGGAAAAACTCATAAATCACTTAAACGATATATAATTTTCATTTTCCAACCGATTTGAAAAATCATACTTATACTAAAAAATATATAGGTCAAAAAACATCGCCTCATGCCTGTGCTATCTCTTATGGTTTAAAAGATATTCGACTTTAAAAAATAAAATTCTAAATTTATGTCCCATACTGTTTTTGTTACTAATATCTGATCTATATATAAACCGATTTTCTTGGTTTAAAGTTTTCTAAAAAAACAACCAAATTTTTAATATTTTACGATCAAGAAGTTTATTAAAATCTTCACTATGTAAAAAGTTATAAGTGCTTAAAAGTTTAGAAGTTACAGAATTATTTCTATTCTATTGTTAAACCATCCCAACGTACAGTGGATCACAGGGTCCCGTATAACCGATTCACAGTTGATTAAAGGAAAAAATGGGCAAAAAATTCAAGAACTCTTAAAAAGTGAACTCGATTATCATGAAATTTTACACTGCAATTAAGGAGGGGCATTCAAGCTTAAGTTAAGAATTTGGAGTCTGTAGACTTATCAGGTGGGAAGCTATATACCTCCAAAGGAGGGCAACTCGGGTTTTTTGCGAAAATTAAAAACGATTCAGAAGTCACATTTAATATTTATAGTTTTTTTTTTTTATTTAAAACAATTTGGGAAGTGATTTCAAATAATGGTATCCATGAATTCCCAAAATTTTATTTCAAATCCCCAAAAAACATATTTTCATTAAGATTTAATAATACAATAACACTTTCATTTGTTAATGCATTTTAAACAATTTTTGTACTTAAATATACTTTTTGATGAGAGAAAATACAAAAATTAAAAAAATAAAATTGTCAGCAAAAATCCCTCAATTCCCAAAAATTTTTTGAAAATCCCCAAAAAACTATTTTTTTTAACTTTTTATGTATATTTCTCTTAATAATTCTTAATAAAAAATTATAAAGATATAAAAACCTGGTCTTTAATTTTTGATTCCAGCTTTGCGTTTGAAGAAAATTAGGCAGAAATTGAGAAAAAGTGTAAAAATTGTTAATTTTTGAATGCCTTTAGCTTCAAAATTTTGAACCATACTTCCACTTATAGTTTTCCCTAATAAGTTCCCTTTAAAAAATTATAAATGCTATATATGTTTCTTAACAAGTTTTTTTTATATCTCAAAAAGAATGTCATCACTTTTTTGGCTAAAAAAAAAACAAAAAAAAAATTTTGAAAATTTAAACTAATATCATTTTTGATTGGCTTAAGATCTTCCATCAATTCTTTTCTTGTGCGATTTATAGATAAATTATAAATAAAATAAATAACTGGAAAATTGGAAAAAATATGGATCCGATATTAGCAAAATTCTAAGCCTAAGTCGCACAGTGGTACAGAATCGTTTCCCATTGGCCAAAACTCTATAACTTTGTAACAAATAAAGATTTTGTAGTCGTTCTTTTTTTATTCAATAGAAAAACATCTTACAATTTAAGCTTAAGTTCTAAGCTTAATTTTCTATCTGTATTTCCGTTTCAAATGTGCTAACCCATTTCTAGCCACTTCCTCTTAACCGATTTCGTTCAAATTTAGTCCACAAGCCAATCTTGGATGACAATGTGATATTTTGTTATCGTTATGTTGCCCTTATTTTCATTGAGGTGTTTTCCGTATTTTCATCAGGATGGCCCAAATGGAACAATGATTGAAAATTTTAATTTTTGAAGTTGAATATCTTTAAAACCATTAGAGATAGGATATGCATCTCGCAACGTTCTTTGTAGATTTTGACAAACGTATTTATTATATATTATGATTCTTCAAATAGGTTCGGAAATGATAATTACATAACGTTTTAATTATTTATGAGTCTGAGGTGCCCTACTTTGGGGGCTGATTTTAATCCGCCCAACGGCTTAAAAGTTGTGAATTTATTTCCACAGGCAAATTTCCGACTTTGAGCAACGTAAATTATACTTCGGGAAGAAAAATCTTTAGGAAAACTTCATATTATAAAATTATGTCCTTAGGGAAATTTTGCTCTTAATCCATTGTTCAATTTTTCGTACCACAAGATGATGGAATGGTTTCTGCTAACGACAAGTCTGTGCATCTCGGTACCAACCCATCGGACACTTCACCACCATAGGTGGGAAGGGTATTATACCCAGTAAAACTTTTCATTACCAAATAATGAATTAAACAGTTAAACTATTGAACACGAACTACTTACTCATTCGCTGTTTAAGTCATTACATTAACATGGGGATGTCATTGGAGGCAAGTACTTACCAATTGCAGAAAAGTAATGACTTGGGTAAGCAATTTGAAAGCAACAACAACAACAGCAACAACTTTTTTGTTGTTGTTTTATTAAAAACATATATTTTTAAACGAAATACAAAATTTTTTTTATGATCCCATGTTGAAAACTTAGCAGCTTATAATTAATATAAACAATTTTTATTTTTAGATCCAAAATCATGTGAAAATAACTTTGTTTTTCCCTGCTTTTTTTGCTTTGTTGTAATTTTTGGAAAAATATTTGTATACGATTTTTTGTAACTATTTTAAAACTTTTTTAAAATTATTTTAAAACTTAAACAATTTAGATCTTCTTTTTTGTATAAGTTTTTACATAAGATTGACTCTTACTTACTTAATTGTTACAACCTGTTAAGGTCAAAGCATATTTTAGAATTCCATGGATTTCGATCTTGTGCGAATATTCTCCAATTTTATAGGCCAAGCTTTGAAAAATGTTCCTCTACTTGGTCTTTCTATCGAAGTTTCGGACATCCTCCTCTAACATTAGGTAGTGGGACATTTCAATTCTAATTTTATCCTCTTCATTGTACGGGTTACTAGCCCGTAATCCTAACCCATTTTTATCGATCTTATGGGACAACTCTCGGAACATGTTAACTCACAATATTAATGGGTGTTAAACTAGCTCCCCGGGTGATACCATGAGGAGGTGTGTGTCCACAGTTGAGATGAAGGATGACCCAGATAAGTTGGGCTTACCAAGTTAAGACCAATTAGAATCGTGTTTGGTATTCAACATCCCCTACATAATCAAAATTGACTCATGATGGTATTTTTTCATTAACGTGAGTTAGTTTTACAAATTTTTTTTACAGAAGATAATATTTAAGTTCTTAAAATTCAAAAACCATTTAAAAAGACTCTTTAAATAAAAACAAAAAACCAAAAAAAATGTTGCCCTTGGTGGGATTTGAACCGGGGCCATTCAGTTTAAATTGTAGTCGTTACAAGGTAACCAGTTATCAAAGTACTTGCCATTACCAAAGTTTTGGTGGGTAAGTTTGTGCTGACGTATGTAACGCATTGAAATATTTGCCTTAGTATACTAATATGCTGAGAATTACTTTCTGAGTCGAAAAGATCATATTATTTTTTTTAAAGCCTTAAACTTTTTTCGGAATAGAACAAAAAAAAGAGAAAAGGGTTACAAAATTGCAACATTTTTGTCAGAAAAGAAAAGGCTATTAGGCTGAAGGTGGCAACATCAGTCAGTCCGTCTGACTGGACCCCCATGTAAACCTAGTAATCAAAGCACAGGTCACAATTCTAAAGATAATTTTATGAAATTTGCCACAGATATTTTTTTTTTGATAGTTTGACCATGGCTAAATGTTTGAATGATTGCAAAATGTATCAAATATTTGTCTTTATATAGGAAACAGAACACCTTTGACCTTATTGGTGAAGTGTATCGTATGGTCGGGCTTGGCCGACTATAGAAAGTGCTATAATCGGAGTTGTTTAACTTTACAAAAAAACAAAATTTTTCTTCGCAAAAATTTGCAAATCTTGCGTTTTTACATGTCACACGACTTTTGTTTACGCAACAGTCTTAACGAAACCCATTTTCATAAGTGTAGTACACTCACCCTTGAAACAAATTGAGTGTTAAAATGGTTACACATTTTACACTTTTTAATACATACGAAAAGATCATATTATTTTTTTTAAAGCCTTAAACTTTTTTCGGAATAGAACACAAAAAAGAGAAAAGGGTTACAAAATTGCAACATTTTTGTCAGAAAAGAAAAGGCTATTAGGCTGAAGGTGGCAACATGTTACATTGCTGACGAGGAGGAAAAGGAGTCAAGAAGACATCTTCTCTGCACTTGCACTTCCCTGCCATACAGAATATTACTAAGACTTGACTTATATTTCTTAGGAGACTAATGTAGATATAGGCCTAATATAGATATAGGCCGACCTAAGAGCTTTTTAAGGCGTTTTGGAACAAATTAAAAACTGTACGAGTTTACATTCATAAAATTATTACAATTAAAATTTGGAACGGTCAAATGTAATATTTTGGCACATTTATAATAAATTTAGCAAATTCTGAGGCATTTTCAATTTACCCACCAGCAAGTACAACTCCAACATGTCCAATAGACGAAAAGAATGTTTTTTATTTCTTTATATGGGCAAATCCTGCGTGACGGACGATACATTTGTAAGGATTTTGTTGTACTTAAATGTATCCTAGTGTCGTCCTATACTAGATATCTTTGCACAGATTTCAGAAAATATTAGCCCATCGATTGTGCTATCGAATGGCATTATTTAGTTTACATACTTCTTTTGGATGAAAAATATATTCGCTTTTAAAGTGCTGTGACGGACGCTACAAAAAATGGAAGTACTTTTTTTTCAACACGTGCTTTTGTAATTTTCATCAAATCGGTCATAGTAATAAAAAATTGTAAATACATTAAAGATAGAGGAAATCAAAGGATTACAAAACAGCTTTTAAAAAATATTTTAAAGTTTCCAGTTTCACCGAAATTTTATAAATGAACTGTTGCGGCCGCTACGGATGGACGATTCAGTTTTTACTTGTACATCTTTTATTAGGAAAAATATTTATTTATTATTTTTTAAGGGTGAAAGTAATGGTGTTATTTGATCCCGAATTTCATCTCCTTAATCTTCATGTTCGCGGTTTTGGGCATAATTTAATATTTCACAAAACGGCTACATACATATATTTATTTAAAATTTTACACTTTTACATCTGATTTTTCGTCCCAAGAATGTTGCGTCTAGCTGTTAGAGTGTCCCAAAAATAAAAATTTATTCAAAAGCATCAAATTTGCCCCACTGTATGTTTTTTTAACACTTATATATATATATAATTCCCCGACAACATTCCAATTGGAACAAGGGGTACTTCTCTCAGACAATGAGCTGCATCCGATTCTATTTTTAGACTCATTGAAAGGGACCTACGTTTTAACGCCGGCTCCGAACAGCAAATGCAATAATACTCAATAAACAGTGACTAGCTGAGTTATGAGGTGAACCGCCGCTTTTTGAAAATTTATTTTTTCAAGTGGGTCTGGCCAGGGATCGAACTTGGGCCTCTGGTATGCTAGGCGGATGACTAACCTGCTATACCACGGCGGTTCACAACAACACTTAATACCTTAAATTAAATTAGTGGATATAGACAGTGTTATTGCTTTATGAATAAGATAGATATGTGTTCGTAAATTTTGTATTTAATAAATATCATTTTGTAAAAAATATATACTGTGACGGACGCTACACACTTCTTATACATATTATTCTGTAAAATGCTATATTGACATCTATATATTTTGAGCCTTGCTATAAGTTCTCTTTACGAACCAAGTTAAATTGGAGAAAAAAGAAAAATTGCACTAGTAAAATTAAAAAAACCTTTATTTCTGTGACGGACGCTACACACGATGAGCCTTTTTTTACCTGACGTTATTTATATCACTCCAATTACTTTTGATATGGTTTTTTACATCTAATTGTATAAAATTAAGCAGACTTTGAGTCCCTACTGAAACTTGATATCTAAATGGATGTTTTTGTGATTTTTGTGAACTTTAAAAAAACCTAATATTTTAAAAAATTTATAAAAATTCGAGATGGGTGCAAATAAAGACCTGCCATTCACGAAGAGAGCAATCAAAAATTGTATCCATTATATATTCTAAAGGATCAATATATGGTTAATTTTTCCATAAACTCAAATATGCGATTTTGACAATTTTAAAATTTTGTCCTTGGTTTAATTCTTCTCGGATTTGCCCATATTTCAATTTCCATTTTTACTTAAAAACGCATTTATTTACATCTCAACGTGATTATGTTCGTTTAAGAAAATTTCAAAATTTCTCCATTTCATAGAAAATAAATTACTCGTATTTGAAGCATGAAAATAAAATAAAACAAGTAAGAAAGCGCTATAGTCGGTCAAGCCGACCATACGATACCCTTCACCACTAAGGTCAAAGGTGTTATTTTTCCTGTATAAAGACAAATATTTGCTAAATTTTGCCATCATACAAACATTTTCTTAAAACTTATATATTTAAGCTGTTTCTTATATATTTAAGCTGTTTCATTTGGACTTATATGAGAGCTAGGCTCAAATGTGGACCGATTATCTCGAAATTTGGCAAATTGATTACAGTTGTTACAAAAATTATGTATGCAAAAAATAAACTCAAAATTTTCATTATCTTTAGATTTACGAGCGTTTTAGTGATTTTTTGTCTCATTTAGTGCGTTTTTGAAGAAGAGTTTGTATGGGAGCTATGGTCAAATGTGGACCGATTTCAACGAAATTTGGTACAGTGATTTAAGTTTACATAAGCAGTATCTGTTTAAAATTTCATGAAAAAATATTGATATTTGTGGCCAATATAGCAATTCCGGGAAGTGGGACATATGGGAGGTACCATAAATAATGGACCGATTTTGACGAATTTCAATAGCCATGGTCTCATTATCAAAAAAATTATGTGTGCCAAATTTCATCAAATTATCTTTAGAATTGCGACCTGTAGTTTGATTACAAGGTTTACATGGGGGTCCAGCCAGCCAGACGGACGGACGGACGGACATCGCTAAATCGACTCAGAAAGTGATTCTAAGTCTATTGGTATACTAAAAGGTGGGTCTAAGACAAATATTTCTATGCGTTACAAACATCAGCACAAACTTATAATACCCTTTCCACCTATGGTACTGAAGGGTATAAAAAACCAGCATTTAAATTTCTTAAAACATTTGCCGTTCGATATGTAAATTACTAAAAACGTGTGGATGCGTGTAAAAATTTTATTTATTTTACTTTTTAGTCTTTTGTGTTTAATGTAATTAAACATCTCTTGACATTTGTTGTCATTAACAAAAATCCATTAGTTTGACAACAATATGGTACGACATGATTGCATCGATAATATCATCTTATATATTTACAACATTTGTTATTGTTGCTGTTATTTTTCGAACATATTGGTTAACTATAGACAGATAACTATCGTACACTTGCAACATGATGCCAGCAACAGCATCTTCAGACCATTTCTTTGTGCGTGAGTGTAGGATATGCTTTACCTTTTTTCTAAAGCTAGATATCAAAGGCCTCTGGACCAATGTAAAATCGTAGAATATTTCTGTTGATTATTCATTTATTTTACACACACACACAAAAGCAGAGAGAGATCGTTAAAACGATCGATTGATCACATTTAACGCAAATTGCATATCGCGTGATTACAAAAATATTGTCTCAAACTCCAACTATCGGATTGACTAAAATCTGTATGCAAAAGAGTTAAGGCCATTTATTGTCCGCCACAAGATGATGACCGACGACTGATCGTCCACATTAAACGACATTTTGTTAAAAACCGACAAAAGTGTTTGATTTTTTTTTTTATAAAATTACTTTTTTTCTCGAATTTGTTTAACAAAAAATCTAAATTGCAGTTTAATTTTTTTATTTTAAATTTTAATGTATTTTTTGTTTGCAGTTGTTGCAATTTTATTGAACAGAAAATCATTTGGTTTTATACACAATGCAACATGCGCCAAATGCCACCAGATACATAAATGCATTTATGTATATGAGATGCCCTGTTCAACAGACTGCTGCTCCTTGAAAAGCACAGTGGGGGAAATTTAGTAAATGAAAAAATGGTAGCAACAAAAATTTTGCTATAAGAAAAATTTTGAACCACGAACATTTTTCTATAGAAAAATTTTGAACAACGAAAATTTTTCTATAAACAAAAATTTGAACAGCAAAAATTTTTCTATAAGAAAAATTTTGAAGAACGAACATATTTATATAAGAAAACTTTTTAACAACATTTTTAACGAAAATTTTTCTATAAGAAAAACTTTTAACGAAAATTTTTCTATAAGATAAACTTTTAACGAAAATTTTTCTATAAGAAAAATTTTTAACGAAAATTTTTCCATAAGAAAAATTTTTAACGAAAATTTTTCTATAAGAAAAATTTCTAACGAAAATTTTTCTATAAGAAAAACTTTTAACGAAAATTTTTTTAGAAGAAAAATTTTTAACAAAAATTTTTGTATAAGAAAAATTTTTAACGAAAATTTTTCAATAAGAAAAATTTTGAACGAAAATTTTTCTGTAAGAAAAATTTTGAACGAAAATTTTTCTGTAAGAAAAATTTTTAACAAAAATTTTTCTATAAGAAAAATTTTTAACGAAAATTTTTCTATAAGAAAAGTTTTTAAGGAAATTTTTTTATAAGAAAAGTTTTTAACGAAATTTCTTTATGAGAAAAATTTTTAACGAAAATTCTTCTATAAGAAACATTTTTAACGAAAATTTTTCTCTAAGAAACATTTTTAACAAAAATATTTTTATCAGAAAAATTTTAACGAAAATTTTTACAGAAAATTTTTTTTTTTTTTATAAGAAAAATTTTTCTATAAAAAAAATTAACGAAAATTTTTCTATAAGAAAAATTTTTAACGAAGACTTTTCTGTAAGAAAAATTTAAAAAACGAAAACTTTTCTATAAGAAAATTTATGAACCAAAATTCTTCTTTAAGAAAAATTTTTAACGAAAATTTTTTTTTTTAATTTTCTATAAGAAAAATTTTGAACGAAAATCATTTTTAACGAAAATTTTTCTATAAGAAAAAATTTTTAACGAAAATTTTGCCATAAGAAAAATTTTCGTTAAAAATTTTTTACGAAAATTTTTCTATAAGAAAAATTTTTTATAAGAAAAATTTTTAACGAAAATTTTTCTATAAGATAAATTTTTAACGAAAATTTTTCTATAGGAAAAATTTTTAACGAAAATTTTTCTAAAAGAAAAATTTTTAACGAAAATTTCTATAAGAAAAATTTTTAACAAAAATTTTTCTATAAGAAAAAATTTTAACGAAAAATTTTCTATAAGAAAATTTTTGAACGAAAATCATTTTTAATGAAAATTTTTCTATAAGAAAAATTTTTAACAAAAATTTTTCTATAAGAAAAATTTTTAACGAAAATTTTTCTATAAGAAAAGTTTTTTAACGAAAATTTTTCTATAAGAAACATTTTAAACAACGAAAATTTTTGTATAAGAAAAATTTTAAACAACGAAAATTTTTCTATAAGAAAAATTAAAAAAACGAACATTTGTCTATAAGAAAAATTAAAAAAAAGAAAAATTTTCTACAAGAAAAATTTTAAAATGAAAATTTTTCTATAAAAACAATTTCCAAGTCGAGCATTTTTCTACCAAAGAAATATTAAAAACGAAAACTTTCTATAAGAAAAATTTAAAAGAACAATTATTTTTCTGTAAGAAAAATTTTGAAGAACCATAATATTTCTATAAAAAAGATTTTAAAAAACGAAAATTTTTTCTATATGAAAAATTTTGAACAACGAAAATTTTTGCTTAAAAAAATTTCGAACGAAAATTTTTCTATATGAAAACTTTTTAACGAAAATTTTTCTATATGAAAACTTTTTAACGAAAATTTTTTATATTAAAAATTTTGAAAAACGAAAAGTTTTCTATAAGAAAAATTTTAAACAACGAAAAGTTTTCTATAAAAAAATTTTGAACAACAAAAATTTTTACATAGAAAAATTTTTAACAACAAAAATTTTTCCATAGAAAAATTTTTAACAACGAAAATTTTTCTATAGAAAAATTGTGAACAACGAAAATTTTTCTATAGAAAAATTTTAAACGACTAAAACTTTTGTAAAAGAAACATTTTGAACAACGAAAATTTTTTTTATAGGAAAATTTTGAACAACGAAAATTTTTCTATAGAAAAATTTTGAACAACGAAAATATTTCTATAGAAAAATTTTGAACAACGAAAATTTTTCTATAGAAAAATTTTGAACAACAAAAATTTTTCTATAGAAAAATTTTGAACAACGAAAATTTTGAACAACGGAAATTTTTCTATAGAAAAATTTTGAACAACAAAACTTTTTCTATAAGAAAAATTTTGAACAACGAAAATTTTTCTATAAGAAAATTTTTGAACGAAAATTTTTCTAAAAGAAAAATTTTTAACGAAAATGTTTCTAAAAGAAAAATTTTTAACTAAAATTTTTCTAAAAGAAAAATTTTTAACGAAAATTTTTCTAAAAGAAAAATTTTTAACGAAAATTTTTCTATAAGAAAAATTTTTAACGAAAATTTTTCTATAAGCAAAAATTTTTAACGAAAATTTTTCTATAAAAAAATTTTTAACGGAAATTTTTCTAAAAGAAAACTTTTTAACTAAAATTTTTCTATAAGCAAAAATTTTTAACGAAACTTTTTCTATAAGAAAAATTTTTAACGAAAATTTTTCTATAAGAAAAATTTTTAACGAATATTTTTCTATAAAAAAAATTTTAACGAAAATTTTTCTATAAGAAAAATTTTTAACGAAAATTTTTCTGTAAGAAAAATTTTTGACGAAAATTTTTCTATAAAATTATTCTATAAAAAAAAATTCAACAAAGAAAATTTTTCTATAAGAAAATATTTAGAACAATGAAAATTATTCTATAAGAAAAATTTTGAACAACAAAAATGTTTCTATAAGAACAATTTTGAACAACGAAAATTTTTCTATATGAAAAATTTTGGACAACGAAAATTTTTCTATTAGAAAAATTTTAAGCAACGAAAAATTTTTTATTAGAAAAATTTTGAACAACGAAAATTTTTCTATAAAAAAATTTTAAACCAAAATTTTTCGGTAAGAAAAATGTTGAACCATAATTTTTCTTTAAGAAAAATTTTATACCAAACTTTTTCGATAAGAAAAATTTTGAACAATTTTAAATAAAAAAAATATTTCCTTTTAGAAAAATAAAAAAAATTGGATAAGGAAAATTTTTAATAACGAAAATTTTTTATAAGGAAAATTTTTATTAACGAAGAAGAAAAATAAGAAAAATTTTGAACAACCAAAACCTTTTATATAAGAAAAATTTTAAACAACGAAAATTTTTCTATAAAAAAATTTTGAAGAACGAAAATTTTTCTAAAAAAAAAAATTTAACAACGAAAATTTGTCTTTGAAATATTTTTGAAAAAGGATATTTTTTAGAAAAACTTTCTTATGGAAACTTTTTACTTCCCCTCTGTGCTCATACAACACATGAGTATTCCCAAGTTTTTTGGCCATTACATAGGATTTCATCTGCACCTACCATTTTCGGTATTTTTTTAATGTCAGTATTTTATTCTTTTGAGTGGATTTTTGCGCTTTTTATTCTTTTATTTCTTGGCGATTTTGGTTGCGTTGAAAACGCATAAATTTTTGAATTTCAATATAAAAATTTACATAAACATGTTTTTTAACTTTAGTAACCAAACGGTTTATCTTAACGATGCGTTTTTTTATTGCCTTTGATTGGAAATTCTCCTTTTTCTTTGGTTTTATTGTCAAGTTTTTGTTCGTTTTTTTTTTTCGCTGGCATTTGAATGACCGTCCGTCCGTCCTCCCATTCATCCATCCGTCCGTCTGTCTGTTTTATTAGCACAAGGACATTTGTTTTCATGCACATAAACTATTTGCTCTTTTGCAAATGTTTATGGGGACGAAAACCTTTAAATTTGATTGTTTTTTTTTTCTGTTGTTGTTGTTTATTTTAAAATAAATTGTTTGTAATTTTAATTTCAGTTCCTAGTCATTTAATGCAGTTTTTAATGTATTTTTGGTTTCAACATTAATTGTAAATTTCTTTTTTAGTTTCTTTAGTTTAAGGCATTATCTTAACAAACATTTAGGCATAATTGAAATAAGGTATAATAAATTTCTGATCTGCTGAATATATGCAAATGGTTTTTTTAAAATGGTTGAGATATAGTTAAATTATATACAAAACAACAGTAAATACCCACACAAACAATGTTTTTTTTTATAAAAAAAAACTTCACCTAAGGGTGAAGTCTATTTTCAGTTACCGCAAAACGCTGAAAAATTCAGAATAAGTCAGATTATAATTAAACATAAAGTAATAAGTACTCAAGTATAAGGAGTGATCTGAATAAAATATGCATTTACTATAATTGGGACGTACCAATGTGGCTTTAGACCAGGTAAATCAACCATTGACCAGATTTTTACTCTACGTCAGATCCTGGAGAAGACCCAAGAGAAACAAATTGACACGTATCATCTCTTTGTTGACTACAAAGCAGCTTTTGACAGCCCGATACGGAAGAAGGTGTTTGAAGAAATGTCTGAGTTCGGCATCCCCACGAAGCTAATAAAGTTATGCAGGATGACACTAACTAATACAATATCATCTGTTAAGATAGGTAAGAACCTATCAGAGTCTTTCATAACTAAACGGGGTTTCAGACAAGGTGATAGTCTATCATGTGATCTCTTCAATATTGTGCTATAGAAAATCTTACGAGATGCAGCAGTTAATACAAGTGGAACAACCTTCAATAGAAAACATATGCTACTCGCGTATGCCGATGACATTGATATTATGGGGCGCACTTTACGCGAGGTAACTGCCGCCTTTTCCAATATCGAGAAGGAATCAAACAAAATGGGTTTAGCTGTAAATGAATCAAAAACAAAACTGATGGTTTCTTCAGGTAGACAGACCACTAGAATTGGATCACATAAGCCCATAGAAAACTATAGCTTCGAAGTTGTAAAAGAATTTGTATACCTTGGTACCGCTGTGAACATCAACAATGATAAAAGCTTTGAAATTAAACGTTGAAAAATACTTGCCAATAGATGCTATTTTGGCCTAAGCAAACAGCTAAGGGATAAAGTCCTCTCCGTTAGAACTAAAATGACGCTATATAAAACGCTTATACTACCCGTGTTACTGTATGGTGCAGAATCATGGGTACTTGCACAGGCAGATGAAGCTATCCTTGGAGTGTTTGAGAGGAAAATCCTACGAAAAATATTTGGACCAGTCTGCGTCAACAATGAGTATCGACATCGAATGAATCATGAGAGTATCGACATCGAATGAATCATGGAGAATATGCGCACAAGATAGAAGCGCATGGAATTCTAAAATATGCTCGGCCTTTGACCTAAACAGGTTGCCAAATGTTGACCGATTGTTACAAAATTTTACACACTGGCTGGCATATATATCGAGCTTGCTCTTGCAAAATTTAGTGGTCATAGCTATCATAGTTTCAAATTTTATAGCTTTTTCAAGACATTTTATGTCTTTTTCAAGACATCCAAAATACCTTTGTGAAATTTTGTCCCTCTAGCTCTTTTCGTTAAGGCGCTATCGTGCTTTTATCTGACGGACAGACGGACATAAACAACCTTTTCTTTATGTATTTTTGTGTTTCCATAAGTTTTTTATATGGGAGCTATGGTCAAATGGTGACCGATTGTATCAAATTTTGCACACTGGCTGGGATTCACATAAAACTTTCTTTTGTAAAATGTTTTGTTGCTGTAGCCCTTTTCGTTAAGGTGCTATCGCGCTTTTATCTGACGGAAAGACGGACATAAACCCCCTTTTCTTTTTGTATTTTTGTGCTTCCGTAAGTTTTTTATATGGGAGCTATGGTCAAATGCTAACCGATTGTGACAAAATTTTGCACACTGGTTGACATAAGACCTCCTCGTGCTAAATTTAGTGATTGTTTCTGTTAAAGTTTTAGATTTATTGGCATTTAAGTGCATTTTAGGTGAAATTTTGGCTGTTTCCGTAAGTTTTTTGTATAGGAGCTATGTCTAAATGTCAACCGATTTTGATGAAATTTTGCCTAGGTCTTACGCAAAACTTCTATATACCAAATTTTATCATCATAGCTATTATAATTTGTCATTTATTAGCAAATAAGCGATTAGCGTAAGCGAGGTTATACGGGAGCTATGGTCAAATTTTAACCGATTTCGCCCAATTTCAATACCAATTTCAAAGATGAAGAATGTTTTTGCTAAGTTTCAGTGAGCTAGCTCCTTTCGTTTAGGCGTTATGGTGATTTTAACAGACAGATAGACGGACAGACAGACGGACATCGGTCAATAGTCTTAGAATTTCATAAGGATTCAGAATATATATCGTTTTTGATGTTTGGGCCAATATTAAGGAAATTACAAACGGAATGACAATCTCAATATACCCCACATTCTTTTTGATGGTGGGTATAATAAGGGGGTGTTATATATATAAGAACTATAGCCAAATGTTGACCGATTGTTACAAAATTTTACGTAACTGGCTGGTATTAATATAAAGTTAATTTGTGCAAAATTTAGTGGCCATAGCTGACATAGTTTATAATTTAATAGCTTTTAACTGACGTTTGTGGCATTTTAGTGGTTACCGGGAGCGGTTTTTATATTAAAGCTATGGTCAAAATGGACCGATTCCTATAAAATTTGACATACTGACTGAAAGTTTCATCAAACTTCTCTGTTCTAAATGTAGTAGTCATAGATTTTACAATTTTATTCAATTTTTCAGCATAAATGTGATTCCCGGTGCAGGGTTATATGGGAGCTCTAACTAAATGTGAACTGATTTTACCCATTTTTTGCACACGATTTCTATAATATATCGAAAATTTTATTGCTAAATTTTATCTCTCTAGCTCTTGTGGTTAAGGAGCTATCGCGCTTTTCTCTGACGGAAAGGCGGACATAAACCGTGTTTTCTTATTGTATTTTTGTGTTTCTGTAAGTTTTTTACATGGGAGCTATGGTCAAATAGTAGCCGATTTGCACACTGGCTGTAATTCATATAAGACTTTCTTTCGTAAAATTTTGTTGCTCTAGCCCTTTTCGTCTGACGGACTGACGGACATAAACCCCCTTTTCTTTTTGTATTTTTGTGTTTCCGTAAGTTTTTCATATGGGAGCTATAGTCAAATGGTGACCGATTGTGACAAAATTTTGACCACTGGTTGGCATTGACATAAGACCTACTCGTGATAAATTTAGTGGTTATATCTTTTTTTAAGATTTATTGGCATTTAAGTGTATTTTAGGTGAAATTTTGGCTGTTTCCGTAAGTTTTTTGTATAGGAGCTATGTCTAAATGTCAACCGATTTTGATGAAATTTTACCTAGGGCTTACGTAAAACTTCTATATACCAAATTTTATCATCATAGCTATTATAATTTGTCATTTATTTATTAGCAAATAAGCGATTAGCGTAAGCGAGGTTATACGGAAGCTATGGTCAAATGTTAACCGATTTTGCTCAATTTCAATACCAAAATTTTCTCATAGATGCAGAATATTTTTGCTAATTTTCAGTGAGCTAGCTCCTTTCGTTTAGGGGTTATTGTGATTTCAACAGACAGACATCGCTCAATCGTCTTAGAATTTCATAAGGATTCAGAATATATATCGTTTTTGATTTTTGAGCCAATATTAAGGAAATTACAAACGGAATGACAATCTCAAGATACCCCCCCCCCCCCCGCCCATTCTTTTTGATTTTTGGTATAAAAACTATTTAAAACTACCCTTAAATATTGGACATAGTATTGCACTTTGTTTATAAAACAAATTCTAAAAAATAAATGAACCTTTTATAAATATTATTTACAAAAATAAATTTGTGTTTTCTTTTTCTCAATCACCCTATAACCCGTCAAAACAGGGTGTTATAAGCTTGTGCAGATGTATGTACCGCAAGAAACATTGAAGTTTGCCAACAGACTTAGAACCACTTTCCGAATCGATTTAACGACCAATGCAAATCTTGTTTTCTTGGAGGAAATTCTAAAGATAATTTGATGAAATTTGGTGCAGCAAGTTTTTTTTGGAGGTGGGATCATTGCTCATCATCATTAAAATTGGTCTAAATCGGTTTATTATTTCTGGTATCTCTCATAGGTCTTACTTCCCGAAATTGAGTTTTTGGCCACAAATTTCAATATATTTTTATGAAATTAAAAACGAGTACTGCTTTAATGAAATCACTGTAACAAATTTCGTTGAAATCGGTTCATATTTGACCATTGCTCGCAGTAGTGATGTAAAAGTATTGAGTATTTCGGTCTTGAGTACCCAATATGAACTATTTTCCTCGGTTTTGTATCTGCAAGAAATAGAAAAGCTGTTGAACTTATTGGTGAAAGGTATCATATGGTCGAGCTTAATACTTTAGTACATGTTTTGATATGCATATTTGGTAAATTCTTTATAAGATTTCAATACCATTGTTTGCTGGGTAGCCTAGTTTCTAACATCAAGTTGAATATCTTCTAACAATTATTAAGAAATGTTTTATTTTGTATAGCCTTAAGCTACAATAATCTGAAAAATTCGATATATTTCTTTTTTGACAAAAAAGATATCAATTATAAAAGATTTTGTGAATAATATTCAAAAATCTCAATTTTTGCTGGAAGCAAAACTTGGTATTTTTGTCAGTTTTATTTAGTTCTTTAAAAATATTTGCCCTTTGGTGATAATTTTTGATACATTTTAAGGATGGATATCCGTTTCTTACAAAAAAAAAAAAAGAAAACGAAACGAAGAACAAGAAATGTAAAATCCTTTTAAAAAGGATTTTTTAACACAAGTTATTATTTGTCTTCGATGTCGTTTTTGTTTTCTTTTGCTTTTTTCTTTTGCTCATCCGCTATATGACACTTTCACTCGTTATTGTAATTAATTTTGAAAACATCATCAACACACACCAACCCAAACCCAGATACATACGGGATCACAAATTAGTAAGAAGGAACAAAACTTGGAATCTTATAGTTAGTCTGGAGTTGGGGGGTATGGAAAAAGGGTAGGCTGAACGGCAAACAGACACAAGTTACAGAGAAGGATGTAGGAATAACAAAACACCCTGAACGAATTATGAACGTATGTATCAATTTCGAACGGTGTGAAATGTTTGTTGCCAACCTCCTTTTTTACAACCTTTCTTCTTAGGGTAAGTGTTGCTGCTGATGCTGCTATTGTTAGAGATAATGAAGAGGATGAATGAATGAATCTTGGTTAGAGTAGCAGGAGTGGAAGAAGAAGTTAAGGATGAGTTTGTTTTAATACTCCCCGTTGTGAAGGTAATTCATCTGATGCGGTTATAAATTTCAGTCATTTTTTATTTCAAATTAAAGCAATAAATAGATGGATGGATGAATGACTGAATGAATGAAAACAGGAACATCATTTGCAGTATTCAAGATATTATTATATTGTATGTTGTGCTATTGTGGCCAAAGTAGGTGTGTCTGCCCGGAGTTATAAAATTCGCACTTGTGTCTGTATCTATAAAAGTCCTTGCTTTACTTTTTGTCTAGGAAGCCAAAACAAATAAGGCCAATATACGCGTCAACGCTTCAATTATTAATCTCTGCGTACAAACGTTTCAATATTTTTCCTCTGCTTTTAAAAATTAAATACTTGGGTGGAGGTGACCGGCGCACAGTGCTACCATCAGTGGACAAAAATCTAAAAAATTATTGCCGCAAATTTTATTAAAAGTAATTAATTTCGATGTGAACCGTGGTATAGCAGGTTAGTTATCCGCCTAGCAAACCTGAGGTACCAAGTTCGATCCCCGGCCAGACACTCTTGAAAAAATAAATTTTCAATAAAAATAGCGGTTCACCTCATAACTCAGCTAGCTACTGGTTATTGAGTATTAGAAGAAGACGTAATATGAAAAAAACTGTGAATACTTCAATCGAGTTTTTTAAAATTTGCATGCCAAATACGCTTAAAAGCGCAAATTTGCGCTACTAAGATATTGTGTTCAGTATACCTGACTTCTTGGGAGTTCAAAATGTGTTCAAAATGTGTAATTAGATTTTCCGAATTCCTAAGAGTACAAAAATTATTCGAGTTGAAAGTCGGCTTCAAAGGAATTAAAACTGTTTGATTTTTGTGGAGCGAAAAACATTTTTTATTTAAAATCGATACGACTGGGTTAAAAATTAATCCTCTACATCCAAAGGTGCTTAGAAAAAAATTGTTTTCCTAGGTCAATGTACTGAGGTGGCGCACAAGACATTTATTTCTAGGACCCATTTGTATGGGGAAAAATGGGAGTTTTTTCGGTCTTTGGTAAAATTCAACTAATAAAGTTAAGTTTTTGGCAAAAACAATAATTGGGTGTAGAAGACAACTAAATCCGCTTTCATTAGAGTCATAAAAACTAAAAATCCATGCAGTAGTTTTTAAGTTATTGCAATTTGCCCCAGAAAATTCGTGTCATTTTCAACACGCCTAAGGATATGCAGCAAAAAAAAAACTTTAGAGTTCTGAAATTACAAAGTAAGACATTCCTTATCATCTAAAGACTTATAAGTACTAAATAGTTGAAGTTTTTTAAAATATAATTAAATTTACATGGTTTTTTTTTATACTGAAAAATTTTAACTTTTTTCTAAGGACCGTTTCAAAACTCACTTTTTAAGTTTTAGAAAATTTTGTTAAAAAAATATTCAAAAATTTAAAATTTTGAATCGTCTTATTAAAATAGATAGATGTGGCAATAAATCCAAAAAATTTTAGTTTGATATCTCATATGGTTTCGCCGTACTGCGACTTGAAATCATAAAATTTCGCGAAAATGTAAATTTTTGGACATTATTTAAGAAGATGCATAGTAAATTTTATTTAAGTCTTCTTTTGTAAAAGCTAGTACTTAATTGTATTGCCCAGTCATTGAGGAATGACCACTAAAACTTTATTTGATATTGGGCGAGCTTTTTCAACCCAGGTGTATTGAATTTCAATAAAAGTTGTTTTCGCTCCACCCTAATGTGCAAGTCGCAATTCTAAGCCGAATTTGATGAAATTCAACACAAGTCTATTAATTAGTTCAAAAAAGTACTCCATTAATGTTGGTTTAAACCAAGCTATCAATTGGGAGATTGTTGAGGATAATATCAGCAAAATGAGTCTTTTAGGACTCCTTTAGATGATCAAAAACTGATTAATCAGCATGGTGATCTAAATAAGCTTACTAAAAGACTTCTAGATACGCTTAGAAAGAGTCTTGTTAAAAAAAGCACAAACAGATCTGGCAAAATGTACGTAATCATAATATAATCGCCTAAATGATCCTAATATGACTGTTTATTATGCTGTTTGTTTGATGATCAAAAAAGACATTAAAAGATTAAAGACTCATTTTGGATGCTGTCGATTAGTTGGTTAGCACGTCGACATATTATATCCAGCAACCAATGTTCGATCCTCGGTCTCGGCAGCATCAATTTCTGTAATTATTAACGCAACTTCCCTATTCTAAAAATAGATATGACGTGTTCTTGTGTTGTGTAATAAAAAGCTTTAACTCTTTCTTTTTTCTTTTTGTTGAACAAACTGAGCAAAATGTGCGCAGTCATAATCTAATCAGAAAAACGAGTCATTTAAGACTTTTTGAAGAGTCGCATGAAGGGAACCATTTTCTCACACAAAAAATTTTTTGACTTATAATTGATGTAGTAAATGATCATTTTACTCGTGCAGTTGAGTCAAAAAAGACATGTATTTGATTAAAATTTTCAAAAAAATTCTACCTGGGACTTAGACCACCCCTGGGTCTTTGATCCACATTTTGCACTTATTTTTATTTTTGATGTTCAATGCGCAATTTTTAACAGAATTTGATTAAATTCGGCACACTTCTATAAGTTAATCTAGAAAAGGGGTTTACTAATTTTGGTTGATATCAGTTGACTCCTTGGATGCTTGACTTGGACCCCCATTTTTCACCAATATATATATTTTTTTTAATGTATAAGCCGCAAAGAAAGAGTTATACTAATTTTGGTTGAGATCCCTTAACTTTTTTTGGTCTACCTGATAGGGGTCCACCCCATGTTTTATTTTTATTTGTTCCCAATGTATAATTCTTAACAGAATTTGAAAGAATTTGGCATACGTCTATTAGTTTATCCAGCGAACAACTCAACCAATTTTTGTTGAAGTCCGTCCACTCCTTGGGGTACATGCTTTGGACCCCCATTTTTCACTTATTTTAGTTCTCAATATAAGCCGCAATCCTCAACAGATTCTCAACAGCAGACATCTATTGATTGACCCAAAAAAGAGCTCTACTAATTCTGATTGAAATTCTACGGGACTTAAATTCAATTTGATTAAAAATTACGCCCAAATGACTGCAACACTTTTTGCTTAAATTATGCGTAACAATTTATGTGACTTTTTTCAGAAAATTTTTAACTTTATTCTACGATCGGTTAATTTCGGTGAATTTTTTTCGCTCAATCTAAAGAAGAGACTTTCAGCTTGCACATGGTTATAGTGAAACACCGGGAAAAGCCGGGCTAACTTAGTTTTTGTCCAAAGAAAAATGAAAACACTGAATTTTATAGAGCTTGTTTGATTTCCAGATATCTCCTAATCTATATGCGAGACTAAGTTATTTTCTTCTGCAAACTAAAACCAAGGTTCTGTGTCTTACTAAAATCGACATCAAAATTAAAGCTGTGAAACTATATTCGATGCATGAGCTACTGAGTTTGATAAAAAACTTCATCACTTTCCGGTTTAGAACATTAATCACTTTTCAATACCTTTTTTATAACACATAATATAACTTATTCTTGAAAATAATGATCCCACCATCAAATTCAAATTATCTGTATCAAATTTCATCAAATTGTCGTTAGAATTGCGACCTGTAATTTGATTACATAGTTTACATGGGGGTCCAGCCAGACCGACGGACTGATATCCCTTAAACGACTTAGAAAGTGATTCTTGGTCTATTGGCGTGAAAAGTATAAAAATTGCAGCGCATTATCAATAATTGTTTTCAAGAAATCGTAATTAATATAAGATCAAATAATAAAATTTTCTTTAAGTTTATAAATTAACTTAAATCCTTTGCCTTTAGCAGCATGCCACGCCTACTATTGCAAATATTTTGACAACATTTTTTCACTACCTTAGTTTTGATATGTTTCCTTGCTGATGGCATTAAAATTTTAAGAATCCATGTCATGAAAACATATAGGTTTTGGCCAATGAAAATTGATTCTGGACCACAGTGCGGCGGCTCTAACTCATAAATACATACATTAGTTATATCCTTTCTTACAATATGTCCTTGTTGGGCACGTGCTTCCTGTTTATACATTATTTTTACTTTAATTTGAGACCTACAATAACGTCAACTGCTGTTCATTAAAGGTTTCAGAAATGTTGCTGTTTTTTTTTAAGTTTTTGTTAGCGAATCCTTTAATGTCACGGGAAACATAAAATTCATTGATTTTCTTTAGTTGGCACTTACACTTACATATGAACAAAAGGGATTATGCTTACATATGTATGTATTCATGTATGTATGTGAAAGTCCTTGTACGTATTTGATTAGTCGTCGTTATGATATGTTTTTAAGTTGTTGAGGTGGTTGTAAGACATTTAAGCGTCGCTAATTGAAAAGTGTGTAGGACGTTTGTTTTTCCTAATGTTCTAAAAATTTATGACTTTTCCTTTTTATTTTCGAAGGCTTTTAGTCAAATATTATCGAAATACCACTTAAATCTTGTTGCATGGCGAATTTTATGTGTTTTTTTTAGTTTTGCGATATGTTCTTAAAAAAATCGTATGATTTATTGAGCTTTTTATAAATCTTTGGATATGTTGACCATTTGATACAACCGCAATACGCATATTTTTTCTGTGTCCCAAAAAAATCTCAATTATATTTTTATTCATAATCACTTTCTGAGTTCATCGATATAGCGTTGTCCTTCTGACTGTTTTATGATTTTGCGGAGATATGGTCAACTGTCCTTCATGAATTTTTAGAACACGCACAATTGATGCATCTCGGTTAACATTTTCAACTAAAACATATTTTTATTGCATAAAACGATTTCAATTAGTTTAAAATATAAAATTTTATAATTTTCTATATGTGTAGCTTATGGTTTGTAAACGATTAATATTTTTTGTCATAAAAGGCAGAACTTACCTCCATGGCACATTTGGCAAAATCTAAATGTGACTGAAAAATTTCGCAATTATTCAAGTAACGGTAGCAAATACAAAAAGCGGAGAAGCGAATATAAAAAACAATGAGCTCAATCGATTTATGCCATTCAATTGACATTAGGCTAAAAGAAGCAAAAATAATGAAACCAAAACACACCCGCACAATCGATGCATCACGGTCTGAAAGGGATATAGGTGAAATTTATGATTGTTGGTTCCAAATACTCAGTTCTTAACATTTCAAATAAATTCTACATTCTAATTTTGCTACTTTAATATAGTATATTTTACTATAAAGTTGTTCGTGAGTCTTCAAAGAATCAAGGTTACGGCTATTTCTATTGAAAGATAAAAGTAAAAAAAAAATATTTTTTCTGTTCAAACAATATAAAATCAATGATAACTGAGAGAAGTACCCCTTGTTCCAGTTTTAATGTTCTCGTGGAAATTATATATGGGCAAAAATCAAACAGTTTTTATTCCTTTGAAACCGACTTTAAACTCGAATAACTTTTGTACCCTTAGGAATTCGGAAAATCTAAATACAGTTTTTGAGCTCACAAAATTTCAGTTAACTGAACACAATATCTTAGTAGCGCAAGTTTGCGCTTCTAAGCGTAATTGGCATGAAAATTAAAAAAAAAACGTTAAAAACCGATTCAAGCATTCAAGTTTTTCTTCATATTTCGTCTTCTTCTGTATTCGTTTTAACATTTGGACCCAAGTCGTTGTTCGAAGAAATAGACACCACACTTAGGGTTCCAAATACTCAGTTCTTAACTTTTCAAATAAATTCTACTTTCTAATTTTGCTACTTTAATATAGTATATTTTACTATAAAGTTGTTCGTGAGTCTTCAAAGAATCAAGATTACGGCTATTTCTATTGAAAGATAAAAGTAAAAAAAATATTTTTTCTGTTCAAACAAGATAAAATCAATGATAACTGAGAGAAGTACCCCTTGTTCCAGTTTTAATGTTCTCGTGGGAATTATATATGGGCAAAAATCAAACTGTTTTTATTCCTTTGAAACCGACTTTAAACTCGAATTACTTTTGTACCCTTAGGAATTCGGAAAACCTAAATACAGATTTTGAGCTCACAAAATTTCAGTTAACTGAACACAATATCTTAGTAGCGCAAGTTTGCGCTTCTAAGCGTAATTGGCATGAAAATTAAAAAAAACGTTAAAAATCTTCTTAATTTTTTTCGCATATTTTTTGGCCGCCTCAAGGAATTTCAAAATTAATTAACAAGGATTTGCAGATCTTTCAGTTTTGCGTCGTTTGATATATATAACGTTAATGTGCTCCATATAGGTTTTACATACGACAGGTGTAAATGACTAAAACTTGAACGTATATTTTTCAAAATACAGGTTTTTCGTGGAGCACACACGCAAAAATATATGAAAATTTTCAAACTACCGCGTAAACCGATTTTTTTGCCATTTAGCACCTAAAGGCAAAAGAGCGCCAAAAAATCATTGTTTGCTAAAATTTTATGAAGATTTTTTGAAGATTTCGTGCAAAAAAGAGCATATTGCTTTTAATGCTTTTAATGGATAGCAAACTCAGACAAAATCATATAAGGCATGAAAGCAATATCATTTATAACCGATTTGCATCCAAAGTTTGCCAAACATCTCTTTATTAGCTGAGAACGCGAAGGTTTCGCGAATTTTGCACAAAATCGATCAGGAATAGTTTTAAAACTATTCTTAATAAAGCTTTACCTGAGATCTGAAGTCGACATAAACGAGAATTGAGTTAAGGCATTTATTGCATTACAGAAGCAAAGATGCTTAAATGTGTTTTGTTCGTTTAAAAAAATCGGGTTATTATCAATGTTATGTATGTTTACTTTTTAGCTTAAGTTTTCTGAATCGATAATGCATTGATCAAAACAACTTATGTTCACATATTTTTGTGTACATATTCAGATTTTTCTTTTATCATATAACGATTTCGCTTAACTTTACTAAACAGAACGGCCTAAAGTAACTTAAGTTCCAGTTCAATGCAAATTTCAGTTTCAAAAAAGAGCTTAAGTAGAAAAAACATAAAATCTTCTGAATTTAGCAATATTTTTTTTAAATATTCATCCTTCTTCTCTAATAAACATGTTCATTTATAAATTATAAATTATTCGCAGAAATCAAGCAGAAGAACAATTACACAAAATTGATGATATCTCAAAACTTCAATTTTCGACTTGAGATTTTCTTCCATATTGCCACAGATATATTTGCCTACAAAAATGATACCAAATATCTTTTATTTTTGATCGGAAAAAAAGTCAAAAAATATTTTTTTCCCGTAAAAAAAAGTAAAGCTCAAAAAAATTAATGTTAAAAACTAAATTATTTTTGCCTAAAAAGAGTTATATTCGGCCCCTGAAATAAATAAAATATCTTTACTAAACTTGCTCTTTCCAGATTCTATCAAGTTAAAACTAGAGTAAAATAGTTTTACTGATACACGAAAAAAAGGTAGAGTGTTATATTCCGCCTTGACGAAGCTACCGGGAGTGGGCAAGCATAACGTCGGTTAGAGCCATTTTCTGTTAACACAATAGCCGCACAGACTCATATTTTGGTCCGGTCAATATTTGGTGCCTCCCGGAATAGAGCTTTTCGCACTTTACAGCCACAAATTTAATTGTATTTTAATACTTTTACTTTTAATGGCTATTACAGTACGTTTGTTCTAAAAGCCGGATATGGAATAGAATTCCAAACAACTCGATCTGCAGCACTTCTAAAAATCCGATAACCAAAGTTTGGTAACAATCGATCCACATTTGATCCTAGCTCCCATATTAGGTCCTCATCAAAATTTTGGAAAAAAAATAGCACATGTTGGTTCATATTTGACCATATAGTCTGGCTTGACTTACTCTTCTTACTTGTTTCTTTTTTTTTAAGTCAGAACTATATATATTTATATATATATATATATATACATATATATATATATATACATATAAATATATATATATATATATATATATATATATATATATATATATATATATATATATATATATATATATATATATATATTATATTATATTTATAATTGCCTGACAATATTACAATTGGAACAAGGGGTACTTCTCTCAGACAATGAGCTGCATCCGATTCTATTTTGAGACTCATTGAAAGGGACCTACGTTTTAACGCCGGCTCCGAACAGCAAATGCATTAGTTTGAGAAGTTTTATATAGCCTAATACTCAATAAACAGTGACTAGCTGAGTTACGAGGTGAACCGCCGCTTTTTAAAAAAAAATTTTTTTCAAGTGAGTCTGGCCAGGGATCGAACTTGGGCCTCTAGTAAGCTAGGCGGATGACTAACCTGCTATACCACGGCGGTTCAGAAGTCAGAACTACATTTTGAAAAAATCACAAAACGGCAACACTGCCTACATTGTTTTTGTTTTTCTTTTTTGTCTTTGTGGATCTAAAGTTTTAGCGGTGTGAGCTTTGCTGTACTGAAATTTTACGAGTTTACCAGAAATTTCACATACATGGACCGTTTCTTTTTTATATTTATTTTATTAGGAGGTTTATAGAATGATCGACAATAAGAGTTTCCCGATCCTACGTTTATAAATAAAACTGTTGGTGCAGATAAATCGTCAAATTAACCTGCCTATCACTTTCGGCTTCAACAAGAGAAGACCAAAAGTATTGTCTATCTGTGTTAGCTTTTAGTAATTTTTTATAGCTCCCGTATAACCTCGTTAATAGTAATCGTTTGTTTGCTAATAAATGGCAAACTATAATAGGTCTGATAGTAAGATCTAGTACACAGAAGTTTTACATGATTATTTAACATATAAAATTGAATGAAAATCGGTTCACATTTAACCATAGCTTCCATAAAAACTTTTTACGGAAACGGCTTAAATTCCTATACTTGACGCAGCCCAGGAATGGAAATATTCTAAAGGCGTCAAATCGCACGACCGAAGCGGCCAATCGACTGGACCATTTCATGAGATGATACGTTCTCGAAACTTGGTTTTCAATAAATTGATTGTGATATTCGCTGTGTGGCTTGTGGTGCCGTCCTGTTGGAACCACATGTCCTCCAAGTCCATATAATCGAATTGAAAATATTAGGTTATCATTGTACGGTAGCGATTTCCATTCACAATAATGCGTCGGTCTTGATCATCACGGAAGAAGTACGGCCCAATGACGCTGCAGGCTCATAAACCGCACCAAACAGTAATTTTTTCGGGATGCGATGATGACTCATGGAGTACGTGTGGATTACTGTCTGACCAATAACGCATATTATGTTTATTGACGAAGCCATTCAGCCAGAAATGAGCCTCATCGCTGAAGCTGTTTCGCGAACTTAACGTTGAGGCCACTGACTCCGAATTTCGGTAGTAAATTTTAATAATTTCGACTAGTTGTTAGCTCGTATATCAATCCATCATGAAATGGCAAGCTTTATTGAAGACAAATGTCAAAAGAGTCAGCATGAAATATAGCGTTATCTGCTGTCCCGTCGCTGTACTTTTGTAGCGTCCCTGTTAAAAAACCCGATATTTTAAGGAATTTATATATTCATTTTTTATGTTTTAGTAACTTAAAATTTTATTTGAAACACTCCTAAATAACTTCTTTTCCCAGGCTGATTTGAAAAATCACAGTATCTGTTATGATGTGTCACATCATTATCTCTGATTTATTTAACTGTTGGCAAAATAACGAAGTGGAAAATTGTTGTTAATAAGATGACAGACATAACTTCATTATAGCCACCAAGAGGGTGGAAATCGTTAAGTCTTAATTTGATTATAATGTTTAACGAATATTCAGTTCTCATCCTAAATCAAACAGCTTTTACCGAGGGGTTGTAAAATTATAACTTCAATATGCAAAAATTATGAAAATTTTAAGGCAAACGCTTACAATATATTCCAAAGTATTATTTATTTAATTATAATTTCCTATATCTTTGCATACGAAATAATACTAATAATATATACAACCTATGATATTAACAAAAAACCCACAAAAAATTTAACGCCTGATGTAGTTCAGTTTTGGAAAGAGGGTGAACTAATGAAAGTATCAATTTCTACCCTCTTGCGCTAATAGATTCATTTAAGGATAAACAAATAAAACTCATTTAGATACATTATCACAAGTTGAACAGGCACAAAAACATTTTAGATTTAAATGCTAGAGTCAAATAGTCACAGTCGGGGAGATATTCAGACGGACAGACATAAGGACGGACAGAAAGACTGATGCTGGCTTTAAACATTATCTTCATTTTCATTATCGTCATTCTCATCATAATCTAATTTAATTTAGAAGTAGATCCAAACAAAAGTAGCAATAACATTTAACAGTTTATTTTTCCTATTCCATCAAAACAGACCAAAAAGGAAAAGGGCAAAAAAACATCCCTTTACTGCAGCTCGAGTACCTTTGGGAAGAGGAAGTGCAATAATAAGATAAACATCTCAAATTTCCAACCCCTTAGATGTCAGATAATTGAAATCACAATCTTGTTAGAACAGATACAAAAACAAAGACAACAAATGTAAAAACCTCTTAGACAATGACAGGCCTTTGGACAGTTACTGATTTGACTTTTCTAGTTACTAAACCATAAACATTTAGTTGGAATTGGAATGGAATTGCTCTAAAAGGGTCAAAATCTAGGGAACTGGACAAGAAAATACAGACAGACAGACTGACAAACTGACAAACTTTTTGGCTTAAATTTGTATCTTTCTTTTCTCTTCTCTACTTAAACAAACAAATCTTATTAAAAATTAATAAAAGGTCAATAGTATGGAAAAAAGGTTGTCAATTGTATTAAAAAAGGAACTTATTTCCAACAAGAAAACTTATCTTTTTCTTTAGTTTAGTTTTTTCCTTTTTTATCTTCTGGAAAAGTTCTTATAAGAACTTTTTGTTTCAATTAAGAAAGTGTCAGTTAAGAAACATAAAACATTTTATAACATTGATTTCCTATAGGATTGACATTAGTTTTCTTGGTTCTTTTTTTTTTTTTTTTTTGTTTGTTTCAGGCAAAAACTAAAAGTGTTTGTTATGTTGGTCTATCTTATCTATTATTTCTGGGATAAACCACTTTTGGAGATTTATAATTTGAGTTTGTTTTATAAAGGGTGGTTAAATTGTAAGGGCCGATGTTGAATGTGAACCACACCTAAACGCCAAGTTTTTTTCCGAATTTTATTTGACATTCCTCTATTTCAGACTTAATCAATTTGAACCATGGAGGGATACACAATCCAACAACGTGTTAAAGTTATCCAGACTTATTATGAAAATGGGCGTTCAAATCAAAATGCATATCGTGCACTTCGTGATTTTTTTGGTCAATTTGATTGTCCAAATGTGCGTACAATCGCAAAAATCGTGGAAAAATTCGAGCAAACCGGGTCTGTAGAAGATATGAGAACACCAGTGCATGCTCGTACAGCTCGTACTACAGAAAATATTGCTGCTGTTCGCGGTAGTGTGGCTGAAGAACCGTCCACCTCAACTCGTCGTCGTGCCCAACAATTGCACCTCTCACGCTCGTCGTTGATGAACATTATGCATAAAGACTTGCATTTACACGCTTACAATGTGCTTAAAAAGCCTCTTGACCATTCCAAACGTCGTGAATGGCCAGTATGGTGGCAAGAAATGGCAACAGTGGATGATCAATTTTCGAAGAAAATCATCTTTAGTGATGAGGCACATTTTCACCTCCGTGGATTCGTCAATAAACAGAATTGCCGCATTTGGGCGAATGAGAACCCATGAGTGATTGTCGAAAAACCAATGCACCCACAAAGAGTGACTGTTTGGTGCGGTTTATGGGCTAGCGGCATCATCAGGCAGTATTTTTTCCAAAATGAGGCCGGTCAGGCAGTTACTGCGAATGGTGTTCGCTATCGTGAGATGATAACGAACTTTTTATGGTCCGAATTGGAAGATATGGATGTGGACGATATGTGGTTTCAGCAGGTCGGTGCCACTTGCCACACAGCTAACGAAACAATGGCTCTTTTGCGCAACAAATTCAATGGCCGTGTTATCTCACGTAATGGCGATGTCAATTGGCCGCCAAGATCATGTGATTTGACACCGTTGGACTTTTTTCTTTGGGGTTATTTGAAAGAAAATGTATACGTCGATAAGCCAGCAACAATTCAAGAGCTAAAGGATGAGATAATTCGGCACATTAACGGCATAGAACCTCCATTATGCCTCAGGGTCATCGAAAATTTGGACCATCGGATGGAGGTGTGCCGCCGTGGTCGTGGCGCCCATTTGGCCGATATTTTGTTCCATTAATAATTGAGTTATACCAATATATCATAATAAGATAAAATTACAATAATTTCCTAAATAGTTTGTGTTTTATTCAAAATCAACATCGGCCCTTGGAATTTAACCACCCGTTATATACTCTTAGGTTGACAAATGTACTTGAAAAAAAAATCAAGTAAGAGTGTTTTTTTCGCTATGTTAAATCTTCTTATAGAAAAAGTATCACTGACTTAATTGTTATCAAACTATTTAATGGCGAAGGCATAATACTTGCCATTGATAAGTATCGCTGACAACAATTAACATCTTTGAGACTTTTACTATAAATGGAAAATTTATTAGTTTTTCAATATATTGCAATGGCAGATCGTTTTAGCATAAATTTCTGCAACATACGTGGGCTAAGAGCAAATTTCTTCTCTGTTTACGCACACATTTGTCTCCATCGGCCGGATGTTTTCGCCTTGTCTGAAAACCAGGTATCTGAAAATGCTGATCCATAGGATTTTCACATACCTGAATATCACTTCCTATCCCTTTTTAACCTTTATAGGGGCATAGCAATGTACGTTCGCGATGAAGTTGCATAGCAGTGCAAGCAATCGTTAGGCACGCATGATAACGAATTTGGCAGTCTCTGGGTTAAATTCATAATCAGGGCGCATCTTTTGTACTTCGGGTTTCTTTATAGAAGTCCAAGTGCGCAAATGAACACAACTCTATCTGGCTTCGATGCCCTTTCGATACAATTTCGAAGATCCTCGAGACTTGTCCGAGCAGTAAAAATTGTTATTGCTGGTGATTTCAATGTTGACAACTCGTCCTGGCTTCGCCATTCAAGCCACACAACTCTTGAAAGCCAATATGTTGAGTTATTTGCAGCGCACAATCACCTTGCGCAACTGGTGAATGAGCCAACAAATATTCCATGTGTTGATGAGCACCAACAAAACATCAAACAGCCACGAAACGTTCAACTTTTCTAAACGAAAAAGGTCGTTGGGCAGAGCTCAACGAATTTTATAGGCAAACTACCAGTCAGCTTTTAGTAACTGGCGTAATAACCAAAATCCAGTTGCTGATTCGCAATGCAAGCGTGAGAGGCGCACATGTGCTAAAGTATTAAGACGTGAAAACGCTCTGTACGAGCAGAGTCTTCGTATTAAAATTCTTGCTGCTCCTCGGTGCAGTAAGTGTTTTTGGTCATTCGTTAAACGAGTCAAGAATAATGTTAGTTCTACAATTTATTCTCTTTTAAAGAATGGTCAATCACTCACTGACCCGGCTGATAAAGCTAACCTTTTAACTGAATTATTTGCAACCTCTCAAAGGTTTTAGCAGATCCCAACATAAACAGTACTGTTCGACACTTTCGCGTCCATTAGCTAACCTTTTCAGCACCTTGTACCATGCTGGTAAATTTCCTCGGTGTTGGAAGGCTGCTAATGTAACGCCAATCCCTAAAAAGGGTGAGGCTACCAACCCTGAAATTTACCGCCCAATAGCAATTTGTTCTGCACTCTCCAAGGTATTGGAGAATATGGTAAACCACCATCTTGTTAAATATCTGGAATCTAACAACCTACTAAGCGACCGCCAGTATGGATTTCGTAGGGGTAACTCTACGGGAGATCTGCTAGCCTTTCTTTCGGAAAAATGGCGAAAGTAAACTTGTGCCTCTGGATATTTCCAAGGTGTTTAATAGAGTTTGGTGTTGGTGATAACTTCTCTCGATGTATATCGAGCTTTTTCAGAGATCGCACTATAAGAGTTGTTGTAGATGGGATATCATCAAACGAATTCAAGCTAAATTCAGGTATACCGCAAGGCTCCGTTCTTTCTCCTACTCTATTTCTTATCTTTATAAACTACCTTCTATGTCAAACTTTCAATCCTATCTACTTTTTTGCAGATGATAGTAACATTTGCCATTCATATTCATTCAATCATAGGCCAACACTTTTGAAGACTGGCACTATGAGGCAAAACATGAATGAATCATTAAACCGCGATTTAGAAACAATCTCAGAATCGGGTCGTGCGAATAGTGTCGATTTTAATGCTCGGAAAACTCGGTGTTATATGTTTACGCACAAACGCACGACTGATCATGTTACTTCATCTGTATTAATGGGTGGTGTTCGAGGAATCAGATACTCCAGATGTTCTGGGATCAGGATCAGGACTGAGGATCAGGACTGACCACATTTTTCAAATGTCGAAAAAAGCATTCAAGTATCTCGGTTTTTGTAAACGGTGTAAGAGATACTTCACTTCATCTGATCTCCATACTATTTACACCACCTATATTCGACTGAAAATGCAATACAACTTTCATGTATGGGCCGGTGCTTCAAAGTCTACTTTGGAGCTTCTCGACCGAGTGCAGGAGAGGGCGAACGTGCTTATTGGTGACAGTATAGTATCCAACTCTATTGATTCAGTAAAGCACCGTCGCAAAGTGTGCAATATAGAGAAGTTGAAATGAAATAAACATACTCCATCTATCCACCCTCCCATAACCTATTCTTCTAGCTCCAACACAATTCATTGCATAAGTAGGGGTCAATCCCCTGAGTGCTGGTCCTAACTAAACCAAAAAAAAGGTTTTCTAATTATTAAGCGTTTCCCAAAATATTTTGTGTTTTTGAAGACTCTCCTGAACATATGCAATAAAAAATGTATTATTTTTAAAAATTTTTAAAAAGTTTGACTGGTTTTACTTTTTTGAGACCTCAAGGTATTAAATATTCATTTTTGGTGCAATGGGCTAACGTTTAGAAAATTTTTCATAAATTTCCTATAAAAAGTAAATTTTTAAAAAATTTCCTATAAAAAGAAAATTTTTGACAAATTTCCTATTACAAGTAAATTTCTAAAAAAAATTTCCTATAAAAGATACATTTTTGAAAAATTTCCCACAAAAAGTAATTTTTCGAAAACTTTCTATAAAAACAGGTAATTTTTGAAAAATTTCTTATAATCTTTGAAAAATTTCCTACAAAAAGTAAATTTTTGAAAAATTTCCTAAAAAATTAAATTTTCGAAAATTTCCCATAAAAAGTTAATTTCTAACAAATTTCCTTTAAAAAGGAAAATTTTTGGGAAATTTTCTTTAAAAATTAAATTTTCGAAAAATTTCCCACAAAAAGCTAATTTTTTTATAGAAATTTTTGGTAGTTTTTGAAAAATTTCTTATAAAAAGTAAATTTCTAAAAAATTTCCTATAAAATGTAAATTTTTTAAAAATTCCCTATAAAAAGGAAAATTTTTGAAAAATTTTCTTTAAAAATTAATTTTTTGAAAAATTTTCTTTAAAAATTAAATTTTTGAAAAATATTCTTTAAAAATTAAATTTTTGAAAAATTTCCTTTAAAAAGTAAATTTTTGAAAAATTTCCTATAAAAAGTAATTTTTTAAAAATTTCCTATAAAAAGCAATTTTTTAAAAATTTTCTTTAAAAATTAAATTTTCGAAATATTTCCTACAAAAAGTAAATTTGTGAAAAAATTTCGTATAAAAAGTAAATTTTTGAAAAATTTCATATAAAAAGTATATTTTTAAAAAAAATTTCTTATGAAATATAAATTTCTAAAAAATTTCCTATAAAAAGTAATATTTTTAAGAATTTCATATAAAAAGGAAAATTTTTGAAAAATTTCCTAAAAACTAAATTTTTAAAAAAAATCCTATAAAAAGTAAATTTTTGAAAAATTTCCTATAAAAAGGAAAATTTTTAAAAAATTTTCTTTAAACATTAAATTAAAAAAAAAAATTGTAAAAAAGGTAAACTTCCTAAAAAATTCCTATAAAAAGCTAATTTTTAAAAAATTCCTATAAAAAGCTAATTTTTGAAAAATTTTATACAAAAAGTAAATTTTCGGAATTCTTTTTATAGAAATTTTTGGTAATTTTTGAAAAAAAACCTACAAAAAGTAAATTTTTGAAAAATTTCCTACCAAAAGTAATAAATTTTCTCTAAAAAGTAAAGTTTTTTAAAATTTCCTATTAAAAGGAAAATTCAAAAAAAAAAATTTCTCACAAAAAGTAAATTTTTGAACATTTTTTTATAGAAAATTATGGTTATTTTTGAAAAATTTTATACAAAAAGTAAATTTTTGAAAAATTATCATAAAAAGTAAATTCTTGAAAGATTTCCCAAATTTTTAAAAATTCTGATACCTTGTTTATTTAAGGGTTGATTTCTAAAAAAATTTTGTTTTTCATGAGATCGCAATTTTGTTATAATGTTCTGGTACCAGTACAGTTTTAAAAGGTGTTCTTCGTTAGAAACCCAAAGCTATCTGCGACTATGACTGACCTCATTAGCCTTAATATTTATATTTCCAAGTTCACTGATATTAGCTTTATAAACATAAAATTCTTGCTGCTTCAGACACTGGACGCGTTATTCTAATGCCAAATATTTTACAGCAGACACCACTACTAAATTTTAACATCAACATATATTTTAAAGCAGTTTCGTTAATAGACAAGATCTTATGCCTTCATTTTAAACTAACTTTCAGTGTAAAAAATATTGCTTCTATGAACAAATGTTGCCTATAAGCAACATTGTGTCTTTGTAATTAAATGCTCACAAATGTAGATTTTAGTTGGAAAAAACAGTTAGCAAAAACAATAAAAACTAAAGGAATTATGACCAAAAATATACAATGTTGCTTATAAGCAACAAATGACATTTAAGGGTAAACGTGTTAGATACCAACCGATATGTTGGACAGAGTATGCTGAAATTGCACCCGGGGTCCTAACATTTTCCAAACATTATCCAATCCATTGAGAGCAATATATGTTAGAGTAAATAAAGCATAAGTGCCCATGGGCGATGTTTTGTAGAAGACTGCTTTTAACAAAGGAAATATTAACAAGTTTCTAAGGACAATTGATTTTATGTCCTGCTAGAAAGATAGTAAGCGATGTTAACTATTTATGTATATTAAGTTTATGTCCTACTTTTAATAAAATCCTTTTGTCCTGGTTTTATTATTGTTGTTGTTTGAGCCATAAAGATTCCATAGATTTATGGTCACATTTTATGAACTCATAACTTTTATAGCTTATGAGTGGTTTATATCTTCAAACAAACTTTGGGACTCTTAATTTTATTAATGAAATTAATTTTGCGTCAAATAAGTGTAATAAAGTGACCAAGTGACTGATAACACATTTAAGAACATTTTTGATACATTTACTTAAAGTGAATAAACATTTACAACCATTTTAACTTCAAGATAAGACCAAAGTCTTTGCCAAAAGACTATTTTGCATAAAAAATCAATAAAATGGTTCGTTTTATAAACTATTAATCAAGGCATTATGAATTTTAAATGATACCACGGTTACTTTCTTTTTATTTCATTTCTTTCTTCTCTCAAAGACAATCGAAAAGTTTAATCTGAAGGAAAAGTGTGCAATAAATGTCTGTGTACAATTTTGTCTGTATGGATTTTCCAAAAAGATAAAATACAAGATTCAGAAACAAAAAAAAAAAAACAACTAGAGAACATGGTCTAAACAAAAGTCAAGACATCCAGTCGTACAAAACTTATAAACAGATATCGGATACAACACCAAAAAGAACAACATTAACATCAACTATAAACTATGTACTCGTACAACAACATTTTGTAAAGACCCAGGAGGTCCGAGTTTTTTTTTTCTGGTTGGTTCAAATTTAGTTTCTTGTCGTTGTTGTTGCTGGTTGTGTTGTTTGTTAAACATTTGTGCCAAAATACCACAAAATCTTTTGTTTAAACAAATAAACCGCTAGTAGTTTTTAGTAGTATGTTGTACTTCTTGTACAAAACATACATAGTTCTGTTAGTTGTTGCATTTAATATTATTGTTGCAATAATACTCTAGTGCAGGGAGTCACAAATAAAGGGACTTTAAATTATATATTAATTGCATATCAGACATGTTTTGATAGTTGGGTTAGAGAAATCATTTTCGATGGAGAAAACCATAGTTATCGGTATTATAAAGAATAGGGAAATCCCGAATGGGATCAAATAATTATAATACTCAAGATTGTACTTCTTCTCTTACCCTTGACTCTAAGTCGAGCATAGGGCTTCAACCATCCTTTAACATCGAACTCTTTTGCGAGATGTTAGGTACACATCTTCTTCTTCTGTTATCCTTGACTCCCAGTGGAGCATAGGGCCTCATGGTTTCATTCATCGAGATGTTCTTGCATAGATTAGGCATCTCCAAAATCCTTGTGCCAGCTGCCGTAGCAGGGAGATTTCTCGCTTGATTACCCCTTGAAGTACTATATTCTATAATGTTGTTACTTTCCATGCTTGAAACATCGTAATTGCTAAGTCGATGGATGATGAGTCCAAAGACAAGAACCACGTTTGTAAAGCGAGCCGCTCAATCCGAGACAGACGCCCGCTTGCAGCCGCAACTAACATGTTGAACAGACGCTACAGTTTCGTACTTTGTCAAGTACAATTTATCTTAGAGCCTTAGACCAAATATGTCGGAATGGCTCTAAGATACCTCCCCCTCACGTTAGCCCTGACCTAGAATCCCATTCGGGTTGTTTACCGCATCTTCAACTAGGTTGCTCAGGTTTCCAGGATGTACCACGAGGAGGTGTGAATACAGTTGAATACAGTTATTACCTGTTAGCCGGAAACCCAGACAACAACTGCATCCCATTTACATCCATTTACATACACATCATTCCATGAATTTTTTGCTGCTTGTAACTCCGCATCAACTGACCTTCTCCACGTTCTAGTAGGTGCACCAACACGACGGACCTTCCTTGTGGATTCCAATAAAGTGCTGTTCAAGCAATGTTCGTATATGGCCTTCGAAGTGTGTGGCCTAGCCACCGCCATTTTCGTTGAAATACCTCTATAGCAGCAGGGATTTGGTTTGTAGCATTTAGTAGATCTTTCTTGTGCGATTTGGCTTTGGTTTGTAGGAGCATTTGTGCATTTTCAAGTTTCGCAGCCGTTGTTGTTGTAACTGCAATATTATTGGTAATATCGCAGAAGTGACAGTCCTTGGTCGGAATCCTAAGAATTCCGAGTCGTTCCGGTACGAAGAACCGACTGTCGTGGGAACGCAACCGTAATATCGGGTGGTTAAATTTCAAGAGCCGATGTTGATTTTGAATAAAACACAAACTATTTAGGAAATTATTGTTATTTTATTTTATTAGTACCTGGTAGACCGAGCCTTGCTCGGAGCTTTATGATAAGTATTTTGAGGAAAATTTTTAAATTAAATTTTAAAGTTTTTATATATTTTATATTATAAAGTGCTAAAATAAATTTAGAGGAAAGACATTGTAGAAATATTCAGTTAATTTTGAATTATTTGATTTATTTTGTCCGACCAACACATAGTTTGCATAGTTTACAGTTTAACTCATTTTGAATAATTTTGGAAATTATTCATATCAACAGAAACCTCTGTCGACTCATGCGCAACAACTTTGCTAAAGATTATAGTCTGATCAAATGCGCAACTTTGCTAAAGATTGTAGCATGATTAAATGTACAGATTACGATTAAATTGACTTTGAGTAAGTTTCTGTAGCGCCACCTGTCGGAAATTATTCATACCAACTAAAAAGCCTTCGTCGGCTCATGCGCTACAACTTTGCTAAAGATCATAGCATGATCAAATGTTTACGATTTAATTAATTTTTTGTAATTTTCAGTGGCGCCATCTGTCGGAAATTAGTCTTATCAACTTTAAAACCTTCGCCGGCTTATCCGCAATATCTTCGCTAAAGAGCATAACACAATCAAATTCACAGGTTACTATTCTATAAAGAACATACATACAGACAAACATTCATTTGTTTAAAATAATACTAATTTTACCCCCTTTTTATTCCCTAATTTCTAAAAGTTCCATATGTATATTTGGTACTTTTTTGGTGCCAATTGAATTCGGTACATTTTTTTAAAACGCATTTAACATAATGTATAATGTTCCTATTCATATTACTTTGGAGATGTTAAGTTATCATTTTATCCCTTTTTTACCCATTTTGGCTCCAAAATCAAAAAAGTACCAAATACGTGTTTCATGTTTTTTTTACATCTATTGATTGCAGTACCAAGTTTCTTTCTATATTCTTTAGTTTAAAATATAAGAGTGGGTTAAAAAGGTGCCAAAAAAACTATTTTCACCCTTTTTTACCCCCTATCGGACATAGTTTCAAAAAAGAACCAAACACCTGTCCGCTTATTTTCAAAGCTGTTTAAAACGTAATTTTAATTTTGTTTCTATACCTATTACTTTAGGAGACATAGCGTTTTCGATTTTTTCCCCTTTTTACCCGTTTTTACCCTCTTAGAGGTAAAAGTTCCAAGAGTCCATTCTTCTTCGACCTATACATCAAAAATGATACCCACTCTCCAAATTTTATCAAAATCGTTAGAGCCGTTTTCGAGATAGCCATTGTATATATATATATATATATATATATATATATATATATATATATATATATATATATATATATATACAATTATTGCTCGTTTAAGAATATAAGATGATAAGATGATATATTGGTATTACTCAATTATGTATGGAACAAAATATCGGCCAAATGGGCGCCGCGACCACGGCAGCACACCTCCATCCGATGGTCCAAATTGGAGGTTCTATGCCGTTTATCTCATCCTTTAGCTCTTGAATTGTTGCTGGCTTATTGACGTACACCTTTTCTTTCAAATAACCATAAAGAAAAAAGTCCATCGGTGTCAAATCACATGATCTTGGCGGCCAATTGATATCGCCATTACGTGACATAACACGACAATTGAATTTGTTGCACAAAAGAGCCATTGTTTCGTTAGCTGTATGGCAAGTGGCACCGTCCTGCTGAAACCACATATCGTCCACATCCATATCTTCCAATTCGGGCCATAAAAAGTTCGTTATCATCTCACGATAGCGAACACCATTCACAGTAACTGACCGGCCTCATTTTGGAAAGAAATACGGCCCGATGATGCCGTCAGCCCATAAAGCGCACCAAACAGTCACTCTTTGTGGGTGCATTGGTTTTTTGACAATCACTCTCGGATTCTCATTCGCCCAAATGCGGCAATTCTGTTTATTGACGAATCACTGAGGTGATTTTCTTCGAAGAAGATGGACTTGTCATTTGAGCTATATATTCGTAACTAAGTTGTTTTTGATATTTACCGAGATTTCCAAACAGCTCGGAGAATGCCGAATGCACCTCCTTTTGTAGATAACAAACTTCCAAGATAATTAAAGGTACCTACACATCCAATAACCTCGTTATTCACATTGACATTGATGTGTGTAACGGGTTTGCGTCATAGCCTCCAGGTATAATCTTTGTCTTGGAAAAATTGATTTCCAGCCCAGCTGCCGGATTAGGCCATTATGTAGAACCCGACATTTAAAGCCCACGTACATTGCCCGAATGAAGTTCAGAATGGGGGTGCACTAGTACTATTCTTACTGTGTTGATTTGATCAAGATTGAAACTCTCGGAACCCAAACTGATTTTCGCGGAAACTGCGTCAGACGTTATATTCAAAATTACTCTACTTAGTATTTTGCTCGGTATTGTAAGAAGTGTTATATCCCTGTAGTTATTGCAGTCTTTGGAGTCACCCTTTTTAAGTATTTTGACTAGTATACCTTCATTCCATATTTTATGCACAAATGGGTGCCGCAGTCTCGCCGATTCTTCAACTTAACATAAAAGCATCTCCGCTAAGATATTGTCATTGCACGGTGACTTGTTACGCTCAAGGCTTTTAATATTATGTTTTACTTCTTGTATTGTTGGTGGGCTGTCTGAAATTCCACTGAATAAAATATCATGGTTGGTTTCATTATAAATAATGATCGCTGGAAGTGTTCCATCCATCGTATTAATTGTTCATCCGGGGTTGAGAGAAGTGTACGGCTACTACTCAGGATGGGACTGTTGGTGTAGGTAGGTTTGCTACACAACCAACAGCTGACTCAGCTTGGCTCGTTTGTTCATCTATCTACATTCTCTTGCCCTCCTTGCAGACCTTTCTATTTTGTTGGATAGGTCACGGTATGTTGTACTAAGCACCTCAACATCCGCGTTTGCAGTTAAAATTGCACATTTTTAAGGTTTTACGTTCTTCAAACTGGTACCATGTTGCTTGGGTGAACCCGACTTTCCTTGTGTGGTCTTTGAAACCTAACGTTTGTAGACCAACCTCGTTGTACGCTTGAGTGGCAAACCTTGCAATTTCGTTAATATTAACGTCGTTGTTGTTACCACCATCTGGAAGCCGATTCTTTATAGAAGTAATAAAGGCATTTCGATGACATTGTGATTTCAATTTGCCAATATCAATTTTCCAATCGGCTTTTGAAGTTTTAGACCTCAGAGCCGCTGCTTTTAATCGAACTTTAGATATAACTAAATGATGCTCGCTGTTCATTTAGTCATCGTAATTCTTTAAGTCATCAGAAAGCCCACTCCCCTACTATGCCCATCACCCTCTGGGCGATCGGAGTAAAGAAACACAGTATTTTCTTTTCGAACTTCTCCTTGTCCTGTCCATCTTGCTTTTTGCACCGCCAGCAAATCAATTTTGTAACCCAACATTTCACACCTTAGTTCTTCTAGTTTCCCAATTTCGTATAGAATTTGAACTTTCTTTCATGCCTATATCAGGTTTTATAGTCCGATTTCTTTGGATAGATCTGGATTCATTCATCAGTATGTTCTTGCATAGATCAGGCACCTCCAAAATCCTTATGCCAGCTACCGTAGCAGGGGGATTTCTTGCATGATTACCTATTGGAGTAGTATATTCTGTAATGTTGTTTCTTTCCATGCTTAAAACATCGTAAGTGCTAAGTCGATGGATGTTGATTCCAAAGAAAAGAGCCACGTTTGTAAAGCGAGGCGCTCGATCAGACACCCGCTTGCAGCCGCATCTAACATGTTGAACAAGTAAAATTATCTTAGACCCTTAAACCAAATATGTCGGAATGGCTCCAAGATAAATCCCCTCACTTTAGTTCTGACCTATAATCCCACTCGGGTTGTTTACCGCATCTTCAATTAGGTTGCTCAGGTTTCCAGGATGTACCACGTGAAGGTGTGAGTTGGAATTGAATACGGTTATTACCTATTAGCAGGAAACCGAGGCAACAACTGAATCCCATTTGCATCCCGCATAAAAATTTTAAGCATCAAATATATGCTTTGGCCTATATTTTTTTCTTGACTTTTAAGAATCATGAAAAAATATAGACTTAGGTCAATGAAAAAGATTCTGAGCCACCGTGCGCCTGTGGTCTTTCTAAAGGGTGTGAACTAGGGCGCCTCGAAAAAAAAGTTAGCCGTACACCACCGAATGTAAAGTTTTGCTTTGAGACAGTTTCGAAAAAAGATTTTTTACTTTTTTTCGATGCACATTGGGGTCGCCAAAATACATTTTTTGTTATATCTTCAGCATTTCCAGTGGGATCTTAAAGTCTGATATATCGATGTTTCTGTCTCGAGGAGGCCAATATTTTGCTTTAATAGTCATTGGTCTGAGATATCCGGTTCTAGAATTTATCTATCAGACCTCAGTTCCTACCATCCTAATGTACCTCCCTAATATCAGAAAATTAAAGCTCTTAAAAAATCGTTAAACTTGTACAAAGGAAGTTTTTCGATAAATTCAACCGAACTATTAAAACAAGCAATTTTTATTTTTGCCGCACATTGGGGTCGCCAAAATGCATTTATCGTTATATCTTCGCCATTTACAGTTGGATCTTGAAGTGTAATATATCGATGTTTTTGTCTAAAGAAGGCCAATGTTTTGTGTTAATAGTCATTGACCTCAAGTTCACTCTTCTAGTACTTACCCATGATATCTCATAATCATATAATATGAATTAAAAAAGTACGAGTAATATAAAATTAAAAAATTTTAATTAATCATGTCTTGAAACGATCCAAGTTTGCTATATTTTTAACGAACGATATAACGAAAAATGTATTTTGGCGGTCCCAGTGTGCAGCAAAACAAAAATTGCTTGTTTTTGTTAGTTTGGTTAGAGTTATCGAAAAACTTCCTTAGTAAAAGTATAACGATTTTCTAAGAGCTTTAATTTTTTGATATTAGGGTGGTTCATTAGGGTGGTAGGAACTGAGGTCAGATGAATAAATACAACAAGTGAATATATGAAATCAATGGATATTAAAGCAAACTATTGGGCTCCTCGAGACAAAAACATCGATATATCACGCTTTAAGATCCGATTGTAAATGCCAGAGATATAACGAAAAATGGATTTTGGCGACCCCAATGTGCATCGAAAAAAATTTAAAAAAAAATTTTCGAAACTATCTTACAACAATATTTTATATTCGGTGAACTTATTTTTTCTTCCATATAAGTCGAGACGCTCTAGTGTGCACAGATTTCGCTCATGTATGCAGGTCTTTAGATGTCGAGACCTGTTATAAAGTACGAATTAGGCCAATAATATAATCTGCTTTGGCAAAGTCTGTAAAATGGCGAGGAGACTGCATTTCCACGATTGCTTAACAATAATTCAGATTCTGTTTACATGGTCCGTACATGAGCGATGGGATCGAAGTTCAAAAGACAATGAAGAAGATTACCTCTTCAATTTTGATACTCGGTCAGGTCCAGTGTTTTTATTATGATTCCTACATTGAGCTCAGCAGAATGTTTCGATTATGTTTGTACTAAGGTACTGTTCAGCTTCAAGCATTTCTGGATTGATGTTGTCCACTATCCTAGGGATTTGGTATTCTTGAGTGATTTTATAGCCTTAACTGTTATTGATAAAGATTTGTCGATAGGTTATATTTGTTAATTTTGTTCTAAAATGGTCAGAATTAAAGAACTACCCAGTAAAACTTTTCATTACCAAATAATGAGTTAAACAGTTAAACTATTGAACACGAACTACTTACTCATTCGCTGTTTAAGTCATTACATTAACATGGGGATGTCATTGGAGGCAAGTACTTACCAATTGCAGAAAAGTAATGACTTGGGTAAGTAATTTGAAAGCAACAACAACAACAGCAACAACTTAAACTTTAAACGAAATACAAAATTTTTTTTATGATCCCATGGGGGCTCGAACCCAGACCCTCCAACTGCTAGGCGGAGACTCTTCTACTGAGCTACTTCATATGTTGAAAACTTAGCAGCTTATAATTAATATAAACAATTTTTATTTTTAGATCCAAAATCATGTGAAAATAACTTTGATTTTCCCTGCTTTTTTTTTGCTTTGTTGTAATTTTTGGAAAAATATTTTTATACGATTTTTTGAAATTATTTTAAAACTTTTTTAAAATTATTTTAAAACTTAAACAATTTAAATCTTCTTTTTTGAATAAGTTTTTACATAAGATTGACTCTTACTTAGTTAAATGTTACAACCAGTTAAGGTCAAAGTCCGAGCATATTTTAGAATTCCATGGATGTCGATCTTGTGCGAATATTCTCCAATTTTATATGCCAAGCTTTGAAAAATGTTCCTCTACTTGGTCTTTCTATCGAAGTTTCGGACATCCTCCTCTAACATTAGGTAGTGGGACATTTCAATTCTAATTTTATCTTCTTTATTGTATTTTTTTTTCCAAGTGAGGGTTACTAGCCCGTAATCCTAACCCATTTTTATCGATCTTATGGGACAACTCTCGGAACATGTTAACTCACAATATTAATGGGTGTTAAACTAGCTCCCCGGGTGATACCATGAGGAGGTGTGTGTCCATAGTTGAGATGAAGGATGACCCAGATAAGTTGGGCTTACCAAGTTAAGACCAATTAGAATCGTGTTTGGTATTCAACATCCCCTACATAATCAAAATTGACTCATGATGGTATTTTTTCATTAACGTGGGTTAGTTTTGCAATTTTTTTTTACAGAAGATAATATTTAAGTTCTTTAAATTCAAAAATCATTTAAAAAGACTCTTTTAATAAAAAAAAAAACTAAAAAAAAATGTTGCCCTTGGTGGGATTTGAACCGAGGCCATTCAGTTTAAATTACCATCTTAATTACAAATAAGTACTTCTGTAATAACTTATTATTTATTCGGATGGTATATTGTAGTCGTTACAAGGTAACCAGTTATCAGAGTACTTGCCATTACCAAAGTTTTGCTGGGTAGATTTTCTTTTTATCTTTTACTAGTGATGGGACAAGGGTAAATACCCAAATGGTAAATTGGGTATTTAAATGTAAATACCCAGGTATTTACCCAAGCGCTTGGATATTTACCTAAAATGTGGGTATAAATTGTAATACAGAAAGATATAAATAACTTAAAAGAATTTAATTTTTTATCATAAATATATATAATTCCATGGTAACATTATAATTGGAACAAGGGGTACTTCTCTCAGACAATGAGCTGCATCCGATTCAATTTTTAGACTCATTGAAAGGGATCTACGTTTTAACGCCGGCTCCGAACGCCAAATGCATTAGATAGAGAAGTTTTAAATAGCCTAATACTCAATAACCAGTTGCTAGCTGAGTTATGCGGTGAACCGCCGCTTTTTGAAAATTTATTTTTTTAAGTGGGTCTGGCCGTGGATCGAACTTGGGACCCTTTGTATGCTAGGCGGATGAATAACCTGCTATACCACGGCGGTTTATCAGGAATTAGATTTTTTAAAAACAAATGCAATAATTTTTACATTTAATCGTAATCGCTGTAGCTCTCCGTATCCGATAAAAACTCATCGAGTAGATTCCTAATAAAGTTAAAGATGTATCGTCTTAATTACCTTCATTTTCAAATTGAATGGAGCGCGTTCTTTCTACTGAAGGGTAAAGGGTTTCAGTTGCACAATATATATGGTATTTTACCTGCTCTTTGTGTTGTTAAATGGTTCCTGTTTTTGGAGTGAATGAAGCTGTGGCTGCTAGCAGCTGAAGTACAGGGAGCTGTTAAAATTCAAACAGCTTAATTGTATTCTTCCACAATTTTCTTTATATCAAGTAACTGGAGAAATTTCATCCAAAAAGCTGCAGACAATAGTTTTTGACCAGAAATCATTTTTGGCTTTGTAATTAACAAAATCTGCCATTAAAGAGTGCTCTAAATAAAATTTGTAGTTGGATTTTCTTAAATAAAAATCAAACCTTTTAATATAAAAACTCTACAAAATACGCAAATATAATGACATATTATACAAAATCATTTAGCACTAACATGTTTATAGTACTCGGGTTTTGCAAAATTATCGACTTTTTTCGGAAACCCTCCCATTAAAGATTTTACAGTTGCTTCTGATACCTTTTTGGAGCATGTGTTCCACCTGCGCTTAAAATCGGACATGTTCTTGGAAATCTTTTCTGTGTTCTTCAATTCCTTTTTTACCAGAGCCCAATACCTTTCCACAGGCCGAAGTTCTGGACAGTTAGGTGGATTTGCCTCTCGTGGTACAAAAATGACATTATTCTTTGAGTACCACTCAAGTGCCTTTTTTCCATAATGGCATGATGCCATTCGGGCCAAAAAAATGTAGTCACTCTGTGCTCTCTTAAAAAGGGTAACAACCGTTTTTGTAGGCACTCCTTTATATAAATTTCTGTGTTTATTGTGCCAGATGCCACAAATACTTTACTTCTTTTGCCACAACTGCAAATAGCTTGCCACACGAGAAACTTCTTAGGGAATTTTGTTTGTTTTTTTGTGCGAAACTCTTGCCGAACATTGCCCCGTTTATCAGCAACATAAAAATCTTGACCAGGAAGTTGAGAAAAGTCTGCCAGTACGTATGTTTCATCATCCATCACACAACAGGTGTATTTTTTTTATAAAATCAGACTTCAATTTTTTCGCTCGTTTTTTTGCTTCTAAGTTCTTTATAGCATTGCGATCTGGAACCTTTTGGACTTTGTATGTCTTCAGTCCAGCATTAGCTTTGACTCTATGTGCAAAATTCGTAGAACATTTCACCGTACGAGCTGCTTTTCTTAAAGAAGTGTTAGGCGCTCTTCGAAAGAGTCGCTCGACTTCTTTTGCCCTACCAATATCTGTAGGACCTTTTTTCCTCCCTGATGCAGGTTTTCTTTTAATGCTCAGGTTTTCCTTATACCGTCTGATGGCATAAGAAACCGTTCGGGGGTCAACTTTCAAATTTTTAGCTATTTTTTTAAAAGTCCATGACGGATTTTTTTGAAAAGTTTTAATTATATTTTCACGAACTTTTTTTCGCAGTCCATTTTGATTGAAATAACTATTGAAAATTAATAATTTCTAAAATAATATCGGGTGTTTTTTATTGAGGTATAGAACTTTAAGTTGGCATCACTTTTTTAACTGGCGGCCATTTTGTCATCTGTCAAGTGATTAATATTTAGTTTGGTTTGCCATTTCATCATGGACAGGTTGACAAAAGAACAACGCTTGCAAATCGTGCAAATTTATTTCGAAAATAATGGTTCAGTTCGCGAAGTTTACCGCAAGCTCCGTCCATTTTATGGTCGACATAATCGTCCATCAGAGCAATTAATTCGGTTAACCATGGATCGTTTTCGTACTACGTTTACTCTATGTGATAATACGCATCCGCAGCGACGTCGAACAGTGCTCACCGAAGAAACAATTGTCGCTGTAGAGCAAAGTGTTGAAGAGGACCCGAATGAATCGATTCGCCACCGTGCACAGCAATTGGAGCTTTGTCCATCAACTTTATGGAAGATTTTGCGCAAAGATCTTGGCTTGTGAGCTTACAAGATCCAGCTTGTGCAAGAATTAAAGCCGCGAGACCATGCAATGCGTCGTGATTTTGGTGTATGGGCCGAAAATGAGATTGATCTCGATGCTGATTTTCATCGCAAAATTTTGTTCAGTGATGATGCTCATTTTTGGTTGAATGGCTACGTCAACAAGCAAAATTGCCGCATTTGGAGTCAAGAGAATCCACATGAGACCCTTGAGACGCCATTACATCCACAAAAACTGACTGTTTGGTGTGCTCTATGGGCTGGTGGAGTCATTGGGCCATACTTCCTCCGAAATAATGCTGGAGAGTCAGTTACCATAAATGGAGACCGGTATAGAGCCATGATAACCGACTATTTTATTCCCCAATTGGATGGCATGAATGTGGATGAGTTGTGGTTCCAACAAGACGGCGCTACATGCAACACAGCGCACGTCACAATTGATTTATTGAAGGAAACATTCGATGAGCGCATAATTTCGCGGAATGAACCTGTCAATTGGCCACCAAGATCGTGCGATTTGACACCACTGGATTATTTTTTTTGGGGATATGTAAAGTCGCTCGTCCACGCCAACAAACCAGAAACGTTAGGGGACTTGGAAGCCAACATTCGTGGCGTTATTGCCAACATACGGCCCCATATGCTCGAAAAAGTAGTTGAAAATTGGACCTGGCTTTATTTGAGCCAGCCGCGGCGGCCACATGCCCGAAATCATATTTAAACATTAATGGCATAAAATTATCCTTCCAATAAAGCCAAATTGATGGGCATTAAAACGATTTTCTTGTGTTTTATTTCAATTCGAAGTTCTATACCTCGAAAAAAACACCCATTAGTATCTGACATATCTATAGAAACTAACTTGATCAAAAAATAAATTATTTCTTGCACTATGGATAAATTTTGTCTAAAATAGTAAATGCATATTTTTTTAGAACACTCTTTACATTTATGTTAAGCACCTGTGACATTGTTTTTATGGTCAAAATAAATTCGAAAATGTTCACATTTCTGTTACTCTACGTAACAACGAGTATTTGTTATTGAAATGAGTATTTACCCGAAATTAGATAAATATCCGGGTATGAAAATAGGTAATAGGTATTTTTACTTTAACTAAATTTGTGCAAGATTCGTGTGTTGGCTTAAACGAAGTGTTTTACGTAATTGTTATCTCTTAATAACTTAAATACTACATTTTTTAAACAAGACTCCTGTAAACTATTGAGAACCACTGATCTAGCTAGTTATCAGCATGGTACGGGTTGATAATACCACCACAAACCCCTAAAAAACAACATAAAGCCAACAACTCGAAAAAAAAAAACTAAAATGCTAAAACAAAACGAAAATGTATTTTTACTTGAAACTCTCTCTGTTGGTGTTACTTTTGGCCACAAATATTACTTGATGTTGGAATTCGGTTAACTCCGATGATACTTTTTTGTTTTGGCTGCAACAAAACGCATTTGCCCAAAATACAAGCGAAAACAAAACGAAATTTTTCCGATCGTTGGCAGTGATTGCAACAGCTGAACATGTTCAATTCGAAAATAATACAACAGAACTTGAAACATAAACACAATCACGGCGCATGCTTAACAGAATCCCAAAAAATACAACTAAAAAGACAACAAGAAACACTTATAATCCTAACCACATTCGGACAAACGGAATCCTCTTTCCCAAACAAAATATGCTTTAACCAAATATTGTATTGAAGTTTATTGGAGATGTTGGTTTCAATTCATTTCTTAAATTTCATTCCAAAACTCATGTCGTTTATGATGTTTATGATGTTTGCCAACATCTTCTACGAAATCAGTTTGAAAAAATCAATAGCAAACAGAGCGACAGATAGATGGACAGACAGACAAACAGACATACCGACATTTAGATATCCACTGCCAAGACAACCCCATCATCATAAAGTATTTTCGGAATTGTACTGAATGTATGTTTACACGAATCATATTTTTGTTACAAGTACAAACCACCAATTTTGCATTTCGACCAATATCGATGGAACAGTGATAACTTGACTAAACTCTACTCTACTCCACTCTATTCAACTGCTTCCTTCTGTTGCTTTAAAAACTCTTCCATTCATAAGATATTTTTTGCTTTACGTTTTCTTGTATTTTTTTGTGGCAAGATCATGTTGGTTGTATTTACGAGTATCCTGTTGTATCCGCAAAATATAAAAAAAGAAATGTCGGTTAAAAAGTTTTCTTCTTTTAGTTAAAAGCTTTTTTTTCATTTATTTGAATATTTTGCTGTTTTGCGACCAGGTGAACTTGCAAATGTCATCCCCCGCAGTTAAGCTGCTCTATGATCTCTGTCAAATGTTAAATGTTGTTTCCTCTAAAAAAGGATTTTTATGCGATATTTAAATTTTTTAATTCAGTTCAGTTTGTCTGAGAATTTGTTACAGAAATGTTGTTACGAATTTTCATAGTTGTTAACTTTTTAATTTATGATCAATTCAAGATAATACGAGGGTGGTATGAGAAGTATATAAAAGTGGTAAGTATTGAGTATAAAGAAAATTGCACTATTTTATGATAGTGTCATTGACTTTTATGATAAAAATTGAGGTTTAATCAAATCGCTGACATTTAAGGTTATTTTTCACAAAATTTTATGTAAATTTAATCATCCATAGAACATCTCTTATTTTCAGAATTCAATTTTTTCAAAGTTATATTAGCGGTCCGCCGCTTTTTTTGAAAATTTATTTTTTCAAGTGAGTCCGGCCAGGGATCGAACTTGGGCCTCTGGTATGCTAGGCGGATGACTAACCTGCTATACCACGGCGGTTCACATATTTATATTGATGATCATAAATTTACAACTGGACAAAAAGGCTAGAATTAATTGGTCGCAAGAAATGTTCAAAAACTACTACTGCAGGGATTTAAAAGATCTGTTCGAAATCGTAAGAGATGGCGAATTGTCGATCTGAATATATGAGCCCGAATGTTAATAGCTTCTATGGATCTTGCAAGATGTGTAAACCCTTTTTTAAATACACCATTTTCAATTGTAAATGAGAAAATTCCAATTCAAAATGAGAATTTACATTTGAAAATGAGAAATTTCAAATTGAAATTGAGAATTTTTATTTGAAAATGAGAAAATTCGAATTGAAATTGAGAATTTCCATTTGAAAATGAGAAAATTCCGATTGAAATTGAGAATTTTCATTTGAATTTGAGATAACTACAATTGAAGTTGAGAAATTTCCATTTGTAATTGAGAAATTTTTATTTGAAATTGGGAAAATTTTATTTGTAATTGAGAAAATTTCAATTAGAAATGAGAAATTTTCACTTGTATTGAGAAATTTGCATTTGAAAATGAGTTTTATATTTGAAGTTGAGAAATGTGTAATTGAAAATGAGAAATTTCTATTTGTAATTGAGAATTTTTTATTTTAAATTGAGTTTTCCATTTGAAAATGAGAATTTTTGATTTGTAATTGAGAACTTTCTATACGAAATTGAGAAATTTTTAATTGTAAATGAGAAATTTATATTTGTAATTGAAAAATTTTCATTTGAAATTTCGAAAAACCCAATGAAAATTTCTCAATTACAAATGAAAATTTCTCATTTTCAATTACAAATTTCTCAATTTCAAATGGAATTTTCTCAATTACAAATGAACATTTCTCATTTTTAAATGGAAAACTCAACTTTAAATAAAAATTTCGTAATTTCAAATGGAAATTTTTCATCTTCAATTAAACATTTCTCATTTTCAAATGGCAAACTCAATTTGAAATGAAAATTTCTCATTTTCGATTATACTTTTCTCAATTACAAATGAAAAATTCTCATTTACAAATTGAAAATTCCCATTTTCAATTTAAAATTTCTCATTTTCAAATGAAATTTCTCAATTTCAATTGAAATTTTCTCAAATTCAAATGAAAATTCTCAATTTCAATTGAAACTTTCTCATTTTCAAATAAAAATTCTCAATTTCAATTGGAATTTTCTCATTTTCAAATGCAAATTCTCAATTTCAAATGGAAATTTCTCAATTCAATGTGGAAATTTCTCATTTACAATTGAAAATGGTGTAGAAAACAAACGAGTTGAGATATCCACACGACTACCATATGTCGTCCCCTTACTAAAACAATAGTGTATAATTGTTATGCTATTTCGAGGTAATCGGGTTTAAAATTTTTGTGTTATCCGACATGTGGCAAAACAGTAATATTTCACTAAATTTTCGATGTATATAAGTTGTGGTCATTTAAATATTTGGGGAAATAATCAGGCTTTTAGCATATGATATTTTAATTGCAAATAAATTGGTCTCAAAGTACCATAATGTTACTTAGGCTATTTTATTTGTTTTAGCATTATATGAAAATCATCATACAATTGTGTCTATCAACATACGTCATTTTTATATCCACCATCAAAAGTATTGAGATTGTCATTTCGTTTGTAATTTCCTTAATATTGTCCCAAAAACCAAATGGGATATATGTATATTCCGAATCCTTATGAAATTCTAAGACAATTGAGCGACGTCCGTATGTTTGTCTGCCCGTTAGTCTGTCTGTTTAAAGTATGATACACAGTGCTACAATCAAAAAATTTTCAATGTCCGTCTATCTGCCCGTCTGTTTGTCTGTCTGTTGTCCGAACGATAAAACTTTAACGAAAGGATATAGGTCACTGAAATTCATATCCATTTCTTGGAAAATTTTGGTATTGAAATAGGAAAAAATCGGTTAACATTTGGCAATAGCTCCCGTATAACCTCGTCTAGGCTAATTGCTTATTTGATAATAAATGACAAATTATAATAGATATAATAATAAAATTTCGTATATAGAAGTTTTACATAAGCCCCAGGCAGCATATAAAATTTCATCTTAGTCGGTTCACATTTACCCATAGCTCCCATATAAAAAACTTACGGAAATAGCCTAAATTACACCTAAAATACACTTAAATGTAAATAAATGATAAACTGTAATAGCTTTGGAAACTAAATTTAGCACGAGGAAGCCTTATGTCAATACCAACCAGAGTGCAAAATTGTCTCAATCACAATCGGTGAACATTTGACAATAGCTCCCATATAAAAAACTTACGGAAACACAAAAATACAAAAAGGGGGTTTATATCCGTCTGTGCGTCAGATAAAAGCGCAATAGCGCCTTAATGAAAAGAGCTAGAAAGTCAAAATTTTACAAAATTATTTTCGATATCTTCAGAAAGTTGTGCATTGAAAATGGACGAAATCGGTATAAATTTAGTTACAGCTCCCATATACACACATTAATTCTGATAAATTGAATACAATTACAATAGCTATGACGACTTAATTTAGAATAGGAAAGTTTTATGCAACTATTGGTCAGTATATCAAATTTCATAGGAATTGGTCTATATTTGACCATAGCTTTCATACAAAATACCACTCTGGGTAACAAAAAAAAAAATTAACAAAGGCCAGTTAAAAGCTATTTAATTAAAAACTATGACAGCTATCGCCACTAAATTGTGCAGCCAGGGTGTAAAATTTTGTTATAATCGGTCAACATTTGGATATAGTTCTTATATATACATAATCCCCATTTATATCTACAATTAAAATGATTCGGAGGTACATTAAGAATATTAAGATTGCACTAAGGAAATTATCAATGTCCAGACTTTATATACCTTAGATGCATTAGGAACTCCTAACAAAATATATGGTCCAGTCGTATTACTATCAACATTTTTATCCTAACTAAAGATTAATGGTGATTTATTTTCTAACAAAAATGTTACACCAATCCAACATTGCAAACTATTCGTGTTCTTTTTTTAAAAAAAGTGCAACTTTTTTAAACTATATCATGTTCTTTTCATAATATGCTGCATCGAAAATATGCGAAAATGTAATATTTTCCGAACTCACTCGACAATCACATGCTAAAAATACCACTTTTTACAACCCAGCTGCTACTCTTTTAAACAAATGCGAGTATTTTTGTTTATTTTCTAATATTTGTGTGTTTAGAAAGAATTCCATAAAAATATTAATAAAGTTGCAATAAAATGGATGTTAGAGAAATTTTAATCATGAAATTGTTGAAAACATCATCTTAGCTTAAAAGTGTTATACACGCTTCTGTTTTTATACCCTTCACCACTATAGGTGGACAGTAGGGTGACAGGAAATTTTTTTTTCTTTGATTTCAAATGTTTTTCTACGGAATATTGTGACACTAGGTCTAAAAGTTTAGATCTGAAAATTTGAGCCAAATCGAACAACGTTCTATGGGCTCGCATCGGGTCCAAAGTTTAAGAGCCCATTTGCATGGGGATAAATAGGTATTTTTTTTTTGTTTCCGCGAAATTTAGACCAAAAATAAACAATTTTTACAATAAAAAATAATAGAATACTAAAGACAACTAAGACAGCTTGATTTCAAATCGTGAAAGACGAAAATCTATGAAGTAGTTTAAAAGTAATTGCAGTTTTCCCCCGAAAATTCATGTCCTTGAAAACGCGCCTAAGGATATGCACCAAAAATTGTATGTTGTAAATAAAGAAATTCCAAAGTTAGACATGATTTATCATTTAATGGCTTGTAAGTAGTTCAGTTTTGTTTAAATATAATCCAATTTACTTGGTCTTTTTCATGTTGGAAAATGGTACATTTTTTATTACAAATTTTATTACAAATTACAAATTTAGAATTTGCTCGATTTTTTAAACCGTTTCGCCGTGCCTGCGATTTAAAATTGAAGAATTTCGTGAAAATGTTAATTTTTGTGACAAATTCTAGTAGATGCTCGGTAAATTTTACTTGTACTAAATTTAAACAAATAAAAATAGTTATTATTATTGCTTAGTTGATGAAAAACCTATGCTGAAAGGTTTTTTAATATTGGACGAGATTAACCCTTTCTTCACCGGTGTCAAATGTCAAAATTTGGATTTCCATAAAATTTTCATAGCGAGATAACGAACTATCAAGTAATAATCAGCGAGATTATGTGCTTTTTGTTAAAAAAAAATAACGAACGAACATTGATTTGATTTTTGATTTTTTTGTTTCCTTTTTTCACTTATAATGTACAGATCAAAATCTTTTTGTATAGAATGTAGATGAGCATTTTTCGAATACAAACCTATCAAATCAATGATCTTATTTTTTTAATAAAAATCACTTAGTCTTACCAAAAACAATTATCTTCATGTTTTTTTTTATTAAAATTCGCTAAATTTTACTTGATATTTCGTAATCTCGCTGTGAAAATTTTAAGAAAATCCAAATTTTGGCATTTGAACCCGGTGAAGAAAGGGTTAATCTCGTCCAATATTAAAAACCCTTTAGCGTATGTTTAACATAAATAAGGCAATAATATTATTTATCGTTTTTGTTAAAATTTAATACAAGTAAAATTTACGGAGCATTTACTCGAATTTGGCCCAAAAATTTACATTTTCGCGAAATTCTTCAATTTAAAATCGCAGGTACAGTGAAACGGTTCAAGATATCGACCTAATTTTTTTGGGTTTTTTTCTCCCATTTGTCCGTTTTAACACACTGGAGAGCAAATTCTAAATTTGTAATATTTGTTAAACAAAATTTAAAAAAAAAATTAAAAAATGATTTTTGAAACCGACCTGAGAAAAATGTACCATTTTCCAACATGAAAAAAAAACCAAATAAATTTGATTATGTTTAAACAAAACTGAACTATTTACTAGTAACAAGTCATTAAATGATAAATCATGTCTAACTTTCGAATTTCTTTATACAATTTTTGGTGCATATCCTTAGGCGCGTTTTCAAGGACATGAATTTTCGGGGGAAAACTACAATAACTTTCAAACTACCTCATGGATTTTCATGATTTAAAATATTTCTTTCATGATTTAAAATAAAGCTGTGTTAGTTTTTTTAATTTACTATTCAATTATTTTTTCTTGAAAAAATTATTTACTTCTGGTCTAAATTTCGCAAAAACAAAAAAATAACCCATTTTTCCCCATACAAATGGGCTCTTAAACTTTGGACCGATGCGCGCCCAAAGAACGTTGTCCGATTTGGCTCAAATTTTCAGATCTAAACTTTTAGACCTAGTGTCATAATATTCCTTAGAAAAAGTTATAAAATTCGAAAAAACTTTTTTTTCTCCATACAACAAATTGTCACCCTACTGGACAGGGTATTATAAGTTTGTTCTGATGTATGTAACGTATAGAAATATTTATCTTAGTATAGCAATAGGCTTAGAATCATTTTCTGAGTCGATTTAGCGATGTCAGTCCGTCCGTCTTTCTGGCTGGAACCCATATAGACCTTGTCGCAATTCTTAAGATAATTGGATGAAATTTAGTACAGATAATTTTGTAGACAATGGGACCATGGCTATTGAAATTCGTCAAAATCGGTCTACTATTTATGGTACCTCCCATAGGTCCCACTTCCCGGAATTGATATATTGGCCACAAATATCAATATTTTTTCATGAAATACTGTTTATGTAAACTAAAATCACCGTACCAAATTTCGTTGAAATCGGTCCACATTTGACCATAGCTCCTATACAAAGTCTTCTTTAAAAACGTACTAAATGAGATAAAATTCACTAAAACGCTCGTAAATCTAAAGATAATGAGAATTTTAAGTTTATTTTACGCATACATAATTTTTGTAACAACTGTAATCAATTTGGCAAATTTCGAGATAATCGGTCCACATTTGACCCTACCGCTCATATAAGTCCAAATGGCGGAAACAGCTTAAATGTACAAGTTTTGAGAATATGTCTGTATGATGGCAAAATTTAGCAAATATTTGTCTTTATACAGGAAAAATAACACCTTTGACCTTAGTGGTGAAGGGTATCGTATGGTCGGGCTTGACCGACTATAGCACTTTCTAACTTGTTTTTTCTTAAATTTTTGAGAAAGTTGTCGAACTGTCGATTAGGCAACATTGAAATTTGACAATTTTCAAATATCTTGCGTTCCAAAACGTAAAGCCAGAAGAACGATAAGTCGAAAGATATTGGGACACTTATTCGAACGAAAATGGGTGACTTACTTTCGTTTGCATAATCTTTCGTTAGACATCGTGGGACAGTCTGTAAAACGCTCGTATAATGCTCGTGATGATAATGACAATTTTAAGTTTATTTTTTGCGTACATAATTTTTGTGAAAACTGTAATCAATTTGCTAAATTTGAAGATAATCGGTCCACGTTTGACCCTAGCCCCCATACAAGTCGAAATGATGATGACAAAATTTAACAAATATTTGTCTTTATACACGAAAAAGAACACCTTTGACCCTAATGGTGATGGGTATCGTATGGTCGGGCTTGACCGACTATAGCACTTTCTTAGTTGTTTTTATTAAAATTAAAATGATAAATTAATTCTGGAAACCTTTTGGTTTTGATATAGTACATTTTGTGCAAAAGATATTTGGAACCACAGTCCGAGAACTTTTTATTTGGTATTTAAGTCATTACCATTGTTTCATAATTTTTTTTATGTTCTTTTCATCCTAAACACACAAAATATTGTTTAAGTACAATCATGATCGTATAGATTTGCTTTTAGACCAAAATCGGAGAAAAACATGAAAAAATTGGGTATTTTGTCATAATTTTTATGTTTTGCATAAGGACGATGTCTTTTTCACTGGATGACATTATTTACTAACTTGGCGGTATAAGTAATAACGATCAGGAACCAAAAACAAAAAAAATACATAAGTATCTAAAAACAACATTTGGCCAAAATTGCCAGAAAACATGACGTTTTGTTTTTGTTCGATTTTGGACTAAAACAACAATTTCAGCTACAACAATATGCGTTGGCTTATGTGGGGGGTCATGTCGTATTGTTTTGTTGTAGGGACAATTTGAACATGAAATAAATTTCAGTTACGATCGTGGCCAAAATTTGCAACCAAACAAAAAAAAATCGATAGCAATCATATACATAAAATCTACAAAAAAAAAAAAGACAACAAAAACTAAAATCAATATTTATGATTATTTATTGTTCCAAATTATTAGTACGAGATATAAGCAACAAAAAAATTATGAAAAAATCGTGTTCAAAGTTTTTTTTTTTGGTTCGAGTCTTGTTTGGATTTGTATGAATCAAGTAATAAAACATTTGTTATTGGAAAAATGTTTTACATTTGGAAACATTTACAGAGACACAAAGACACAGACACATGTAAAGCAGATTTTAATAATTGTAACAGACCAAGACCCAAAAGGACATTTTGGTTAAGTCGAACAAACAAACAAACAAACAAGACCACCTTGGAAGAAACTGCTATTAATATTTTTTATTTTAGGAAATTATTATAAATACTCGTATGTATTTTTCTTTGTAACAATTATTTTGAAAAAAAATATGAATTCCTTTTATTTCTGTTTAAACTATTGCAAACTCATTTGTTATTATTATTTTGTATTTGAGTGGCTAAATATGTTTATAGAAATCTTAAGGATTTTTTTCGGACCCAATGTTTGTGCTATAGAACAAAAGAATATTTTCTTATATTGTTTTATTAGGAATATCATCGTACATGATAAACACTTGACTTGTGTTATTAAGGAACATGTCCTTTTTTCTTAAATTAAAGTAAAAGGAGTCACTTATAAACACATTCTGACATAAACAACACAAACATACTTAAATACAAATATTCGACTGAAAGGATATCAAAAATATTAATTACTGTATCATGTTACTCATAGATAGAAATTCATATGATTGATACTTCTGACAAAGAATGCATTCATTTTTAATATTTTTACAAAAAATAAAATGTCGTCTTTTTAATTAAGATTTATTTTGGATCTTTTGAGCTGTCAAGGGTTAATTACTCCAAAAATAAAGGGAGTGAAAAATTGAGGAATCATTTGAATTTAAATAAAAACAACAAGTCCTGTATATAGACAAATATTTGCTAAATTTTGCCATCATAAAAAACATTTTCTCAAAACTTATTATTTAAGCTGTTTCCGTCATTTGGACTTATATGAGTGCTAGGGTCAAATGTGGACCAATTATTTCGAAATTTATCAAATTGATTACATTTTTTACATTATGTATGCAAAAAATAAACTTTAAATTCTCATTATCTTTAGAGTTATGAGCGTTTTAAGAGATTTTTGTCTCATTTAGTGAGTTTTTAAAGAAGAGTATGTATGGAAGCTATGGTCAAATGTGGAGCGATTTCAACGAAATTTGGTACAGTAATTTTAGTTTACATTAGCAGTATTCGTTTTAAATTTCATGAAAACTATTGATATTTGTGGTCAATATATCAATTCCGGGAAGTGGGGCCTATGGTAGTTATCATAAATAATGCACCGATTTTGACGAATTTCAACAGCATGGTCCCATTATCAAAAAAATGATCAGTGCTAAATTTCATCAAATTAATTTAAGAATTGCGACCTGTAGTTTGATTACAAGGTTTATATGGGGGTCCAGCAATCCAGCCAGACGGACGGACATCGCTAAATCGACTTAGAAAGGGATTCTAAGCCTATTGGTATACTAAAAGGCAGGTCTAAGACATGCGTTACATACATCAGCACAAACTTATAATACCCTTTCCACCTATGGTGGTGAAGGTTATAACAAGTAAGAAAGTTCTATAGTCGGATAAGCCTGACCATACAATACCCTTCACCACCAAGGTCAAACGTGTTCTTTTTCCTGTATAAAGACAAATATTTGCTAAATTTTGCCATCATACTAACATATTCTCAAAACTTGTAAATTTAAGCTGTTTCCGCCATTTGGACTTATATGAGAAATAGGGTCAAATGTGGACCGATTATCTCGAAATTTGGGAAATAGATTACAGTTGTTACAAAAATTATGTATGCGAAAAATAAACTTAAAATTCTCATTATCTTCGTTTTAGTGATTTTTGTCTTATTTAGTGTGTTTTGACAGAAGAGTTTGTATGGGAGCTATGGTCAAACGTGGACCGATTTCAACGAAATTTGGTACAGTGATTTATGCTTACATAGGCAGTACTTGCTTTAAATTGAATGAAATAATATTGAATTTTTTGGCCAATATATCAATTCCGGGTAGTGGGACTTATGGGAGGTACCATAAATAATTGACCGATTTTGACGAATTTCAATAGCCATGGTCCCAATATCAAAAAAATATCAAAAAAAATTTCATCAAATTATCTTTAGAATTGCGACCTGTAGTTTTATTACAAGATTTACATGGGGTCCAGCCAGCCAGATATCGCTAAATCGACTCAGAAAGTGATTCTAAGCCTATTGGTATACTAAAAGATGGGTCTAAGACAAATATTTCTATGCGTTACATACATCAGCACAAACTTATAATACCCTTTCCACCTATGGTGGTGAAGGGTATAACAAGTAAGGAAGTGTTATAGTCGGTCAAGCCCGGCCATACGATAACCATCACCACTAAGGTCAAAGGTGTTCTTTTTCCTGTATAAAGACAAATATTTGCTAAATTTTGCCATCATATAAACATTTTCTCAAAACTTATATATTTTAGCTGTTTCCATCATTTGGAGTTATATGAGAGCTAGGGTTAAATGCGGACCGATTATCTCAAAATTTGGCAAAATGATTACAGTTGTTACAAAAATTAATTATTAAATTATCAGCACAAACTTATAATACCCTTTCCACCTATGGTGGTGAAGGGTATAACAAGTAAGAGTGTTATTTTCGGCTGTGCCAAATCTCATAGACCCACCACAAAGTTGTGTTACATTTAGAAACTTAACTCATATATTTACGAGGGTGCAGCTAATTCAACATGTGGACCAAATGTGATATTGTTGGTAAAATCTTTGGACTAAATTTGGTGGCAGTAGCTTTGTAGTTCAACATTTAAAAGTATCTAAGTGGTTTCCATAGTGTTTACCTTGCGCAAAATTTTGTCTCATTACCGGGTATAGTTTAATATTAATAAGCCGAGTAATACGACAGTTCCATATATTTTGTAAGGAGTTCCTAATGCATCTATGGTATATAAAGTTTGGACATTGATTGATAATTTCCTTGGTGCACTCTTAATCTGCTAAATGTATCTCCGAATCTTTTTGATTACACATGTAACAAGAAAGAGTATTATGTTCGGCTATACCGAATCTAATATACCCACCATCAGTTGTGTTTAATTTATAAATTTATCTCATATTTGATACTGTTGGTAAAATATTTGGACTAAATTCGAATGCAGTGGCTTTATAGTTCAACATCTAAAAGTATCTAAGTTTAAAAGCTATTAAGTGGCCTTTTCTACTTTTTTTTTGGTTTCCGGGAGTGCTTTTATTTGAAAGCTACAGTTAAATATGAACCGATTACTATAAAATTTGATATACTGACCAATAGTTGCAAGATACTTCCCTATTCTAAATTTAGTCGTCATAGCTATTACAATTGTATTCAATTTATCAGCATTAATGTGATTTCCGGGGTTACATGGGAGCTCTAACTAAATATTAACCGATTTCGTTCATATTAAATACACAACTTTTTCAAGATATCAAAAATACTTTTGTTAAATTTTGTTTCTCTAGCTATTTTCGTTACGACGCTATCGCGCTTTTATCTGACGGGCAGAGGGACATAACCCCCCTTTTTGTATTTTGGTGTTTCCGTAAGTTTTTATATGGGAGCTATGGTCAAATGGTAACCCATTGTGACAAAATTTTGCACACTGGCTGGCATTGACATAAGACTTCCTTGTGCTAAATTTAGTGACCAAAGCTATTGTAGTTTATCATTTATTGGCATTTAAGTGTATTTTAGGTGGAAATTAGGCTGTTTCCGTAAGTTTTTTTGTATGGGAGCTATGGTTAAATATGAACCGATTTGGATGAAATTTTATATGCTGCCTAGTACTTAATAACTTCTATATACCAAATTTTATCATCATAGCTGTTATAATTTGTCATTTATTTGCTAATAAGCATTAAGCCTAGACCATGTTATACGGGAGCTATGGTCAAATGTGAACCGATTTTGCCCGATTTCAATACCAAGGTTTTTCAACAAATGAGGAATATTTATACCAAATTTCAGTGACCTTTCTTTAAGGTTTTATCGTGCTGACAACAGACAGACAGACGGACATCGCTCAATTGTCTTAGAATTTCACAAGGATTCAGAATATACTTTAATTTTGGTTTTTGAGCCAATATTAAGGAAATTACAAACGAAATGACAATCTCAATATACCCCCTATTCTTTTTAATGGTGGGTATAAAAATTTGTTTAACAACTGAATTTGACAGATGTCGAATTCCAGTCCTATACCTTTGAACCACGAAATGGATAACACTTTACATTGCATTGCAGCACCAACGAAGACTTTGTCTTCGCGAAGGTAATCAGCAGTTCAAGCAGCCAAATCGACGCATTTGGCGTGATATATATCATTGCAGAGCCAACTGGCAACCACTTGTTCGTCACCTCTACGTTTCGACTTGAAGCAACTTATATTAAGAAAAACAATTTAGTCGGGAAATCAAATGTATTTTTAAAACGAATTTTGACTTTGAATTCCTTTAAATATCTGTCTACCAAATTTTCATGCATGATATTTCCTTTCAACTTTAAAGACAACAAACATTTCCATTTACACAAAATATTGAAATTGATATTTTATTTTTAAATCAAAATATACAAATAGCTAAAGAAATCCTTAAAACTCTTTAAAAATCATGTTTACATGTAAAGTGACAAAAAAGTGGCCATTCATGACGAATCTGTTTTTGGTATCGGATTCAAGTGTCAATATATACAATCTATTTAGGATACACATAAACATATTTTCCTAAGTCCCTTAAACAATGGGGAATCAACCTTAAGAACATGACGAAGAAAATGGTTGTGAGTCTTGTTAGTAAAAATATATGAAATGTTTTTCTTTATTTCAAATTCTGTTTTTTCTGAATCTTTTGTTCCAAAATTCGCTTTATAATTGTACCCTCATTTTTTATGTTTTTCTTGTGGGAATTAAATATTACAAACAATTTTTTATGAAATATTGTTTAGATTTAGAAAAAAATTCATTGATTTTTGTATTTGATTTCTTTAAAAGAAAATCCTTTTGTTCACTGAACTTGTTTTGAAGGTGTTTAATGTATTTTATTTTTCAAATTTTTTTTTCTAAACATCAGTTTTTTTAATTTTTTGAATTTTCAATTAATTGTTTTGTTCAACAATTGTTTTATAATAAAATAATAATAGTAGTAGAATTTCATGTGTCATGTTCAGTTGTTTAGCTTCATAGTTCAGACGAGAGAACAGATCTTTTGTTAATACGAGTAATACAAATAATACCCTCCGGTGGTCCTACTACTGTAGAATCGTTGTCCGTAGGTGTCATTATGTTAACATTCATGTTTTCAATATTATTTTATTTTGTTTTTTTAATTTTTTTAGGTGTAAAATGACTTGAATTAATGTTTCTTCCCTGTGTTAAAGATGTGTTAACATTATTGTTAATAGGTCTTTTTTCTTTAAGTTATTAAAAAAAATGTAATGAAGGGAAAAAAATTTACAAAAAGCTCTTTTGAGTAATTAATGAAAATTTTTCTAGAGAAAAATATTTCGATTAAAAATTGTTCTATAGAAATATATTTTTAACAAAAATTTTTGTTAAAAATATTTTTCTTTAGAAAAATTTTTGTTTAAAATATTTTCTATACAAAAATTTTTGTTAAAAATATTTTTCTATAAAAAAATTTTTGTTAAAAATATTTTTCTATAGAAAAATTTTTGTTAAAAATATTTTTCTATAGAAAAATTTTTGTTTAAAATATTTTTCTATAGAAAAATTTTTGTTTAAAATATTTTCTATAGAAAAATTTTTGTTAAAAATATTTTTCTATAGAAAAATTTTTGTTAAAAATATTTTTCTATAGAAAAATTTTTGTTAAAAATATTTTTCTATAGAAAAATTTTTGTTAAAAATATTTTTCTATAGAAAAATTTTTGTTAAAAATATTTTTCTATAGAAAAATTTTTGTTAAAAATATTTTTCCATAGAAAAATTTTTGTTAAAAATATTTTTCTATAGAAAAATTTTTGTTAAAAATATTTTTCTATAGAAAAATTTTTGTTAAAAATATTTTTCTATAGAAAAATTTTTGCTAAAAATATTTTTCTATAGAAAAATTTTTGTTAAAAATATTTTTCTATAGAAAAATTTTTATTAAAAATATTTTTCTATAGACAAATTTTTGTTAAAAATATTTTTCTGTAGACAAATTTTTGTTAAAAATATTTTTCTATTGAAAAATTTTTGTTAAAAATATTTTTCTTTAGAAAAATTTTTGTTAAAAATATTTTTCTATAGAAAAATTTTTGTTAAAAATATTTTTCTATAGAAAAATTTTTGTTAAAAATATTTTTCTATAGAAAAATTTTTGTTAAAAATATTTTTCTATAGAAAAATTTTTGTTAAAAATATTTTTCTATAGAAAAATTTTTGTTAAAAATATTTTTCTATAGAAAAATTTTTGTTAAAAATATTTTTCTATAGAAAAATTTTTGTTAAAAATATTTTTCTATAGAAAAATTTTTGTTAAAAATATTTTTCTATAGAAAAATTTTTGTTAAAAATATTTTTCTATAGAAAAATTTTTGTTAAAAATATTTTTCTATAGAAAAATTTTTGTATAGAAAAATTTTGTATTGTATTATCGAAAATTTTTCTGTAGAAAAATTTTATTATCCAACATTTTTCTATAGAAAAATTTTGTTATTGATAATTTTTCTTTAGAAAAATTTTATTATCGAAAATTTTTCTATATTATCAATAAATATTTAATTCTATTTCTTTTCAGTTCAACTGTTACTATGTACTTCTTTAACAATATATTTTTTGCATATTTATTTAAAATGTATTTTGTTAAAAAAATTTGTATATAATTTATACAAATTAAATTTTATATTCAATGACTCCCCCACTTTAAAAAAAAAAAATACAAAAATGTACAATTGAACATACGAGTACAACATGTTTGGTGTTTACTTGCATACAAAGCAAAAAAAAAAAGAAACCACAACAACAATGTTCGGAATACATGGCCTGTCTTGTACAATTTTGCGGATGAATGGAATATGATAATAATAACCCACAGCCTAACCGAAAGACCGACAGACTGAGTGACCTAACGACAGACACCCAAATAGACATTGAAAGGAAAGGGGGCGAAAGGACGCCGAAGACAAAGAAGTCGAACATTTCTGATATTTTGTTGATGTTCTAAATGTTTAACAATTTTTGCAACAAGCCAATTTTACAACAAGGCAACGATGTTGCAGCTTAACATTTAGTTTAAATAAAATACATACAAAAAAGCCCTTAAACAAAATAATCTGAACCCATGAAGAAGGGGGCGACTGAGTTGTGAAACAACCCCCTTCTGATCGAACAAAGTCATGGCTGACTTTGAGTTCCATAAAATGGATGTACCACCAAAGGTTAAATGTAGAGCTTTTTTTTACTCACTTTTTACATGTTTTATTTTTCTCGATGTAACTTGTATTGTTGTATAATTGTTTGTAGTATAGTTGTAGCTGAATACTACAATACATGTTTGAATGTGTATGAATATGTTACATGTTTTGTTTTTATGTTTTTTTTTTATGCAAAAAAGGATAAACTAACTAGAGCAACAACAAGAACAACAGCAACAACCAAATGTAACAAGCCCACAACAATATTATTTTCCAACCAAACAACTCGAGCCTGTTAGAAATGTTACAGAACATGAACTATTTTGTTATGTATTGCTTGTTGCACTGAACATTGTGTACAAGCAACAACAGCAACAGACAAAAGGAAGATCTGGAGAATGAAGTCAGTATTTAACATATTTATAAAAGGATTTTAAGTAAATTTGAAGTTCATTTGATTAGAATTAGTCAGTTATACGTTATGTTTTCATTACTTGAATGTTTACACTGAGAGAAAAGGAATTGCAAAATTGCTCACATATGGAAAATGTTTTTTGATATATGTAATTAATATCAAAGCATATTATAAAAAAAAAGTTTAAAAAGCTTTTTCATACGACAAGACTATCTGATTAATCTAAGTTTCATAACATTATGAACAAAATATATTTTGCAATAATAGGGATCTGACTGAGTTGCCACCTTCTTAATTTACGACTATTTCAGCACCACTTGAATTCAATAAGGGAATGTTCATAACTGATTTGGACGTCATTTTTGTTGGGAATATATTGAAATAAAGACATAAACCACTGGTTATTTCGAATCTATCAATACTTCAATCAGTACCCACCATCAAAAAGAATGGGGGGTATATTGAGCTTGTCATTCCGTTTGTAATTTCCTTAATATTGGCTCAACAATCAACAACGATATATTTTCTGAATCCTTATGAAATTCTAAGACGATTGAGCGATGTCCGTCTGTCTGTCTGTTGAACGATAACGCATAAACGAAAGGAGCTAGCTCACTGAAACTTAGTAGAAACATTTGTCATCTATGAGAAAATTTTGGTATTGAAATTGGGCAAAATCGGTTAACATTTGACCATAGCTCCCGTATAACCTCGCCTAGACTAACCGCTTATTTGCAAATAAATGACAAATTATAAGAGCTTTGATGACAAAATTTAGTATCTAGAAGTTCTACATAAGCATTAGGCTGCATATGAAATTTCATCGAAATCGGTTCACATTTAACCATAGCTTCCACATAAAAAACTTACGGAAACAGCCTAAATTCCACCTGAAATTCACTTAAATGCCAATAAATAATAAACTGTAATAGCTTTGGCCACTAAATTTAGCACAAGGAAGTCCCATGTGAATGCCAGCCATTGTGCAAAATTTTGTCACAATCGGTCACCATTTGACCATAATTCCCATCTAAGAAACTTACGGAAACACAAAAATACCAAAAGAAATGGGGGTTTATGTTCGTCAGTCCGTCAGATAAAAGCGCGATAACTCCTTAAAGAAATCATGTCTAACTTTGGAATTTCTTTATTTGCAACATAAAATTTTTGGTGCATATCCTTAGGCGCGTTTTCAAGGACATGCATTTTTGGGGGAAAACTGCAATAACTTTAAAACTACTTCATGGATTTTCGTCTTTCATGATTTGGAATAAACCTGTATTAGTTCTCTTTAATATTCCTTAATTTTTTTTTGTAAAAATTGTTGGTCTAAATTTCGCAAAAACAAAAAAATAACCCATTTTTCCCCATACAAATGGGCTCTTAAACTTTGGACCCGATGCTCGCCCATAGAACGTTGTCCGATTTGGCTCAAATTTTCTGATCTAAACTTTTAGACCTAGTGTCATAATATTCCGTAGAAAAACATTTGAAATTAAAGAAAAAAATGTTTGTTGTCACCCTAGTGTACATAAACGTCTTTTGAGAATGTGTCTTTTATGGGAGGTATGGTCAAATATGGGCCGATTCCTACAAAATTAGGTACACTGATTAAGGTTATCATAAACAATATATGTGCTGAATATTATTAAAATACAATTAAATGTGTGTCTGTAAAGGACCAAAAACTCTATTCCGGGAAGGCATCCCTATGGAAGGTACCCGAAATAGTAATCCGATTTTTTCAAAATGTGGTTCTTGAACCATAGTATAAGCCTGTGTCAAATTTCATCAAATTATCTTTAAAGTGATAACTAGCTTACATGGACAACCACCCAGCCAGCCAGCAGGACGGATATCGTTAAAACAATTTAGGGAGTGATTCTAAGTCGATTGGTATACTTAAAGTGAGTCTCAGACCAATATTTCTATGCGTTTCAAACATCAGCAAAAACCTAACTTCTCCAATTCAACCCCTAGCTACTTAACTCGTACCTCATCTGAGATCTGGAGCGAAAATACCACATTCGATATCGATCGAAAACTCAGACTTACAAGCGAATATTGTGAAGTATACTTTAGGGGTGTTCAAAGAGTCTTCGATGCAAAATGTTTATTGAAATTTGGTATTCATTTTGATTCGTTTTTTTAAACATATAGTTCAATTAAAACTCTTTTAATATTGTTCATCTTTTAGCAAATAACTTCAACAAAAATATAGTAAACTGTGCATTAGAGTGGTTCGAAAAAAAAGTTGAGTCAGTCATTCCCTAGGATTAAAGATAATGTAAAAATAATTCTAAAAAAATGTGTTTTTATTTTTTTACCACGCCTACAAATACCGCCCTTTTCGTATTTTGTTAACTGTGTCGCCATCTTTAGTCCGATCATAACACTTTATATATCGCTGTTCACGGCTGTATAAGGGCTACATTTCTCACTTTGTTAGTTTCTTACTACCACGTCAACTTCTAGTCATCATTTGTCAAAATTCGATTCGTACTCACCCTAATCAAATCGAGTACAAATCTAGTTTTTTGAAAATTATGACTATAAATTGACATGGTAGTAAAAAACTATCAAAGAGAAAAATGTAGCCCTTACAGAGCCGCGAACACCGATGGCGACACAGTGAACAAAATACTAAAAGGGCGGTATTTGTAGGCGTGGTAAAAAAATATTTTTTTTTTCTTATTCATTATCTTTGAGGGTGTGACTGATGCAACTTTTTTTTGTATGGAAGGCGAACCGCTCTACTGTGCATCTTTTAAATAATTAAGATTATCCTTAAAGTATGCTATACAAATGTTTTGAAAATATCTAAGATTTCGATCGATATCGAATCCCGTAATTTGGCCCCTGAATCTTTAAAGATATGAAATGGCGACACAGTGAACAAAATATTAAAAGGGCGGTATTTGTAGGCGTGGTAAAAAAATAAGTTTTTTTTCTTAGAATTGTATTAACATTATCTTTGAGGGGGTGACTGATGCAACTTTTTTTTTTGTGTGGAAGGCGAACCGCTCTACTGTGCATCTTTTAAATAATTAAGATTATCTTTAAAGTATGCTATACAAATGTTTTGAAAATATCTAAGATAAAATAATAAAAAACACTTAATCTTGCCAAAAACAATTATTTTCATGTTTTTTTTTTCTAAATTCGCTAATTATTACTTAATATTCCGTAATCTCGCTTTGAAAATTTTCAGAAAATCCAAATTTTGACATTTGACCGCGGTGAAGAAAGGGTTAATCTCGTCCAATATTATTTTCATGTTTTTTTTCTAAATTTTTTTATTTCTTAATATTCCCTAATCTCATTATGAAAATTTTCAGAAAATCCAAATTTTGACATTTGAAGAAAGGATTAATATTAAAAAAACGCTTTAGCATAGGTTTTCCATAAACGAAGCAATAATATCATTTATCTTTTTTGTTAAAATTGAATACAAGTAAAATTTATATAGCATTTACTCAAATTTGGCCCAAAAATTGACATTTTCGCGAAATTCTTCAATTAGAAATCGCATTTACGGCAAAACGGTTCATGGTATCCATCTAATTTTTTTGGGTTTTATTTTCCCATTTGTCTTTTTTAACATACTGGAGAGCAAATTCTAAATTTGTAATATTTGTTGAACAAAATTTTCAAAAAATTAAAAAAGGATTTTTGAAACCGACCTGAGAAAAATGTACCAGTTTCCAACATGAAAAAGCTAAGTCAATTTGATTATATTTAAACAAAACAAAGCTAGTAATAAGCCATTAAATGATAAATCATGTCTAACTTTGGAATTTCTTTATTTACAACATACAATTTTTGATGCATATCCTTAGGCGCGTTTTCAAGGACATGCATTTTTGGGGGAAAACTGCAATAACTTTAAAACTACTTCATGGATTTTCGTCTTTCATGATTTGGAATAAACCTGTATTAGTTCTCTTTAATATTCTTTAATTTTTTTTTGTAAAAATTTTTGGTCTAAATTTCGCAAAAACAAAAAAATAACCCATTTTTAAATAATTAAGATTATCCTTAAAGTATGCTATACAAATGTTTTGAAAATATCTAAGATTTCGATCGATATCGAATCCCGTAATTTGGCTGCTGAATCTTTAAAGATATGAATTCAAAACCTTTAAAAAAACGAGGAATATTGTTTGATGAAGTGGCAGGTTAGGAGATATTAATCAAAAAAGTCCAAAAGTCTTTAAAAAGTGAAGAGGTACCAGTCCTAAAAACAAGTAGAGAATCCTTGAAAAGGTATTCTCTTATGTTTTATTCAAAGTCCCGAGACTCCCGGACTCCAACCTGTTTCTGTACCGAATCAAATTCTTCACTTTCGGTAAAAATCTTTTCAAAACTTGTCGACTCATAGTGCGTGCTTTAATACGAAATATTTAACATTCTCACATAACCAAACTAATAATGAAGATAACATTTTGTATAATAATATAAGTTGTATGTACATCTATTTGAACGAAAAACAATATATCTCACATTACGGGGACACCCCAAATAAAAATATGTAAATTTTGTGTTATTTTTATTTCAACAAGACAATGGAGCCAACATTTTAAGTAATTGGTTTAACGTTTAAGGATTGTTTATGATGCTTAGAGTGACTTGAATGCCATCATCCCCTTCTCCAAAAGAACAAACTTTATAATGATAATATTGTATTTTAAACTAAAGGAAGTCATGGATGGCATCATTAGACCGGATACTAAATATTACTGCTATTACGAGTTGAAATGACAACACTATTAAAAGACACTATTAAAAAGGGAAACACAACAATGACAACACTAACACAACCACATAATGCGAGTTATACGATGCGGGTTGTTCAAAATTAATTTCAAGGAAGCTAAAAAAAGTGGGCGTTATTCCATCATTTGCCATTTCAAAACATGTACTCATTTCAAATACAATTTTCATTTCTTCTCTGAATGTGAGGATTGAAAATGCTTTTAAAGTTAATACATTTAAGGATTAGTTTTTGTAAAAAAATGTTATTCCTTTACAACCAAAATGTACAACTTAAATAATGGGTGTTTTTTTTTAGAGGTATAGAACTTCGAATTGAAATAAAACACAAGAAAATCGTTTTAATGTCCATAAATTTGGCTTTATTGGAAGGATAATTTTATGCCATTAATGTTTAAATATGATTTCGGGCATGTGGCCGCCGCGGCTGGCTCGAATAAAGCCAATTCTACAGGTCCAATTTTCAACTACTTTTTCGAGCATATGGGGCCGTATGTTGGCAATAACGCTACGAATGTTGGCTTCCAAGTCCCGTAACGTTTCTGGTTTGTTGGCGTAGACGAGCGACTTCACATATCCCCAAAGAAAATAATCCAGTGGTGTCAAATCGCACGATCTTGGTGGCCAATTGACAGGTCCATTCCGCGAAATTATGCGCTCATCGAATGTTTCCTTCAATAAATCAATTGTGACGTGCGGTGTGTGGCATATAGCGCCGTCTTGTTGGAACCACAACTCATCCACATTCATGCCATCCAATTGGGGAACAAAATAGTCGGTTATCATGGCTCTATACCGGTCTCCATTTATGGTAACTTACTCTCCAGCATTATTTCGGAAGAAGTATGGCCCAATGACTCCACCAGCCCATAGAGCACACCAAACAGTCAGTTTTTGTGGATGTAATGGCGTCTCAAGGGTCTCATGTGGATTCTCTTCACTCCAAATGCGGCAATTTTGCTTGTTGACGTAGCCATTCAACCAAAAATGAGCCTCATCACTGAACAAAATTTTGCGATGAAAATCAGCATCGAGATCAATCTCATTTTCGGCCCATACACTAAAATCACTACGCATTGCATGGTCTCGCGGCTTTAATTCTTGCACAAGCTGGATCTTGTAAGGTCGCAAGCCAAGATCACTTGACAGCTGACAAAATGGCCGCCAGTTAAAAAAGTGATGCCAACTTAAAGTTCTATACCTCAATAAAAAACACCCGATATAATGGAAATGATATGAATGTTATTGTAACCAAATAGTTGTGTATGTTATATGAAACAAGTCCAATTCTGTCCATATGCGTAGGGGAGGGGAGAGCTTTATACATATTTAAAAGGGTGTCGTTTTGTTCATTCAATACTTAAACTTTATGTTGTCATTCACTCATTTGTCATTCAAAAGCTTTAGAAAGTATCTATTTTATATGTGTTGAAATCATTATAAATATTTTAGTCATTAGATTTTCATTATTTATTTGAATGTTTAACAAACATTTACAGGATTTAAGCAAATATGTAATTGAATTGAAATAGTAGATCCATGACGACTTCAAGATATGCTAAAATATATAATATAGAGTACTTTCTTTTACCCTACACCACACAGTGGTTAGAAACAAAAACAAAGTTGTAATAAATTTGTAACTTCTAAACTGTAAGTCTAAATTGAATGTATAAATTGAATGTAGATATAACAAGTAAGAGTGTTACATTCGGCTGTACCGAATCTTGTATACCCACCATCAAGTTGTACGAGAGTGCAGCTAATTCAAAATGTTGACCAAACGTGATATTGTTGGTAATATATTTGAACTAAATTCAGTTGCAGTGATATAGTTAATATAGTTCAACATTTAAAAGTATCTAAGCGGTTTCCCTAGTATTTACCTTGGACAAAATGTTAGTCCATAACCGAATATAGTTTTACATGTTGATAGCAACACGGCAGGTTCATATATTTTGTTAGGAGTTGACAATGCATCTACTGTGTATAAAGTAGGGTGTTCATTTTACTCGACTTTTAATTGTTTGAGTAATCAAATAACTTGAAAATGGGGTTTTTTATTTACTCGGAAAATCGATTATTCGTTAAAAATTACTCGAGTTAATCGAGTAAAAAATTCATCTTAAAATTACTCGAGTAAAATTTTTCTGCAAGCTTTATACATACATATATATTTTTAATACAACAATTCTTTTAATAAAATTAAAGTGTTTTATTAACAAAAAATTTGAAAACTCGCAATTAAAAACATAAAACAATGATAAAAAAATTATTTTTTATTCAAATTAACATTTGTAACATATTGTCACCCTAAATATTTTAAGTGAATTTATTAACTTCCATATATAAATAGCAATCTTTCGATTTCATAAATCCTGAGTTTGATCTAATAGATTAGTAGGCTCTACGACTACCTTTTACCTATGTTTACAATGGGATCTACAACTGGACTAAAGTGGGATCTAAGATTACATTGCGTCCTTTAACTGAACTATAGTAGGACGTACTGTTACTATAGTAGGACCTAAGATTACACAGGGATCTTTAACTAAACTGTAGTAGTATCTATGAATACATTGGAGACTTCAACTGGACCATAGTAGGTCTTACGATTGCAATGGTATCTTCAACTTATATATTACATTAGGACCTTTAAATAAACAATAGTAGAAATTACGAATACATTGGATACCACAACAGGTCTATGGTAGACGTTTTTTAACAGTTAACAGTTTAGAAATACGCTGAGACAAATTTTAATCTTTTTATTTAAAAAAAAAATACTTACAAAATTATTGAAATAATTTTACTCGAGTAACTCGATTACTCATGGAAAATTACTCAAATAAATCTTTATTTGAAATTAGACATTTTTTTTTACTCGAGCGATTAATCGATTTTATTTTTCCGATTAATCGAGCAAACATAACTCGAGTAAACACCCTAGTATAAAGTCTGGACCTAACATTGATTGATAGCTATCTAATTTCGTAGATGTAATCTTAATATACTGAATGTACCTCCAAATCTTTTTGATTGTAGATATAAAAATGGGATGTTATATATATAAGAACTATAGCCAAATGTTGACAGATTGTTACAAAATTTTATATACTGGCTGGTATTAATATAAAGTTAATTTGTGCAAAATTTAGTGGCCATAGCTGACATAGTTTATAATTTAATAGCTTTTAACTGGCGTTTGTGGCATTTTAGTGGTTACCGGGAGAGGTTTTTATATGAAAGCTATGGTCAAAAATGGACCGATTTCTATATAAAATTTGACATACTGACTGAAAGTTTCATAAAACTTCTATGTTTTAAATTTAGTAGTCATAGATTTTACAATTTTATTCAATTTATCAGCATAAATGTGATTCCCGGGGCAGGGTTATATGGAAGCTCTAACTAAATGTGAACCGATTTTGCCCATTTTTAGCCCACAATTTCTATAATATATCGAAAATATTAACGCTAAATTTTGTCTCTCTATCTCTTGTAGTTAAGGAGCTATTGCGCTTTTCTCTGACGAAAAGACGGACATAAACCGTGTTTGCTTATTGGATTTTTGTGTTTCTGTAAGTTTTTTATATGGGAGCTATGGTCAAATACTAGCCGATTGTAACAAAATTTTGCACAAGACTTTCTTTTGTAAAATTTTGTTGCTGTAGCCCTTTTCGTTAAGGCGCTATCGAGCTTTTATCTGACGGACAGACGGACATAAACCCTCTCTTCTTTTTGTATTTTTGTGTTTCCGTAAGTTTTTTATATGGGAGCTATGGTTAAATGGTGACCGATTGTGACACTGGTTGGCATTGCCATAAAACCTCCTCGTGCTAAATTTAAATTTGGTTATATCTATTATAGTTGTAGATTTATTGGCATTTAAGTGTATTTTATGGACAATTTTGGCTGTTTCCGTAAATTTTTTGTATGGGAGCTATGACTAAATGTCAACCGATTTTGATGAAATTTTATATGCTGCCTAGGGCTTATGAAAAACTTCTATATACCAAATTTTATCATATATCATAGCTATTATAGTTTGTCATTTATTATCAAATAAGCGATTAGGGTAGACGAGGTTATACGGGAGCTATGGTCAAATGTGAACCGATTTTGCCCAATTTCAATACCAAAATTTTTTAAGAGATGAAAAATGTTTTTATTAAGTTTCAGTGAGCTAGCTCCTTTCGTTTAGGCGTTATCGTGATTTCAACAGACAGACAGACGGGCATCGCTCAATCGTCTCAGGATTTCATAAGGATTCAGAATATTTATGTCTTTTGGTTTTTGAGCTAATATTAAGGAAACTGCAAACGGAATAATAATCTCAATATATGCCCATTTTTTTTTTTTTGATCATGTTTATACCCATCGATTCAATTTTTTGGTTATCTTCAATAGGACTTCGATCCCTGAAGTGTTATTTTTTTTTGCTAATCTTATCATTAGTTATATTATCTGACCATTCACCCACTATTATAGCTTTTTATGACAATACGTAGGAGTTCAAGAAAAGCGCATTTTTATCTAAATAGGAAGACAAACTGAATAAAATATAAAATTCATGTGAGTTTTCTTTTAGGGTAGGTGGGGTACTACATGGTCGAGCTTAAATGACTAAAATGCATTCTTACTTGTTATGCCCTTCACCACCATAGGTGGAAAGGGTATTATAAGTTTGTGCTGATGTATGTAAACTAGTTCAGGAAAATAATTCAGGTTTTTTAAATATGAGGGATTTCTTAATAAGTCTTGTTGCTTTTGGAGAAACTGCAGAGCCCCTTTAGCGTGAATAATATTTGCATCCGAGCGGCAAATTGCTTCAATAGTAATTTTTACAAATAGCAACGATTTTAAAGAATTTACAATTTCAAAGTCGATAGAATGAAGCAAATTTAAGGTCGACAGCATTTCTAAACTCTCATGAATACTTTGTTTAGAAGCAGAAATCTAAGAGTAAACCTAATTCACGATTATGATGCTTTTTAACTCTTGTTTGTAAAATATTATAACGAACTGACGAATTTTTGAAATACCGAACAGTTTTTCTCACAGCCTCTAGGTTCAAATGAGTCAAAGTTTCATCGTCGCCGCCTTTAAAATTGATTTTCAGATACAAATTTGATATTAGCTGCTGCTCCATCTATAGTTGATGCTGCGATGTTTGTATCAAGTGAGATATTAAACTCCATTAGCCTTTGCTTAATGGTTAATTGCGTTTGCTTGAACTTACACGTTCCAAAAATACGGCCCAGGCTATAAAATTTACCATGAGAATCGTGAATATACCGTCTTCCCCTTACATCTGTCCATTCGTCCATTGTAAACAACTTTTGCTTGTTTCATTCTTCAGCTTCATTTAATAGATAAATTACGTGCAAATTTATGATAAGCTAATGTTATTTCTGAATTATACCAACAAAAAAATATGAAAAATAAATAGCTAAAATCGCGTTTTTTTCTACGGTTTTGAGGCATAAAAAACCTAGGTTTCTGTTTCGGTTAAAACCGAATTGCAAACCCTAATGTAAACCAAAGAAATATTTGTCTTAGACCCACCTTTTAGTATACCAATAGGGTTAGAATCACTTTTGAGTATATTTAGAGATGTCAGTCTGTCCGTCCGTCTGGCTGGCTGATTGGCTGGACACCCATGTAGACCATGTAATCAAAAAACAGGTCATAATTATAAAGGTAATTTGATGAAATTTTTGATAGTGTGACCATGGCTATTGAAATTCGTCAAAATAGGTCCATTATTTATGGTACTTCCCATAGGTCCTACTTCCGGGAATTGATATTTTGGCCACAAATATCAATATTTTTTTCATGAAATTTAAAACAAATACTGCTTATGTAAGCTTTAACCACTGTACCAAATTTCATAGAAATCGGTCCACATTTGACCATAGCTCCCATACAAACTAATGTGTCAAAACGCACCACTTAAATGAGATAAAAATCACTAAAACGCTAGTAAATCCAAAGAAAATGAGAAAACATAATTTGTAACAACTGTTATCAATTAAAGAGTGTTCTAAAAAAAATATGCATTTACTATTTTAGACAAAATTTATCTATAGTGCAAGAAATAATTTATTTTTTGATCAAGTTAGTTTCTATAGATATGTCAGATACTAATATTTTAAAAATTATTAATTTTCAATAGTTATTTCAATCAAAATGGAATGCGAAAAAAAAATTCGTGAAAATATAATTAAAACTTTTCAAAAAAATCCGTCATGGACTTTTAAAAAAAATAGCTAAAAATTTGAAAGTTAACCCTCGAACGGTTTCTAATGCCATCAGAGCATAAGGAAAATCTGAGCATTGAAAGAAAACCTGGATCAGGGAGGAAAAAAGGTCCTACAGATATTGGTAAGGCAAAAGAAGTCGAGCGACTCTTTCGAAGAGCGCCTAACACTTCTTTAAGAAAAGCAGCTCGTACGGTGAAATGTTCTACGAATTTTGCACATAGAGTCAAAGCTTATGCTGGACTGAAGACATACAAAGTCCAAAAGGTTCCAGATCGCAATGCTATAAAGAACTTAGACTTAGGACTTAGGCAGGCTTTTCTCAACTTCCTGGTCAAGATTTTTATGTTGCTGATAAACGGGGCAATGTTCGGCAAGAGTTTCGCACAAAAAAGCAAACAAAATTCCCTAAGAAGTTTCTCGTGTGGCAAGCTATTTGCAGTTGTGGCAAAAGAAGTAAAGTATTTGTGGCATCTGGCACAATAAACACAGAAATTTATATAAAGGAGTGCCTCCAAAAACGGCTGTTACCCTTTTTAAGAGAGCACAGAGTGACTACATTTTTTTGGCCCGATTTGCCATCATGCCATTATGGAAAAAAGGCACTTGAGTGGTACTCAAAGAATAATGTCATTTTTGTACCACGAGAGGCAAATCTACCTAACTGTCCAGAACTTCGGCCTGTGGAAAGGTATTGGGCTCTGGTAAAAAAGGAATTGAAGAACACAGGAAAGATTTCCAAGAACATGTCCGATTTTAAGCGCAGGTAGAACACATGCTCCAAAAAGGTATCAGAAGCAACTGTAAAATCTTTAATGGGAGGGTTTCCGAAAAAAGTCGATAATTTTGCAAAACCCGAGTACTAAGTAAACATTTTAATGCTAAATGATTTTGTATAATATGTCATTATATTTGCGTATTTTGTAGAGTTTTTATATTAAAAGGTTTGATTTTTATTTAAGAAAATCCAACTACAAATTTTATTTAGAGCACTCTTTAGCCAAATTTCGAGATAACCGGTCCACCTAGCTCTCATATAAGTCCAAATGACTGAAACAGGTTAAATTATAAGTTTTGAGAAAATGTTTATATGATGGCAAAATTTAGCAAATATTTGTCTTTATACAGGAAAAATAACACCTTTGACGTAAGTGGTGAAGGATATCGTATGGTCGGGCTTGACCGACTAAAACACTTTCTTACTTGTTGTTACTACAAAAGACAAAACTTACTATAGGCTGTCTTTCATTACTATAACTCTTCGTTCATCCCTTTTCCTAAACTCAAGTTTATCACATGTTTAAAGAATTTTCTAAAAAGGACACTTGTTTTTCTAATATATGTATAGTTTCTTTTCATACGAGTCCATTTACAGCTTGTCTTTGTAAGTCTCCAGCAAGAACTTATTCACACAAGGCAACCACTGACGAACTTAACTATGAGCATTTTAAAAACAATCCCATACTAAGGAGTGGGAGTTTAAGAAGTTGCTTGTTTGTTGTCATGCTGTAGTGGTGTTGTTAATAGGTTTTGCCAATTAGGATTACGAACTGGATACACTTGACATTTTTCTTTGTTTAATGGCAAAAAAAAAAAAATGAAAATAAACTAACAGCCACACTAGTTTTACATGCATTTAATATCTGACACATATAAAGTATTTAATGGGGTTTTTTGCAAGGATATTATTAGAAAGAAAGACATTTTTTTGGTTTTTAATATTTGTAAGTCATTGTTAACAAATGTTAAAAGGTTTATAAATAAAAATAAAATGAAAATAAACAAGTAAGAGTGTTATATTCGGCTGTGCCGAATCTTATATACCCACCATCAGGTTATGTTAAATTTAGAAATATATCTCATATATCTACGAGGCTGCAGAAAATTCGAAACATGGACCAAATTCGAAAAAAGTTGTTACGCTAGTTGGTATTGTTGGTAAAATATTTGGAATAACTTCGGTTGCAGTAGCTTTATAGTTCAACATTCAAAAGTGTGTAAGTGGTTTCCCTAGTAATTATTTACTTTGAAAAAAATTCGTTATTGTAACCGGGTATGGTTTTACATTAATAAGTTGTTAAATACTTTTCGTTTAGCTTAATATTAAGTTAAGATAAAGAAGTTGATAGTAATACGACAGGTCCATATATTTTGTTAGGAGTTCCTAATGCATCTACCATATACATAATCTTAATATGCTGCTTGTACTTCCGAATCTTTTTGATTGTAGATATAAAAAAGGGGTGAACCGCCGTGGTATAGCAGGTTAGTCATCCGCCTAGCATACCAGTGGCCCAAGTTCGATCAATGGCCAGACTCACTTGAAAAAATAAATTTTCAAAAAAAGCGGCGGTTCACCTCATAACTCAGCTAGCCACTGGTTATTGAGTATAAGGCTATGTAAAACTTCTCTAACTAATGCATTTGCCGTTCGGAGCCGGCGTTAAAACGTAGGTCCCTTTCAATGAGTCTAAAAATAGAATCGGATGCAGCTCATTGTCCGAGAGAAGTACCCCTTGTTCCAATTGGAATGTTGTCGGGGAATTATATATATATATATATATATATATATATATATATATATATATATATATATATATATATATATATATATATATATATATATATATATATATATATATAAAAGGGGATGTAATATAAATATATAAGAATTATAGCCAAATGTTGACCGATTGTTTGGTTTCCGGGAGTGTTTTTTATATGAAAGCTATAGTCAAATATGGACCGAAATTTGATATACTGACCAATAGTTGCATAAAACTTCTCTATACTAAATTTAGTCGTCATAGCTATCACAATTGTACTCAATTTATCAGCATTTTTGTGTTTCCCGGGGCTGGATTATATGGGAGCTCTAACTAAATGTGAACCGATTTCGCCCATTTTCAGTACACAATTTTTGTTACATATTGGAAATACTTTTGTAAAATTTTGTCTCTCTAGCTTTTGTAGTTAAGGAGCTGTCGCGCTTTTATCTGACGGACAGACGGACATAAATCTCCTTTTCTTTTTGATTTTTGTGTTTCTGTAACTTTTTTATATGGGAGCTATGGTCAAACGGTGACCGATTGTAACACCGGCTGGCATTCACATAAGACTTGCTTTTGCTAAATTTTGTTGCTGTAGCCCTTTCAGTTAAGGCGCTATCGCGCTTTTATCTAACGGACAGACGGACATAAACCCCCTTTTCTTTTTGTATTTTTGTGTTTCCGTAAGTTCTTTACATGGGAGCTATGGTCAAATGGTGACCGATTGTGACAAAATTTTGCACACTGGCTGGTATTCACATAAGACTTATTTGTGCTAAATTTGGTGGGGAAAGCTATTACATTTTAGCATTTATTGGAATTTAAGTGAATTTCAGGTGGAATTTTGGCTGTTTCCGTATGTTTTTTATATGGGAGCTATGGTTAAATGTGAACCGATTTCGATGAAATTTTATATTGCTTATGGAAAACTTCTAGATACCAAATTTTGTCATCATAGCTATTATAATTTGTCAATTATTAGCAAATAAGCGACTAGTCTAGACGAGGTTATACGGGAGCTATGGTCAAATGTTAACCGATTTTGCCCAATTTCAATACCAAAATTTTCTCATAAATGAAGAATGTTTTTGCTAAGTTTCAGTGAGCTAGCTCCTTTCGTTTAGGCGTTATCGTGATTTCAACAGACAGACAGACAGACGGACAGACAGACGGACATCGCTCAATCGTCTTAGAATTTCATAAGGATTCAGAATATATATCGTTTTTGACTTTTGAGCCAATATTAAGGAAATTACAAACGGAATGACAATCTCAATATACCCCCCATTCTTTTTGGTGGTGGGTATAAAAAGTTTTAATATGAGTATGGGTTATATGGGAGCTCTAACTAAATTTGAACCGATTTTGTCCATTTTGAACTCACATCTTTTTAAAGATATCCAAAATAGTTTTGTAAAATTTTGTCCCTCTAGCTCTTTTTATTAAGGCGCTATTATGCTTTTATCTGACGGATAGACGGACATAAACCTTCTCTTTATGTATTTTTGTGTTTCCATAAGTTTTTTATATGGGAGCTATGGTGACCGATTGTGACAAAATTTTGCACACTGCCTGGCATTGATATAAGATTTTCTTGTGCCAAATTTAGTGGTTATATCTGTTATGCTGTTAGATTTATTGGCATTTAAGTGTATTTTAGGTTAAATTTAGGATGTTTTTGTAAGTTTTTTGTATGGGAGCTATGGCTAAATGTGAACGGATTTCGATGAAATTTTATACGCTGCCTAGAAATGATGCAAAACTTCTATATACCAAATTTTATCATCATAGCTATTATAATTTGTCATATATTAACAAATAAGCGATTAGCCTAGACGATGTTATACGGGAGCTATGGTCAAATGTGAACCGATTTTGCCCAATTTCAATACCAGAATTTTCTCAGAGATGAAGAATATTTCTACTAAGTTTCAGTGAGCTAGCTCCTTTCGTTTAGGCGTTACAGTGATTTCAACAGACAGACGGACATCGCTCAATCATCTTAGAATTTCATAGGGATTCAGAATATATATCGTTTTTGGTTTTTGAGCCAATATTAAGGAAATTACAAACGGAATGACAATCTCAATATACCCCCCATTCTTTTTGATGGTAGGTAGCGTCCGTCACAGAAAAAAAGATTTTTTTAATTTGACTAGTGCAATTTTTCTTTTTTTCTTCAATTGAACTTTGTTCGTAAAGAGAACTCATAGTATGCTTTACATTAGGCTAAAAATATACAGATGTTAATATAGCATTTTACAGAATAATATGCATCGGAAAGTGTGTAGCGTCCTTCACAGTATATACTTTTTTAAAAAGGATTTTTATTAAATACGAAATTTACTACCACATGTATGGTGACCAAAAAGTATCTGGCAGCCCAGCTTTCTGGACGCCTAAATGAGGTCTCTTCATCCTAAGCTATTAGAAAAGTTCACGATCTGCATCCGAAGCAATTGAAAAAGTTTACGATCCAAGTATAAGAGAGAGGGAATGTGGTCGCCATAGTCATGTTACATGGTTTACATTTTTAATATTTATTTGGGTATGAAAAAGCTTTCCGCAAGAAGCTTCCCGCATTTACAACAAACACAGCTGTTCGATAGCTTCCCAGAAGTATTTTAAGTTGTGCAGCACCATTTTTAACGTGTGCTTGCACCATTTCGTAACCGTGAAGCACAACACACGGATAACCAATTAGTGGTTTTCTAGAGTTAAATCGGCCCCAAAGAAGGAAAAGGTGGGAAACGGATCGACGGAAAGAGATTTACTTCAAAGACAAAGTTATCTTATAGCACAAAGCCTGCATTTCAGTGACCTGGCCTCGCGTTTCAAATATTGACGCTGAAGTGGAAATGCATGGACATCAAAATCGGCTATTTAGGGTATAATATTAAACTTTTTTATTCAGAATAAAGATTTCTGGAAAAATTGTAAGTGGAACCAGTATTCAATAAACGATTAAAAAATAACACTAGGCAACAGCCATTTTGTTATTTGGTTCTAGCATACTTTTTCTCGTGGATTTGGACCTACTGAACACGAAAATGAATTTTAAAAATTTTTCTGTCGATTGGTTTGCGAGATACAAAGTTTTTAATTTTTTTTTTTTTATTTTTGGAGGTACACTTACTATTTTGAGCATATCTTTAGTCTTCTTTGACCTATTTTATCCTACTACTACTCAAATTAAAGACAATTGAGTCGTCTACAACTTATTCTCAGAAATTTTCAAATCGGGTTTTGATGTTGGCGGCTTAAAAAGGTTAAAAAACTGGGTTTTTTTAGTAAAAATGTGGCTGAAAAATTCATATAAAAATTCATATAAAATATAAAACGCGATGTTAACAGCGATTTTAATTTTTTTACGTCTAGCTGACACTTTTCCAAAGAAAATAAGCCCTTACTTAACAAAATCTGATGACAAATGGCCGACTTATTATTTTTTTGGTAAACGACCGAAATTCCGCTATTTCACGATTTTTTGATTTTCATTATTTGCACAGCTTACCTACCCAACGCAAACGAATAAATACATTTGAACTTAATTTAAAATAAACAAATTAGTCTTTTTAATTTATTTTTTTAATTTATTTACAGCACTACATGCTCATACATATTTAAACATAAGGAGACACGGTTATCAATTGCATTTCAAAACTGTCTGTGAAAGTGTAAAGAAGTTAATATTTAGAAAACGCAAGGAAGACATAACAGAAGTGAAAGTAACAGCGTACAGAAACCGTCACAAGGAGTATGCAAAATTTTATACAAAGAAAGACCAAATATGTTTTTGCAGCGACATTTCAGGCTTGTTCCAAGAGCTTCACCAAATTCACAACCCCAGTTTTTTAACCTTTTTAAGCCGCCAACATCAAAACTACTAACCCGATTTGAAAATTTTCTGAGAATAAGTTGTAGACGGCTCAATTGTCTTTAATTTGAGTAGTAGTAGGATAAAATAGGTCAAAGAAGACTAAAGATATGCTCAAAATAGTAAGTGTACCTCCAAAAATTAAAAAAAAAAAATTAAAAAATTTGTATCTCGCAAACCAATCGACAGAAAAATTTTTAAAATTCATTTTCGTGTTCAGTAGGTCCAAATCCATGAGAAAAAGTATGCTAGAAACAAATAACAGACAAAAGTTTGTTATTTGTGACCTAGTGTAATAAACGGTCTTAGAAGAGATTACCCAAATACCTAAGTTCATCAAAACTGGATGAGAAACTTGCCTCTTTCATATACTCTCCAGGCTTTTATATAAAGCTAATGTCGTTTACAGATATAATATTACTTACTTAGTTACTTACTTAAATGGACTACATTTACAACCTGTTAAGGTCAAAGGCCGAGCATATTTTAGAATTCCATGCGCTTCGATCTTGTGCACATATTCTGAAATTTCGAAGGCCAAGCTTTGAAAGATTTCCTTTACTTGGTCTTTCCACCATGTCTTTGATTTACTCTAGTAACACTGCACAACATTAGAATAAGTGCAAGGCCGTGACTATATTAGACCTATTCTACTATTAAACTGTAGTAAAACCCTTTACTCAGTTTGGACAGTTTAGTAACCGTTTTATTTTGTTTTGGGTCTCCAAAAGTTGCCCAATATTAGCATGATGCCTAAAAAAGGTGTCATTAGTTTTTACCAAATATCTTATCAACACTTAGAAATATCGCTCGACTATGTTCGGCAAAAATGTAGCCAAGAGTATGGGGAACATTTCTTGCCAAAATCTTGCTATGAAAATATATATTACCTAAGACTTTTTTAAAAAAAGTTAAAAAATATAATCTGAACCTGTCCAGTTACCAAAAATAGGCAAAGTCTCAAAAAAAGAACATTTTTGTTGTGGAAAATAAATCTCTTGTGTCATAAAAATCAAGGCTCATATATACAGGTTAATGCATGGCTACAACAAATACAACAAGTCAAAAACAACATAGATTTTGTTACAGTTTTTTTAACTCCAAAATTTAAAACAACAATTCGACAATTCAGAATAACAACAATAATTTGACATAACAAAACTTAAACAAATTTTGAACTAGAACAAATTTTGAAAAACAGCTGACGAGTTGAAGTCACTTGTTATAATTACACTATGATAAAAAATATGTTTGTTTTACGACTTCTTTGTTTCTGAATTCTTTTAAAAGATGGCGCTATTTTTAGGTTACATTTTTGTACCTTTCACCATCATTGGTGGAAAGGGTATTATAAGTTTTTGCTGATGTATGTAACGCTTAGAAATATTTGTCTTAGACCCACCTTTTAGTATACCAATATTCTTATAATCACTTTCTGAGTAGATTTAGCGACGTCAGTCGGTCCGTCCGTCTGGACCCTCTTGTAAATCATGGATTCAAAGTACCGGTCGCAATTCTAAAGATAATTTAATGAAATTTGACACAGATCACAGATCATGGCTATTAAAATTCGTCAAAATCGGTCTATTATTTATGGTACCTCCCATTGGTCCCACTTCCCGAAATTGATATTTTGGCTAAATATATCAATATTTTTTCATGAAATTTAATATATTGCTTATATAAACCCAAATCACTGTAACAAATTTCGTTGAAATCGGTCCATATTTGACCATAGCTCCCATACAAACTCTTCTGTCAAAACGCACTAAATGAGATAAAAATCACTAAAACGCTCGTAAAGAAAATGATAATTTTGAGTTAATTTTTTGCATATATTAATTTTTGTAAGAACTGCAATCGATTTGTCAAATTTAGAGATAATCGGTCCACATTTGACCCTAACTCTCATATAAGTCTAAGTGACCGAAAGAGCTTAAATATATATGTTTTGAGGAAATATTTGTATGATGTCAAAATTTTGCAAATAGTTGTCTTTATACAGGAAAAAGAACACCTTTGACCTTAATGGTGAATGGTATCATATGGTCGGGCTTGACTGACTATAGCACTTTCTTACTTGTTTTAATGTAAATATGTATGTATACGAATTTTTACTTGCTAAATAATAAAAATATTCAAAAAACTTTATGATAAAAATTGTTATTCGATTAACCATGAAAATCGATTACTACTTCCCGACCATCACGGATAATCGTGTAGGTCCAAATTGACGAAAACAGCTTAAATTTATAAGTTTTGAGAAAATGTTTGTATGATGGTAATATTTAGCAAATATTTGTCTTTATACAGGAAAAATAACACCTTTGACCTTAGTGGCGAAGGGTATCGTATGATGGGGCTTGACCGACTATAGCACTTTCTTACTTGTTTTTTAATAAACTTTGCAAATTCTATAAAAAACCGAAAAATTTTAATGCCGGAATATTTTTATAGGACTCGTCTATTTTTCATGTCATTACTTAGTAGTTTGTCCCAATGTGCAAGGTAATTTTAAATAATTCTAATATTATATTTTAAACTAAATCTACATACTAGTTTTTAAAATTATATATATACGAGGGCTGTCTGATATATAACCGACCTAACCATGATGCACGCGACTTTTTCAAAATTTTTTTTTTTATTTTTCTACATAGTCTCTTTGTAACACACACTTCTCCCAGCGATGCTCCCATCTCCGCAACCCTTCCAAATAGTACTTGGCGTCTTTGTCTGCAAAATACGAGTTCACGAAAGAGATTGCCTCCTCATTTGACGAAAATCTCTGGCCGCCGAGCGCAGTTTTAAGTTGAGGAAACAAAAAAAAGTCGCTTAGTGCTAGATCCGGTGAATAAGGTGAACCGTAAATTCGTGGATTTTCGCCATGGCGACTGTTGAGGTGTGAGATGGTGCGTTGTCTTGGTGGAACAAGACTTTCTTTTTTTTGCAAATGTGGCCGATTTTTCGAAATTTCTTCCTTTAGCTTGTCCAATAATGATGCGTAGTATGCTTCTGTTATAGTTTTTCCTTTTTCAAGATAGTCGATAAAAATAATTCCATGGCTGTCCCAAAAAACAGTCACCATCACTTTCCCAGCCGAATACACAGCTTTAGCTTTTTTGGGGCCGGTTCCCCCTCTTCAATCCACTGTTTAGATTGGATTTTTGTTTCGGGCGTATAATGATGAATCCAAGTTTCGTCTACAGTTATCAATCGGCGCCAAAACTCGGTCTTATTGCCTCTAAACTGAGCCAACAGAGCGCTGGAAATGTTCATGCGCGCACGTTTGTGGTCTCGTATTTTTGGGATATAAATGTGACAGATTATGATTAATAATAAACTAATGGAGATATAATGAATATATATTTCTTTTTGACAGATTACTCAACAAATGACTAATGGCTCCGAATCTATACAAGTATAATTTTTGCTACCTATAAATTGTCGCCTCATTAAAAAAAATTCCAGTAGTCCCAAAAATATTAAAATAACTGATCAAAGATATAAAATTATGAGTAATCAAGCAAGGATACATTAAATGAAAAGCCTTGCCAGTTTCCAAAACGTCCTTAAAAAACGTCCTTAAAAAACTACTTTTTTTCTGGTAGGTTTAAAATTACCTTCATCTCAAAATCAGGTGTAACTTCATACCAACCCTTTGTTACACATTTTATGACTCTGTGGCAAATTGTGATCTCGTGTTAATGATCCTCAAGGCATATTAATGCTCAAATAGAAAATTTATGATGGCAGATCTCCAGCTGAGTTATAGAATATAAAAAACGGCTTAAGGAAACAGGTATATTTTGTACCTTAAATAAAAAATTATAAACTGCATTCATAACAAAACATTTGGTCTATTCATTTTTATTTAAAAGGATGAAAAATACTATAAAATTATATACTTTTTTCATTAATTAAGATCACTTTCAAAATCTTAATATAAGATAAAAAATTTTTTTTTCAATGACAATACTCCTACATCCATCTTGTGATCCAAAAACTGATAGGAAAAAGGTTATATTTTTTTTTGGTTATGAACAAGGTAAATCCATTAACACTATAAAAACATTTTATGGACACAAAAAAAGAGATTTGAAAATGTTTTGGAAGAAGAAAATTTTAAATTTGAAATAATACTTTGGGTATCTGTTTATTCTACTTCTGATTATCAGTTATAAACGATCTAAGCCACCTGTATTTGTCACTTGGTACACTGAAGGAAAATAGAAAATTTTTCTATAGAAAAATATTTTTAACAAAAATTTTTCTATAGAAAAATATTTTTAACAAAAATTTTTCTAAAGAAAAATATTTTAATCAAAATTTTTCTATAGAAAAATATTTTTAACAAAAATTTTTCTATAGAAAAATATTTTTAACAAAAATTTTTCTATAGAAAAATAATTTTAACAAAAATTTTTCTATAGAAAAATATTTTTAACAAAAATTTTTCTATAGAAAAATATTTTTAACAACAATTTTTCTATAGAAAAATATTTTTAACAAAAATTTTTCTATAGAAAAATATTTTTAACAAAAATTTTTCTATAGAAAAATATTTTTAACAAAAATTTTTCTATAGAAAAATATTTTTAACAAAAATTTTTCTATAGAAAAATATTTTTAACAAAAATTTTTCTATAGAAAAATATTTTTAACAAAAATTTTTCTATAGAAAAATATTTTTAACAAAAATTTTTCTATAGAAAAATATTTTTAACAACAATTTTTCTATAGAAAATTATTTTTAACAACAATTTTTCTATAGAAAATTATTTTTAACAAAAATTTTTCTATAGAAAAATATTTTTAACAAAAATTTATCTATAGAAAAATATTTTTAACAAAAATTTTTCTATAGAAAAATATTTTTAACAAAAATTTTTCTATAGAAAAATATTTTTAACAAAAATTTTTCTATAGAAAAATATTTTTAACAAAAATTTTTCTATAGAAAAATATTTTTAACAAAAATTTTTCTATAGAAAAATATTTTTAACAAAAATTTTTCTATAGAAAAATATTTTTAACAAAAATTTTTCTATAGAAAAATATTTTTAACAAAAATTTTTCTATAGAAAAATATTTTTAACAAAAATTTTTCTATAGAAAAATATTTTTAACAAAAATTTTTCTATAGAAAAATATTTTTAACAAAAATTTTTCTATAGAAAAATATTTTTAACAAAAATTTTTCTATAGAAAAATATTTTTAACAAAAATTTTTCTATAGAAAAATATTTTTAACAAAAATTTTTCTACAGAAAAATATTTTTGACAAAAATTTTTCTATAGAAAAATATTTTTAACAAAAATTTTTCTATAGAAAAATATTTTTAACAAAAATTTTTCTATAGAAAAATATTTTTAACAAAAATTTTTCTATAGAAAAATATTTTTAACAAAAATTTTTCTATAGAGAAATAAATAAAAATTTTTCTATAGAAAAATATTTTTAACAACAATTTTTCTATAGAAAAATATTTTTAACAAAAATTTTTCTATAGAAAAATATTTTTAACAAAAATTTTTCTATAGAAAAATATTTTTAACAAAAATTTTTCTATAGAAAAATATTTTTAACAAAAATTTTTCTATAGAAAAATATTTTTAACAAAAATTTTTCTATAGAAAAATATTTTTAACAAAAATTTTCTATAGAAAAATATTTTTAACAAAAATTTTTCTATAGAAAAATATTTTTAACAAAAATTTTTCTATAGAAAAATATTTTTAACAAAAATTTTTCTATAGAAAAATATTTTTAACAAAAATTTTTCTATAGAAAAATATTTTTAACAAAAATTTTTCTATAGAAAAATATTTTTAACAAAAATTTTTCTATAGAAAAATATTTTTAACAAAAATTTTTCTATAGAAAAATATTTTTAACAAAAATTTTTCTATAGAAAAATATTTTTAACAAAAATTTTTCTATAGAAAAATATTTTGAACAAAAATTTTTCTATAGAAAAATATTTTGAACAAAAATTTTTCTATAGAAAAAATATTTTGAGCAAAAATTTTTCTATAGAAAAATATTTTGAACAAAAATTTTTCTATAGAAAAATATTTTGAACAAAAATTTTTCTATAGAAAAATATTTTTAACAAAAATTTTTCTACAGAAAAATATTTTTAACAAAAATTTTTCTACAGAAAAATATTTTTAACAAAAATTTTTCTATAGAAAAATATTTTTAACAAAAATTTTTCTATAGAAAAATATTTTTCACAAAAATTTTTCTATAGAAAAATATTTTTAACAAAAATTTTTCTATAGAAAAATATTTTTAACAAAAATGTTTCTATAGAAAAATATTTTGTACAAAAATTTTTCTATAGAAAAATATTTTGAACAAAAATTTTTCTGTAGAAAAATATTTTGAACAAAAATTTTTCTATAGAAAAATATTTTGAACAAAAATTTTTCTATAGAAAAATATTTTGAACAAAAATTTTTCTATAGAAAAATATTTTGAACAAAAATTTTTCTATAGAAAAATATTTTGAACAAAAATTTTTCTATAGAAAAATATTTTTAACAAAAATTTTTCTATAGAAAAATATTTTTAACAAAAATTTTTCTATAGAAAAATATTTTTAACAAAAATTTTTCTATAGAAAAATATTTTTAACAAAAATTTTTCTATAGAAAAATATTTTTAACAAAAATTTTTCTATAGAAAAATATTTTAAACAAAAATTTTTCTATAAAAAAATATTTTTAACAAAAATTTTTCTATAGAAAAATATTTTTAACAAAAATTTTTCTATAGAAAAATATTTTTAACAAAAATTTTTCTATAGAAAAATATTTTTAACAAAAATTTTTCTATAGAAAAATATTTTTAACAAAAATTTTTCTATAGAAAAATATTTTTAACAAAAATTTTTCTATAGAAAAATATTTTTAACAAAAATTTTTCTATAGAAAAATATTTTAAACAAAAATTTTTCTATAAAAAAATATTTTTAACAAAAATTTTTCTATAGAAAAATATTTTTAACAAAAATTTTTCTATAGAAAAATATTTTTAACAAAAATTTTTCTATAGAAAAATATTTTTAACAAAAATTTTTCTATAGAAAAATATTTTTAACAAAAATTTTTCTACAGAAAAATATTTTTAACAAAAATTTTTCTATAGAAAAATATTTTTAACAAAAATTTTTCTATAGAAAAATATTTTTAACAAATATTTTTAACAAACATTTTTTTATAGAAAAATATTTTTATCAGAAATAAAATTTTTTAATCTATTTTATTTTTAATTACTCTCAGTGTATTAAAGTAGTTTTAATCAGTAGCCTAGTCATATTAAATGTCTACTACAAAAAATTGCATACAATTTGAAACACATTAGCTGACAATTTTAATTTCTATACACTTTTCATTCTAATCCAACAAAACGAATACCTGAGATCCCCTTTAAAAAACAACATCACCAAACCAAAAATCCTTTCTACAATCTAGATAAGACAGTTTTTTTTGGTTCGTAACTTCAATAAACATCGAAAACTCTCAACCACTTTAAGACTCTTAACTCTAAGATGGCAAAAAAACAATAAAACCTTGATATTTGAACTGATCATCGATTGCTGGCTTTAGCATGACCGTAGAAGGTGAGTATTGATATTAAAAGTAATTTCTTGACATATTGGCTTGAGACCATTGTTTAAATGTCAACATAGTTCGAACTACCTGATTGTCAGTTATCCTTTATGGTGACCAATTAATCTGTCTGTCCTTAACTCTGATGCTGGAGTTGATGCGTGAGATTAGCGTTTTGTGGGTTAAGTTTATTGTGTATTCTTTTGCTGTTTTATCTTTTTTCTTCTGTAGCTAAAATTGCTGTTGCAAGTTGTATTTTTGTTGTTGCAATCGCTTTTATCATACTGTTTTTATACCCACCATCAAAAAGAATGGGGGGTATATTGAGATTGTCATTCCGTTTGTAATTTCCTTAATATTGGTTCAAAAATCAAAAACGATATATATTCTGAATCCTTATGAAATTCTAAGACGATTGAGCTATGTCCGTCTGTCTGTCTGTCTGTTGAAATCACGATAACGTCTAAACGAAAAGAGCTAGCTAACTGAAACTTAACAAAAACATTCTTTATCTATGAGAAAATTTTGGTATTGAAATTGGGCAAAATCGGTTAGCATTTGGCCATAGCTCCCGTATAACCTCGTCTAGGCTAATCGCTTATTTGCTAATAAATGACAAATTATGACAGTTATGATGACAAAATTTAGTATCTAGAAGTTTTAGATAAGCACTAGGCAGCATATAAAATTTCATCGAAATCGGTTCACATTTAGCCATAGCTCCCATACAAAAAACTTACGAAAACAGGCTAAATTTCACCCAAAATACACTTAAATGCCAATAAATCTAAAAGTATAACAGATATAACCACTAAATTTGGCACAAGAAAGTCTTATATCAATGCCAGCTAGTGTGCAAAATTGTGTCACAATCGGTCACTATTTGACCTAGCTCCCATATAAAAAACTTACGAAAACACAAAAATTCAAAAAGAAAAGGGGATTTATGTCCGTCTGTCCGTCAGATAAAATCGTGATAGCTCCTTAACTACAAGAGCTAGTAAGACTAAATTAAGCACAAGGAAGTCTTTGTCAATGCCAGCCAGTGTGCAAAATTTCGTCACAATCGACCATAGCTCCCATATAAAAAACTTATGGAAACACAAAAATACATAAAGAAAATGTTGTTTACGTCCGTCTGTCCGTCAGATAAAAGCACGATAGCGCCTTAACGAAAAGAGCTAGAGGGACAAAATTTTACAAAAGTATTTTGGATATCTTGAAAAAGATGTGTGTTGAAAATGGACAAAATCGGTTCAAATTTAGTTAGAGCTCCCATATAACCCCGCCCCGGGAAACACATTAATGCTGATAAATTGAATACAATTGTAATAGCTATGACGATTAAATTTAAAATAGGGAAGTTTTATGCAATTTTTGATCAGTTTATCAAATTTTATAGGAATCAGTCCATTTTTGACTTTACCTTTCATGTGAAAAACACTCACGGAAACCAAAAATTTTAGCAAAGGCCAGTTAAAAGCTATTAAATTAGAAACTATGATAGCTATGGTCACTAAATTTTGCAAGAATAAGCTCTCTATATATACCAGCCAGTGTGTAAAATTTTGTTATAATCGGTCAACATTTGGCTATAATTCTTATATATATAACATCCCCTTTTTATATCTACAATCAAAAAGATTTGGAGGTACATTCATTATATTAAGATTGCACCTATGAAATTATATAGGCATCAATCAATGTTCAGCCCAGACTTTATATATGATGACTGCATTAGGAACTCATAACGAAATATATGGACCTGTCGTATTACTATTAACGTGTTTAGACTAACTACATATTAATCACAACGAAAAGTATTTAACAACTTATTAATGTAAAACTATACCTGGTTATGAGACCGAATTTTGATCAAAGTAAATACTGGGGAAACCACTAAAATATTTTTGAATGTTGAACTATAAAGCTACGGAAACTTAATTTAGTCCAAAGGTTTTACCAACAATACCAAATAGCTTAGCGATTTTTCCAGTTTTGGTGCAGATTTTGAATTAGCTGCACCCTTGTAGATATATGAGATATGTTTCTAAATTTAACACAACTTGATGGTGGGTATATAAGATTCGGCACAGCCGAATATAACACTCTTACTTGTTAACTTTGAGGTAAAGTCTTTTATTGTTTAAACGATATTCTATACTTTTTGACTATAAATACTTATTTTTGGTCTTTAAGTAAAGGGTCTTTTATAAAGCGCTTTCTATCTTTAAATTCGAAGAAACAAAGTATTAGTGAATTATCATCGAAAGAACTATGTAGAAATCATTTAAGAGACCTATAAATAAAAAAATATGTGGATTAAACACAGTTCGAACTCCTGACTCAGCTTCTTTGAGTAGAGCTCATCCGAAATATCGAATTTTATATAATTCAGGCCATAAAAACCATTTTGGTCGAAAATGTAGATAGCACTTTTTGAATATAAAGCGTCGATATAACGTGCAAGATCCCAGAAGAAAGGCAATAGGATTAGCAAGGGCGTGAGGGAGAGGTTTGTGTCCATCTATTTCTCCTCAACGTCACACAGTGGAATTTCTTCATACATCGAAGTTCAAAAAAATAGAAGAAGTGACCTACAACGATTAAATTTTACATACTTATTAAGTTTTATATAGATATAAGAAAAATTAAAAAACTTTCGAAATCCGTCGACTCCTTGGGGCACCTGCCTTGGGCCGCCATTTTTGTACCCTTCACCACCATAGGTGGAAAGGGTCTTATAAGTTTGTGCTGATGTATGTAACGCATAGAAATATTTCGACGCTTTATATTCAAAAAGTGCTATCTACATTTTCGATCAAAATGGTTTTTAATGGAAACGTGTTCCTTGGCTTATTTGTCATATGTTATATAAATTTTAAGGAAGAAAAATAATTTTAAATAATTTTTTTTATAAATTGTGTTTGTGCTATCTACACATAATCAAAAAATAGTGCTATCTAAAAACAAAGTTTTGTGGAAATAATAACAATTGTTATAAAATATACACTGTAATTTGTGATAAACCAACAAAATGGACCACAATTCCCTGCAACGTACTGTAATCATGGATTTCTAAGATATACTCGGCCTTTGACCTTAACAGATTGTAAATAAACGTCATAATGGGTGTTTTTTTTAGAGGTATAGAACTTCGAATTGAAATAAAACACAAGAAAATCGTTTTAATGTCCATCAATTTGGCTTTATTGGAAGGATAATTTTATGCCATTAATGTTTAAATATGATTTCGGGTATGTGGCCGCCGCGGCTGGCTCGAATAAAGCCAATTCTACAGGTCCAATTTTCAACTACTTTTTCGAGCATATGGGGCCGTATGTTGGCAATAACGCCACGAATGTTGGCTTCCAAGTCCCCTAACGTTTCTGGTTTGTTGGCGTAGACTAGCGACTTCACATATCCACAAAGAAAATAATCCAGTGGTGTCAAATAGCACGATCTTGGTGGCCAATTGACAGGTCCATTCCGCGAAATTAATCGCTCATCGAATGTTTCCTTCAATAAATCAATTGTGACGTGCGCTGTGTGGCATGTAGCGCCGTCTTGTTGGAACCACAACTCATCCACATTCATGCCATCCAATTGGGGAACAAAATAGTCGGTTATCATGGCTCTATACCGGTCTCCATTTATGGTAACTGACTCTCCAGCATTATTTCGGAAGAAGTATGGCCCAATGACTCCACCAGCCCATAGAGCACACCAAACAGTCAGTTTTTGTGGATGTAATGGCGTCTCAAGGGTCTCATGTGGATTCTCTTCACTCCAAATGCGGCAATTTTGCTTGTTGACGTAGCCATTCAACCAAAAATGAGCCTCATCACTGAACAAAATTTTGCGATGAAAATCAGCATCGAGATCAATCTCATTTTCGGCCCATACACTAAAATCACGACGCATTGCATGGTCTCGCGGCTTTAATTCTTGCACAAGCTGGATCTTGTAAGGTCGCAAGCCAAGATCTTTGCGCAAAATCTCGCATAAAGTTGATGGACAAAGCTCCAATTGCTGTGCACGGTGGTGAATCGATTCATTCGGGTCCTCTTCAACACTTTGCTCTACAGCGGCAATTGTTTCTTCAGTGCGCACTGTTCGACGTCGCTGCGGATGCGTATTATCACATAGAGTAAACGTAGTGCGAAAACGATCCATGGTTAACCGAATTAATTGCTCTGATGGACGATTATGTCGACCATAAAATGGACGGAGCTTACGGTAAACTTCGCGAACTGAACCATTATTTTCGAAATAAATTTGCACGATTTGCAAGCGTTGTTCTTTTGTCAACCTGTTCATGATGAAATGGCAAACCAAACTAAATATTAATCACTTGACAGCTGACAAAATGGCCGCCAGTTAAAAAAGTGATGCCAACTTAAAGTTCTATACCTCAATAAAAAAAACACCCGTTATAAGAAAGAGAGTACCCCGAATTCTATTGACATATTTATAATAAATCTTGTTTTATTTAAAAAACTTGTTATTTTAATTAAAATTCGTGATATTTTGATAAAAGCTTCAATTTTCGTTATATTTTATTTTTTTCTTGTTAAAATAATGCTATCTACTTGCTTTAGTACTTGAAACCATGAAATAAATATTAAAGGAAGTGCCACTTTCTTTTTATTTTGTAAACATTCACCATTTGACAAGAAAGAATATCTGAAGTTTACTCAAAAAATGAGGCTACCTTACTTTCAAAAAAAAAAAAAAATCCCATTTACACTCAGAAAAAAAATTAACTAGAATTTAGGAAAATTTACTAAATTTGAGGAAAACATGGTTGTCGTATGGCGCCAAAGCCATATTTTACAGCGATTAAGTAAAAAAAAATCCCCTATTTTACTTGTAGAGTTTGGGGAAACTAAGTAGGTAAAGTTTTTGAACTGAGATCCACAAAATTGCTCCTAGTGGGTGTTTTCATGTAATGTTTTCAAAGTCTATCGAGTTCTTCCCTAAACTTTTAGGAACACAAGCTGTGAATATTATCTCAAACGTCTCAGTAGTTTGTCCGTAATTCGTTATTCAGTAAAACACACGAGATATTTTTTAATTTAATGATATAATTGAGATCTTATATGTTTTAGCATCTACAAAGCTACAAACTTCCAATTTTATTGACTATTTATTGAAAATATTAGTTATTTTAAGCGTTATTTATTATTTTTTTTCTAACTACACATTTTAGTTTACAAATTTCCATAAAATAATCTACGAGTGTGGCAACGATCTGTGTAATATTGACAAAATATACAAACTTCAAAGATATTCTTTATAGTCAAAAATTTTGAAGTGGCACTTCCTTTAATATTTATTTCATGCTTGAAACGATAAAATTTTAACTCGTAAAAAGTGCTATCTACTATAGAACCGAAAATATAAGGAGTTAATAAAAAAACTTAAATTGTACAAGATCTTAGCCCGATTTGTATGGTATTGTAAAACAAAGTTTATTTATTTGTCTAATAGTTAATGACAAAAACAGTTTCTTCCCTCTCCTGTAAAATTGTGAATTTGTAGATAGCACTTTTTGAATATAAACCCTCGATTTGTCTTAGACCCACCTTTTAGTGTACCAATAGGCTTAAAGTCACTTTCTAAGTCGATTTAGCGATGTCATTCCGTCCGTCTGTCTGGCAGGATCCACATGTAAACCATGTAATCAAAGTGCAGGTCACAATTCTAAAGATAATTTGATGAAATTTGGCACAGATCACTTTTTTATTGCGGGACCATGGCTATTTGTCTATTATCGGTCTATTATTTATGGTACACTCAGAAAATTATTACAGAAACTGATTGTATGTTGTTTAGTAAGTTTTCGGTTATGTTGTTTTCAAATGAATATTCATTTAAATTTACATGAAAATTGATTTTTAACATATTTACACATTTACAAAAAAATACTGAAAGTCCATAACATTTGAAAATATCAGTTGTTTAGATTTTATATAGTTTTTCAATTATTGTATCAAATATAATTCGTATTTGTTGAATTATTGGTTTTTCTTAAGTATCTTAGGTTTGCTTACTGAAGAAGCTTTTTATAATACTGCTCCTAAACAATATAAAAGATTAAGTTATTTTCTTCTGCAGACTAAAACCAAGGTTTCGTGTCTTAAATAAATTGCCCTTAAGATAAAAGTCGTGAAAGTATATTCGATGTATGAGAAATTTCATTACTTTTAGTTTTAGAACATTAATATAAACATAATATAACTTTTTCTTGAAAACACTTATTGATCCTTAATATCAAGATTTTTCAAAAGCGGTGGTCAAAAAATGGCTTTTATACAGTAGAAATACCATAGTGTGGTGACTGATCCTTCCGTGGTACTCCAATGGGCTTGCAATTGAGTTTGACAACCAGACCAAACACAACTCCTCGGATCAACTCTACAGCAATTTAGAAGACACGTGCATAACTGCAGAAAATTAAGGCCACCGAAGGTGCTCTTAGATACTAAATTCCATATATATATATATATATATATATATATATATATATCTTATATTCTTAAACGAGCAATAATTGTATATATATATATATATATATATAGAATGGCTATCTCGAAAACGGCTCTAACGATTTTGATAAAATTTGGACAGTGGGTATCTTTTTTGATGTATAGGTCGAAGAAGAAGGGACTTTTGGAACTTTTGCCTCTAAGAGGGTAAAAACGGGTAAAAAGGGGAAAAAATTGAAAACGCTATATCTCCTAAAGTAATAGGTATAGAAACAAAATTAAAATTGCGTTTTAAACAGCTATGAAAATAAGCGGACAGGTGCTTGGTACTTTTTTGAAACTATGTCCGATAGGGGGTAAAAAAGGGTGAAAATAGTTTTTTTGGTACCTTTTTAACCCACTCTTATATTTTAAACTAAAGAATATAGAAAGAAACTTTGTACTGCAATCAATAGATGTAAAAGAAACATGAAACACGTATTTGGTACTTTTTTGATTTTGGAGCCAAAATGGGTAAAAAAGGGATAAAATGATAAGTTAACATCTCCAAAGTAATATGAATAGGAACATTATACATTATGCTAACTGCGTTTTAATAAAATGTACCGAATTCAGTTGGCACCAAAAAAGTACCAAATATGCATATGGAACTTTAAGAAATTAGGGAATAAAAAGGGGGGAAAATTAGTATTATTTTAAACAAATCAATGTTTGTCTGTATGTATGTTCTTTATAGAATAGTAAACTGTGAATTTGATTGTGTTATGCTCTTTAGCGAAGATGTTGCGGATAAGCCGGCGAAGGTTTTAAAGTTGATAAGACTAATTTCCGACAGATGGCGCCACTGAAAATTACTAAAAATTAATTAAATCGTAAACTGTACATTTGATCATGCTATGATCTTTAGCAAAGTTGTAGCGCATGAGCCGACGAAGGCATTTTAGTTGGTATGAATAATTTCCGACAGGTGGCGCTACAGAAACTTACTCAAAGTCAATTTAATCGTAATCTGTACGTTTAATCATGCTACAATCTTTAGCAAAGTTGTTGCACATGAACCGACGAAGGTTTCTTAGTTGGTATGAAGAAATTTCGACAGGTGGCGCTACTGAAATTTACTCAAAGTCAATTTAATCGTATGCTGTACATTTAATCATGCTATAATCTTCAGCAAAGTTGTTACGGATAAGCCGAAGAAGGTTTATGAATTGGAATAAGCAAAGTCCGACAGGTGGCGCCACAGAAAACTACTCAAAATGAATTAAATCGTAAACTGTGCATTTGATCAGACTATAATCTTTAGCAAAGTTGTTGCGCATGAGTCGACAGAGGTTTCTGTTGATACGAATAATTTCCAAAATTATTCAAAATGAGTTAAACTGTAAACTATGCAAACTATGTGTTGGTCGGACAAAATAAATCAAATAATTCAAAATTAACTGAATATTTCTACAATGTCTTTCCTCTAAATTTATTTTAGCACTTTATAATATAAAATATATAAAAACTTTAAAATTTGCCTCAAAATGCTTATCATAATGCTCCGAGCAAGGCTCGGTCAACCAGGTACTATATATATATATATATATAACTCACTCTTATATTTTAAACCAAAGAATACAGAAAGGAACTTTGTACTGCAGTCAATAGATGTGAAAGAAATATTGAACACATATTTGGTACTTTTTTAATTTTGGGACCAAAATGGGTAAAAAAGGGATAAAATGATAACTTAACATCTCAAAAGTAATATGAATTATTATAACTGCGTTTTAAAAAAATGTACCTAATTCAATTGGTACCACAGAAGTACTAAATAAGCATATGAGACTTTTTGAAAGTAGTGGATAAAAAGGGGAAAAAATGAGTAATGTTATAACTTTTAAACAAATGAATGTTTGTATGTATGTTCTTTATAGAATAGTAAACTGTGAATTTGATCATATTATGCTCTTTAGCGAAGATGTTAGCGAAGATGTTGGTAAGACTAATTTCCGTTAGGTGGCGCCGCTGAAAATTACTAAAAATTAATAAAATCCTAAACTGTATATTTGATCATGCTATGATCTTTAGCAAAGTTGTAGCGCATGAACCGGCGAAGGTTTTTTAGTTGGTGTGAATAATTTCCGATAGGTGGCGCTACTGAAAATTACTCAAAGTCAATTTTATCGTAAGCTGTACATTTAATCATGCTATAATCTCTAGCAAAGTTGTTGCACATGAGCCGACGAAGGTTTCTTAATTGGTATGAAGAAATTTCGACAGGTGGCGCCACTGATATTTACTCAAAGTCAATTTAATCGTAAGCTGTACATTTAATCATGTTATAATCATTAGCAAAGTTCTTACGCTTAAGCAGACGAAGGTTTCTTAGTTAGATATGAACAACTTCAGGTGGCGCCACTGAAAACTACTCAAAATGAAATAAATCATAAACTGTGCTTTTGATCAGGCTATAATATTTGGCAAAGTTGTTGCGCATGAGTCCACGGAGGTTTCTGTTGGTATGACCAATTTCCAAGATTTTTCAAAATGAGTTAATCTGTAAACTATGCAAACTATGTGTTGATCGGACAAAATAAATAAAATAATTCAAAATTAACTGAATATTTGCACAAAATGCTTATCATAAAGCTCCGAGCAAGGATCGGTCAACCAGGTACTTGAATATTGACTTCTAAAGGCGGCACGGCTTCAAGTCAACCATGTAGACGTAGATAGACCTAACACATAAATATTTTTTAACTCTAATGAATAATTTTTTAGATGCTAGAATATTTTGTTGTAAAAACTAATCATTATCGGTTGAAATTTTGTTAATTACTGATGGACTGATGATCTATATTGGTAGATTCGCACAGATTGCTGCCATTACCAAAACTCGATGCATCCTTGCTTGTGCCCATCATGATGTAATACTGGTAGATGCTTTGGGATGAATAAGCCCACTTGCGACGCCAGCAGCCACCAGAAACGGCGAGAGCGAGTATATAGGAAATAATAGATGTTGGTCAGTCCGAGGATGTACTAATTCTCGAATGATAGACTATTCTGATTGATTCGCAATGATTGCTGCTATTATCAAGACCCCATGCTTTTTATTTGTGTTCTTCATTATAAAATACTGTTAAAAGAGGTAAGGCTGATGGTTTGGACGATGGATTTTTTTCAAAAGCTGTGGGCCTACTTATCATGCATTGACTTAAATGATGGATTCAAACCTGGGCTAATATTTACTTTAATTACTTTAATGGCCTATATTATAATTCCATGCGCTTCGATCTTGTGCTCATTTTAATCAATTTCGTAGACCTAGCTTGAAGTCTTTCCATCGTGGATTACTAGCCCGACGTTCTAAATTATATTTTTATAGATCTTATGGGAGAACTCACGGTTTATGTGAGCTCACTACATTTATTGGTGTTAACTTAGTTCCCCAAGTGATACCACAAAGAAGTCAGTGTCCACATTTGAGGTGAAGGATAGCCAAGGCAATTCTGGGCTTTCCAAGATAAGACCAATCAGGACCGTTGCTTGATATCCAACATCTTCTTTATCATCCTAATATTATGATACTTTTATCCAGATATTGGCCGATTTATGGGCTTGGTAAGGATGGTATATCAGGGGGAACTGGAAATATTTTATTTTAGGTACATACATTCCTTGTTATTACAATGGACTTAATGTTCGTGTGCAAATACCAGACTGTCACACTAATCTCTCTAACCTTACACAAAATTTAACTGAAAAGGCATTATAATATATTTCTTTTCCCTTTATCCCCCAAAAAATTCAGTTGTCTATAATTTTACACTAAATAATTTATTTACTGAATTTGTTTAAATGCAAATTTACTTGTGTTCTTTTTTTTTATTAAACCATAGTGACCAAACAAATCCCATCTAACATTTTTATAATGTCTGAACAATGAACTCATATTTTTTCACACTTACAAACGTACTTATATCCTAACATATCCTAGCAACTAAAGACTTTACAATAGAAACATACAAACACTAGAAACAACAACATCCGCAAGCAAAAAAAAAGGACTTGGAAACTTTGTAAAAATATTTTAACAAAAGTTTATCACATACTCGTACTTGTCTAATACATTTTATAGGGATGGATCTAAATGCCTAGAGAAAAATCACTTTGTATAAAAACAAACACCCCCTCCCTAAAGAAACTTATACACGCATACATATAGAGATCCTGGTAGTTGTAGTTATTCTAAAGTTGATTTTTAGCTTGTTTTAGGAAAAATAACAACAAGAACAACTCAAGTAAAAGTTTTACTTGTTCCTTACAAAAACAATGTAAAGTCAAGAGCTCATAATCATGAAAAACAAAACACATACATACATTTGCTTTAAAGGACATTCCAAGCTATTGTACGTGTGTCTGTGTATTGTGGTTGGTGTAAGTGAGCATGAGTTAAAAAGTTTAAACTATATTTACAATGTAAAGTTAACACCTTAAATTTATTTTTTGTTCTTCTCTTAAAAGCAAAATTGTTTAAGTATAACTACAGTGGGAGGAAATATTTTTCATAAATGTTGAAAAAATTGCAATGGCCAACAAGAGACATTACTTTGAAGTCTTACTATATAATTTCGATGCATTATGGCCCCCTAAGTACAAAAACACATAAAATTTAAAATTCTAAAAAAAAATATTTTAAATTTTGTTTCTAAAATTACGGATTTTCACAGAGGTCGTTTTATTGATTTTATGATATCTTGGGAACGGACTATCTAAATTCGTTAAAAGAAACACCGGCGGATACAACACAAAATTTTCTTTAAGCTTTGGAGTTTTTCACATGAAAATCTAAAAAAAAACATTTTTTTTGCAAAATTCAAAAATTTGTATTTTTCAAAAAATTCATAATAAGTCGAAAGAGTCAAAATCTCACCATCGTTACTCGACGATCGTAAAACTATGAAAGTTCTTAACCATATAAGCCAAATATTATGAAATATGATTTATTAAAACTGAATTTATTTGATCCAAAATTAAGGAAGTTACAAACGGAATGGCAATCTCAATCAGTGTTTGTAAGGCTACTCTAAAAGTAGCTGTAGCAACGAAAAAAGCTTACTTTTTAAGATACAAATTTGTTGGAAAATAGTAGCCAATATCCGTCTACTTCTACTGCTATATTCATATATACATATGAAATAATTGCATACGGCTACAGCATAGATGGGCACTTTGCAGTACCAGTACTTTTTCAGTATTTTTTTTCTTTTACTGATTACTGAAAGAAAAAATCAGTATTCAGTAATTTTTACTGATTACTTAAAAAAAAATTTCAGTATTCAGTAAATTTTACTGATTACTGAAAAAAAATTTCAGTATTCAGTAAATTTTACTGATTACTGAAAAAAAATTCAGTATTCAGTAAATTTTACTGATTACTGAAAAAAAATTTCAGTATTCAGTAAATTTTACTGATTACTGAAAATAATTTCAGCTCCAACTTTTTCAAGAAGAAGTAGCAGTAGACGCTGTATTGTTCCGAAGCATTTATATTTTTAAGCTACAGCTATTTTTCAAAACACAAAAGCGGCAAGTAGAAGTAGCTTTTTGCTATTTCAACTCAAGTATTGGTAGGGGTAGAAAACAGCAAAAATATTCTACTTAATTTTTGCTTCAATTTGAAGAGTAGCCAAAATCGAAAATATTTTTTCTGGCTTTTGGTTTTTGAGCCAATATTAAGAAAATTACAAACGGATTGACAATCCCAATATACCCCCACCCCCCATTCTTTTTGATGGTGGGTATAAAAACGCTAAAAATACTTTTTATCCAAAAAAACATTGCAAAATGGTTAATTTTTCAAACTTTAAGCATTTATAACTTTTTCAAAGTAAAGCTTTTACTAAACTTTTTGCTTGTAAAATATCGGGTGGTTAAATTTCAAGGGCCGATGTTGATTTTGAATAAAACACAAACTATTTAGGAAATTATTTTAATTTTATTTTATTATGATATATTGGTATTACTCAATTATGTATGGATCAAAATATCGGCCAAATGGGCGCCGCGAACACGTCGGCACACCTCCATTCGATGGTCCAAATTTTCGATGACCTTAAGGCATAATGGAGGTTCTATGCCGTTAATGTGCCGAATTATCTCATCCTTTAGCTCTTGACTTGTTGCTGGCTTATCGACGTACACCTTTTCTTTCAAATAATCCCAAAGAAAGAAGTCCAACGGTGTCAAAACACATGATCTTGGCGGCCAATTGACATCGCCATTACGTGAGATAACACGGCCATTGAATTTGTTGCGCAAAAGAGCGATTGCTTCGTTAGCTGTGTGACAAGTGGCACCGTCCTGCTGAAACCACATATCGTCCACATCCATATCTTCCAATTCGGGCCATAAAAAGTTCGTTATCATCTCAAAATAGCGAACATCATTCACAGTAACTGCCTGACCGGCCTCATTTTGAAAAAATACGGCCCGATGATGCCACCAGCCCATAAACCGCACCAAACAGTCACTCTTTGTGGGTGCATTGGTTTTTCGACAATCACTTTTGGATCCTCATTCGCTTAAATGCGGCAATTCTGTTTATAGACGAATATACTGAGGTGAAAATGTGCCTCATCACTGAAGATGATTTTCTTCGAAAATTGATCATCCACTGTTGCCATTTCTTGCCACCATTATGCCCATTCACGACGTTTGGAATGGTCAAGAGGCTTTAGTTCTTGAGCCAATTGCACCTTGTAAGCATGTAAAGGCAAGTCTTTGTGCATAATATTCATCAACGACGAGCGTGAGAGGTGCAATTGTTGGGCACGACGACGAGTTGAGGTGGACGGCTCTTTAGCCACACTATCGCGAACAGCAGCAATATTTTCTGCAGTACGAGCATGTACTGGTATTCTTACATCTTCCATAGACCCGGTTTGCTCGAATTTTTCCACGATTTTTGCGATTGTACGCATATTTGGACGATCAAATTGACCAAAAAAATCACGAAGTGCACGATATGCATTTTGATTTGAACGCCCATTTTCATAATAAGTCTGGATAACTTTAATACGTTGTTGGATTGTGTATCTCTCCATGGTTGAAATTGAGTAAGTCTGAAATAGAGAAATGTCAAATAAAATTCGGAAAAAAGCTTGGCGTTTAGATGTGGTTCACATTCATCATCGGCCCTTACAATTTAACCACCCTTTATTTAAAATCTTACATAAACTTTAAATCAAGAAAATCGGTTTATATATACATCATATGTTAGTAAAAAATCGATGCAGTATGGAATAAACAATAAAAAATTTATTTTGTGAAGTCGAATATCTATAAAACTTTAAGAGATAGTATATGTATGTAGGAATGACAATTATATATAGTTTATAGTGATTTATAAGTCTGAGGTGTCTACTTTGGGGGCCGATGGTGCCGCCCCAGTAAAATCTAAGCTTTCCCGATCCAAAACTTAAGCTCCTTAACACTTCTGCTATATCCACACAAATTTTTTAAATCCGTCCAACGGTTTAGATGTTACGACCGTATTTCCATACTATTTTTAAACCATTCCACTGTGCGATGCCAATTTGCTGCTTACTGTACTCATGACACACAGTGGTTTACGGACGCTTTTTTTTGGAAATAATTCTGTAACTTTTGAACTACTAAAGATATTTGAATGAAATTTGGCATGGTGATAGTCAAGGAGTAGTCGAGTTGGTTTTCAAAAGCACTGGCCCATGAGGGGTTGGGAGAGTGACTGATGTACCTTCAAAGTTGGTCACCTCGGGTGTTCGACTTTTTTAAAAATTCGCCAAAAATCCATTTATGAATGGATTGAAAAGAAATTTTAAACTTAAGTTCTCCTTCAGAAGGTCTACTAAAAATACGCTTACATGTGTAGGTTATCTCCTTTGGGTTTCGAGATATTTGGATAAAAAGGAATTTTTGGGTTGATTTTTTACCTATTTTTTTAAGCTTTTTTTGATCTGGTGGACGCATCTGAAGATCAAAAATTTTTTAAGAATATTCGTTAAAATTGTAACAAAATTCTAAATAATTTTTGTGCAAGTTGGTTATAGATATCTTCTTTCGTTTAAAAGTTAAAAATATTCAAAGTTGAAACTTAAAAAAAATTTCGCTTTTTTTTTGAGTTTTTCCCTAAAAGATAGCTATATTTTTTCACTAATAAAAAAATATTTTCTTAAGAAACATAAAAATATTTTTAAAGTTTTTCAAAGAAAACATAATGAGAATGCGTATAAAACAAATTTCTTGCTAATTGGACTTTTGGTCCTCGCACGTGCCCTCTCCAAAAAATGCCAATTTTTAAAAAAAAATTTCGGTTTAAATAAAAATTTTTCAAAAGGCAAAGCACCGATTTGAAAAAAATAATAATGTCCGTATTTTCTAATATATCTGTTATTGATTGGAAAAGTTTTTTCTGAAACGAGCTGCAAATAGAGTCAGTGTTGCCATTTTTGTAAAAAAACTCATTTTTTGAAACCCTTTTTTCCCGAGTTGGGAATTGGGGAATTTTTTAGTTAAAATTGGGAATTTTTTTAGTCTATTGCTTTTAGATCTTATTGGTCTACATGACTACAAATTTTCATTGAGATATCTTCATCCATGTCATTTCTACAAAACATCAAAAATTGAAATTATTTTCCTTCTAAAAGTAGAAAAATAATATTTTTTTGTTTTACGATACAAAGTGTAAAAATATTAACTCACTAAAAAAAGATTTTTAATTGGTGTTCATCTACTGGACTTTCCCGATCCAATGATACTAAACACATGTATCAAGCTTCAATACATAGCCTTTAAAAGCTCTGAAAACTTTGCCTCCCATAGCATTTTTAAGCTAAATATTGGAGTATTGGAGAGTAATGTGTGCAAATAAAGTTAATGGTGCACAGTGGTATTAACTCTGCAATTTCTAAACTAGTAGACGGATTTGGACAAAATTTGGAACGTCAATAGAAGAGGTGTGAGGCTTTTAGATCAATGTTTAAGAACGTATTTGTCGGTAGCACAGTGGGCTCTACAGTGGGCCAAAGTTGCCTACCTCGGGTATATAAAACATTTGGTGGCGTATAACTTTCCTCAATTGGGTCCGATCTAAAAGATTTTTAAGTTTTCGAAAACTTCTTAAAAAAATTAAGAAAAAAACATGCTTACTTTACTACCTCATCTCTTATAGTTTAAGAGATATTCGACTCCATAAAATTTTAGTAAAAAAAATCTCTAAAACTAAACAAGGTATTGCGACAATTTTTGTACATAGTATGGACCTGTATGTGCGAAAATCAGAAATATAAATTTCGGAACAAGTTCTGAAATGTAAAGAAAATTTTTGAATACAGAAGAGTATGCTTTTCGCAAATTTGAGTTTTTTTTAGAAAAGCGGCCCGTGTGACCCGATTAATAGCCGGGCTCTATCAGATTTTTGCACAGATATTAAAAACATTATACTTAATACAATTTTGTTAAAAAAAAGTTTTGAGATAAAATAAACAATTTTTTTACAGTCACAAAAAAACACAAGTTTTGTTAAAAAATGGCTGATTTTCGACTACCGCTGGTTGTAGGGTGCATGTCCAAAATCTTTAGAAATATAGTTTATACTGATCCCTCAAGTCCAGCCTTTTAGAAAATGTAAAAAACGAATTGAGTCTTTTGAAAAAATTTTTCAAAAATATTGAAAAAATAATATTACTTTTTTTGAAAAAAAAATAATTTTTCAGGCTTTTTTCGGCACACAAACTTTGAAGAATTTTTCTGTGTTATTAAGTTTACATAATAAAGAACTTGTTTCTTCCAGTTCATTTAGAAATTTATCAGCAATCTTGCAGTATTTTTTTTTAAATTTAACGTAGTACAAGAAAAAATAAATAGGCCAAAAAAAGGCCAGAAGATATACCATAAAAAGCAAAAAAAAAATTGGATTCAAATATCTCTTAAACTATAAGAGATAAGGTAGTAAAGTAAGCATGTTTTTTTCTTAATTTTTTTAAGAAGTTTTCGAAAACGTAAAAATCTTTTAGATCGGACCCAATTGAGGAAAGTTATACGCCCTCAAATGTTTTATATACCCGAGGTAGGCAACTTTAGCCCACTGTAGAGCCCACTGTGCTACCGACAAATACGTTCTTAAACATTGATCTAAAAGCCTCACACCTCTTCTATTGACGTTCCAAATTTTGTCAAAATCCGTCTAGTAGTTTAGAAATTGCAGAGTTAATACCACTGTGCACCATTAACGTTATTTGCACACATTACTCTCCAATACTAAAATATTTAGCTTAAAAATGATATGGGAGGCAAAGTTCTCAGAGCTTTTAAAGGCTATGTATTGAAGCTTGATACATGTGTTTAGTATCATTGGATCGGGAAAGTCCAGTAGATGAACACCAATTAAAAATCTTTTTTTAGTGAGTTAATATTTTTACACTTTGTATCGTAAAACAAAAAAATATTATTTTTCTACTTTTAGAAGGAAAATAATTTCAATTTTTGATGTTTTGTAGAAATGACATGGATGAAGATATCTCAATGAAAATTTGTAGTCATGTAGACCAATAAGATCTAAAAGCAATAGATTAAAAAAATTCCCAATTTTAACTAAAAAATTCCCCAATTCCCAACTCGGGAAAAAAGGGTTTCAAAAAATGAGTTTTTTTACAAAAATGGCAACACTGACTCTATTTGCAGCTCGTTTCAGAAAAAACTTTTCCAATCAATAACAGATATATTAGAAAATACGGACATTATTATTTTTTTCAAATCGGTGCTTTGCCTTTTGAAAAATTTTTATTTAAACCGAATTTTTTTTTTAAAAATTGGCATTTTTTGGAGAGGGCACGTGCGAGGACCAAAAGTCCAATTAGCAAGAAATTTGTTTTATACGCATTCTCATTATGTTTTCTTTGAAAAACTTTAAAAATATTTTTATGTTTCTTAAGAAAATATTTTTTTATTAGTGAAAAAATATAGCTATCTTTTAGGGAAAAACTCAAAAAAAAAAGCGAAATTTTTTTTAAGTTTCAACTTTGAATATTTTTAACTTTTAAACGAAAGAAGATATCTATAACCAAATTGCACAAAAATTATTTAGAATTTTGTTACAATTTTAACGAATATTCTTAAAAAATTTTTGATCTTCAGATGCGTCCACCAGATCAAAAAAAGCTTAAAAAAATAGGTAAAAAATCAACCCAAAAATTCCTTTTTATCCAAATATCTCGAAACCCAAAGGAGATAACCTACACATGTAAGCGTATTTTTAGTAGACCTTCTGAAGGAGAACTTAAGTTTAAAATTTCTTTTCAATCCATTCATAAATGGATTTTTGGCGAATTTTTAAAAAAGTCGAACACCCGAGGTGACCAACTTTGAAGGTACATCAGTCACTCTCCCGACCCCTCATGGGCCAGTGCTTTTGAAAACCAACTCGAATACTCCTTGACTATCACCATGCCAAATTTCATTCAAATATCTTTAGTAGTTCAAAAGTTACAGAATTATTTCCAAAAAAAAGCGTCCGTAAACCACTGTGTGACATTCGTGTATGGGTTTCCAGAGTAAAATATGTGTAAGATTACATTGTATTTGTTTGTTACTTTATCTCAATATACTTGAAATATATTTCAATGCATAACACTCACATAAAGTGCAGAAAGGATAATGAAAAGAAGAAAAAATATCCTTGCACATAAAAGGGAGTTTTAAGTAGTTTGACTTTTGTGCAACTTTCCTACACAAAAAAAACCTAAAATATTACATATTCCTTTGTTTTTGCGTACGGCAGTTAGTGTGAGTAATTAACATGTTGTGTAAAAGCACTTACTCTTACACTCATGTATTCTTAGCATATCCTTATAGTTCTTTTCAAAAACAATCTTTATGCCTGTGTACGAGTATCTGTTTGTGTGTTTTTTTTTCAAAATTCTTAGAAAATTTGTATAATGTCAGATGCTGTGTTAAGATTGTGTAATTTTAATTGCTTCTTCGATTTTAAGATAATATTTTGACAAAATATAAAGACAAATTTCTCTATTTGTTTATTTTTCAATGCAAATTAGTTAAGACAATTATAGCAATTATTTCCTAGAGGTTGTAGGGCTTATGTGTTCATGTGTGGGGTCCTTTTGAGTTTTGTGTATCGAAAGAAGAATAGAAAATAAATACTAATAAGTTCTCCTTCTAATTATATATCATACATGGGCATACTGCATTACTTTTTTACTGCACTAAGCGTTTCAGTAATCAGTAAATGTTTACTGATTACTGAAACAAAAAATCAGTATTCAGTAAATTTTACTGATTATAATCAGTATTACTGATTTTTTTTTCAGTATTCAGAAAAATTTACTGATTACTGAAATTATTTTCAGTAATCAGTAAAATTTACTGAATACTTAATTTTTTTTAAGTAATCAGTAAAAATTACTGAATACTGATTTATTCTTTCAGTAATCAGTAAAAGAAAAAAAAATACTGAAAAAGTACTGGTACTGCAAAGTGTCCATCTATGTTATATATATATATATATATATATATATCGTGAACCGTCGTGGTATAGCAGGTTATTCATCCGCCTAGCATACAAGAGATCCCAAGTTGAACCCCCGTTTAGACCCACTTGAACAATTAATTTTCAAAAAAGCGGCGTTTCACCTCATAACTCAGCTAGTCACTGGTTATTAAGTATTAGGCTATGTAAAACTTCTCGAACTTATGCCGTTCGGAGCCGGAGTTAAAACGTAGGTTCCTTTCAATGAGTCTAAAAAAAACGATCGGTACAATTGTATTCATAATCAGATTTGTAGAGTTTATACATCAGATTTTAGGAAATCCCCCCGCAAAGAACGCTGTCAAATTTCATCACAATCGGTCCATAAACACCTGTGAAATCGCTGAAACAATACTCACAAAATGTCAACAAAATTTCTTAGACACGTACTTTGGGGAATTTGCTGCACATCACAAGTAGTGTTTTGGCGATGTCTCAGTTGTTTATGGACCGCTTTTGATAAAATTTAATAACATGCTTGGCGGGAGAATTTCCTAAAATCTGATATGAAATTTATGTATGTCCGTGCTAAAGGAGGATGGTTTTTCCTATTTCTGCATTTCATTTTTTCAACAAACATTCTCTATTGCGTACTTTGGCCAATCTGCAATACTTCAAATTTAGTGTTTTGGCGATATCTCAGTGGTTTATGGACCTGTTTTGATAAAATTTTACAGAGTGCTTTGGGGAACCATTTCCTACAATCTGATATATAATATATTATCCCATGTACACCAGGATTATCTTTTTTCTCTTGTTATTTAAAAGTGTGTTTCAGTCAAAAATTTTAAAATTTTCGTCTAATTTTTGGTATTTTTTTCAATATTTTCGGTGTTTATAAACCGATTTTAATGAAATTTAATAGCGTTCATTGCTGATATATAATTTATGTAGGTCCATTCTCCAGGGGCTTCAGAAACTTGATTTCAACAGACAGACGGACGGACAGACAGACAGACACACAGACAGACAGACAGACAGACAGACAGACAGACAGACAGACAGACAGACAGACAGACAGACAGACAGACAGACAGACAGACAGACAGACGGACAGACAGACAGACAGACAGACAGACAGACAGACAGACAGACAGACAGACAGACAGACAGACAGACAAACAGACGGACATCGCTTAATCGATTCTCCTCCCGATTCTGAGTCGATCGGTATAATTTTTATGTTGTCTACGATCACTAAAAAACGGAATCACAAACTTATAATACACTTTCACTTATTGGTGAAAGGTATAAAAATACGAAATTTTGTTTGATACCGGATAGAGTCAATCCGTCTTCCATCGCCCAGTTTCTTATCTATTTCCTTTCTTCTTACATAATTGCTAAATCGTTCTGGATAATTCTATAAATTCATCAGGTATATATTCGGCTATATAAAGAGTGCTCTAAATAAAATTTGTGGTTGGATTTTCTTAAATAAAAATCAAACCTTTTAATATTAAAACTCTACAAAATACGTAAATATAATGATATATTATACAAAATCATTTAGCATTAAAATGTTTACTAAGTACTCGGGTTTTGCAAAATTATCGACTTTTTCGGAAACCCTCCCATTAAAGATTTTACAGTTGCTTCTGATAACTTTTTGGAGCATGTGTTCCACCTGCGCTTAAAATCGGACATGTTCTTGGAAATCTTTCCTGTGTTCTTAAATTCCTTTTTTACCAGAGCCCAATACCTTTCCACAGGCCGAAGTTCTGGACAGTTAGGTGGATTTGCCTCTCGTGGTACAAAAATGACATTATTCTTTGAGTACCACTCAAGTGCCTTTTTCCATAATGGCATGATGCCAAATCGGGCCAAAAAAATGTAGTCACTCTGTGCTCTCTTAAAAAGGGTAACAACCGTTTTTGTAGGCAATCCTTTATATAAATTTCAGTGTTTAGTGTGCCAGATGCCACAAATACTTTACTTCTTTTGCCACAACTGCAAATAGCTTGCCACACGAGAAACTTCTTAGGGAATTTTGTTTGTTTTTTTGTGCGAAACTCTTGCCGAACATTGCCCCGTTTATCAGCAACATAAAAATCTTGACCAGGAAGTTGAGAAAAGTCTGCCAGTACGTATGTTTCATCATCCATCACACAACAGGTGTATTTTTTTATAAAATCAGACTTCAATTTTTTCGCTCGTTTTTTTGCTTCTAAGTTCTTTATAGCATTGCGATCTGGACCTTTTGAAATTTGTATGTCTTCAGCCCAGCATAAGCTTTGCCTCTATGTGCAAAATTCGTAGAACATTTCACCGTACGAGCTGCTTTTCTTAAAGAAGTGTTAGGCGCTCTTCGAAAGAGTCGCTCGACTTCTTTTGCCTTACCAATATCTGTAGGACCTTTTTTCCTCCCTGATCCAGGTTTTCTTTCAATGCTCAGGTTTTCCTTATACCGTCTGATGGCATTAGAAACCTATCGAGGGTCAACTTTCAAATTTTTAGCTATTTTTTTTAAAGTCCATGACGGATTTTTTTGAAAAGTTTTAATTATATTTTCACGAACTTTTTTTTCGCAGTCCATTTTGATTGAAATAACTATTGAAAATTAATAATTTCTAAAATAATAGTATCTGACATATCTATAGAAACTAACTTGATCAAAAAATAAATTATTTCTTGCACTATGGATAAATTTTGTCTAAAATAGTAAATGCATATTTTTTTTAGAGCACTCTTTATACAGTAGCGTGTAAAAAACGGTTTATTTTATACTCAGAACAATACGGAACCAGGTGCTCTACTTTTTCTGTTTACTTTGTCAATCATATTGCAGAATTTCAGTTTAACTTTTGATCTATTGTATGATATAAGAGTAACATATGCCCCCAATAATTTAACAAATTTTTAACTAAACAATAGATAAATTAAAATTTTTGTGGGCCATTATTGAAATCTCCTTTCACAACTCCTACTGTATGCTACCGTTTTTCAATTACCGCTTTTTAATGTTTGCCTACAATTCTTTTGTGAATGACTTAGTTTTGGTTAACGAGATTTTATGCCTCAATTCGTGTAATTTCATAACTAGCCCTAAAATATTTCACTTTGATTTCTTGCTTCAAACAAGTACTAATACTCTTACAACACTTAAAATAATAAAGTCAAACCAACACATACATTCATATGTATGTATATGGATAAACTCATAAATATTCATTCATGTTCTTTATTACATTTTTATGAATGTACTCGTAGAGTTGTAAGTAAATGTATAACTATACCGTTACTAATCGTGAATGTAAAGAAATAGTTATCCTGCGTATGATTGGATCTCTTTGTACAAATGGATTTGTTGTCCTTTAAAAAAAATTGTAAAGAAATAGTGTGAATGATATAACACCAAGTGATAATAGACAAAGTCAAAAACTTCAGCTTATTATTCATTCTAATCCAATTTAAAAGGTCGTTACGCATTCCCTTTTATTTCTTCTCAAAGAAACCGTAAGAGAGGGCTCTTGCCTTGTAGTTAAGGAAAAAACTATAAAGTCCTTTTTTACCGCTTCTTATGACAACTACAACAGGATAGAGAAGTTTATAGAAAACTATGTTTATTTTCACAAACTGCTTTCATTACTTAAATGTAAAAGCGTAAAGGTGTGATAGGCTTAGTTCAACTTAAGCAGGATATTTCCTTTTTTTTTTTTGAGACAAACAAACGTTACAATAAACTAATAAAAATGTCAAAACTCATCAAATCTTATATACATTTGCACTCACATACTCTCACATATGATATAATCGCCCAAATTCTAAGATGTCCTTTTGTTTAAGGATTATACACATACATAACTGCCTATATTTTAACACACACAAATATCAGCCTTTTTAAACAACTAAATATGGTAACGCCTGTCACTCAGTCTTATGATAAAAAATTTACTTTTCCCATTTTTATTTTATCCTGCCGTAAAAAATATAATTTTTTTTTTGCAAATTCATTGTCATAAAAATCACATATTCTTTTTAAAAGGAAGTGAAAGCATCAGCCGAAGAAGTAGTAGAAGTCGAAGTCCTTTGTTTCCTTTAAATCCTATTAGAAAACGTGTGTTCTTGCTTGTTCAGTTCTGTTCAATTCTTGTGTTTTTTATGTCTCTTGTTAACACTTTATCTTAGTTATTGGTCATAATGTTGATATTGTTGTTTTTTCTTTCATCTTGTTTTTTTTTTTTGAATCCTTGTAAAGGACGCTTTTTAAGAGCCTCTAAAAAATGGCAAAACATGTGTTGTCCCTTTCCATGTCCTATAAATATTGCATTATTTTTAATATTGACTATCACACGTGTTTGATGGGATTAGAATCCAACAATAGCTCCAGACATCTGTCAAGGGTGGTAAATTGTGATTTATATATTTCTAAATGGTCAATATTTATTGAGTATCAGAGGAGAAGATATGAAAGTGTTTGTTTTTAAGTTCCAAATGAAATATATAGTTACTATCATGATTTAATAAAACTGAAGGTTGTTCCATTCTCTCTTTTTGTCGCCATGATAACTTTCTGATGTTTGTTAGGATAGTGAAAGTTTGTACTACCATATTTTTGTCGACAATCCCACTTTTCTGAAATGGTTTGATGACAAAATTTATGTAAGTATATATCTCTTTATGCATAAAAAACTTATGAATATTTGCTTAAAAATTTGATAAATAATCATACAATTTGTTTTAACTATATTTCTTTAATAATGAATGTCTTTCTTGTATGATTAACTTCAAATTTACGCATTTTTGATAACTAATCAAAATGTATTACGTACCCCTTTTCATAGTGTGGCAACGTTTTTCTTTAACTTATTTTCAAATATCAAACTTCAAAAACCCAATATACTTCAAAATAATTTTGAAGAGAGGGAATGAAATGAAGCAGTGTGCAAACAAGTGCCGCGTGTTCTCCCATAAGAACGATAAAAACATGGGTCAATGACGTCGGGCTAGTAACCCACTCCTGGAAAAAAATTACTATGAAAAAGCAAAAAATAAGAATTAAAACGCCCCCCCCAAATGTTGACGACTATGGCAAACGAAAAAAGGACCATGATTTAAGGATCAGCACCTGGAACATCCGAACCCTCTACAGTGGAGGTGCTCTGATCCAGTTGATGAATGTTCTAGATGAATATAAATGTGATGTGACTGCTCTCCAGGAAATAAGATGGAACGGCAACGGTGTCGCCAAAACATCAAAAGGTGACCTGTATTACAGCTGCCATGAGAGTAAGCACGAGTTTGGTTGCGGTTTTATGGTTAACAAAAGATTGCGAAATGTTGTTTCCAGGTTCACACTAGTAAGCGAAAGACTAGCGACAATACCCGTCAAGGCTAAGCACTTCCATCTGAGTTTGATTTGTGCCCACGCTCCAACAGAGGAGAAAGATGATGATGTAAAGGAAGCCTTTTATGAACAACTTGAGGAAGTTTACGATAGCTGCCCTAATCACGAAGTTAAGATAATACTGGGTGATTTTATCGCAAAGTTAGGGCATGAAAATTGTTTTGAGCCTACTGTTGGTAAATTTAGTTTACACAGCGTAACCACTGACAATGGTATGAGATTAATCTCCTTTGCGGCTGCTCGAAATATGGTAGTGATCAGCACCAGATTTCCACACCATAATATACACAAGGCTACATGGGTGTCTCCTGATCAACTAACGAAAAATCAAATAGACCATATTTTAGTTGATGGAAGACACTCATCAAGTGTGTTAGATGTGCGTTCCATGCGAGGAGCTAACATAGACTCCGATCACTACCTTGTTGTAGCCAAGGTGAGAACATGTATAAGTGTGTCGAGTAGCGTACAGGCCGAAGCGCAAAAGAAGTATGACGTGAAGAAATTAAAATGTCAGCAAATTGCCACTGATTACACCAAACGGACAACTCAATTGCTAAGAGAGAATAACTCTGGCTCAAACGATATATACACGCTATGGCAACATATTGCCAACTCCATGAAGTCTGCTGCAAGATCGGCAATAGAGTACCAAAGCCCTCATGCTAAAAACTCTTGGTACGACGAGGAGTGCCGCAACGCCACTGCTGAGAAAAATGCGGCATATAGGGCAACTCTACAGTCAGCAGCTACTCGTGGATGTTTAGAAAGATAGCGAGAGAAAAAGAGGGAAGAAAAGAGGGAAGGAAGACGACTATTCCGCAAAAAAAGAAAGATATGGAGAGACGTGTGTTTGAGGAGATTGAGTTGTATAGGACACAAAATGAAATCCGTAAATTTTACCAAAAAATTAAGCATCAGACGGATGGTTATAGCAACTGTATCCTTTCCTGTAAGGGCGACCAAGTTGTTGGTTGCAAATGAAAGCGACCAAGATGACACGCCTGAACAAATCAACGATGACGGCGTTATATGTCCACCACCCAATCTGAACGAGGTTAGGACAGCAATAGCGCGATTAAAAAATAATAAAGCTGCTGGTGCCGATGGTTTGCCAGCAGAGCTTTTTGAGGCTGGAGGTGATGAGCTAATAAAGTATATGTCCCGGCTCCTAGAATGCATATGGTCAGAAGAACGCATGCCGGACGATTGGAATCTCAGTGTTCTTTGTCCAGTCCACAAAAAAGGAGATAAAACTGCATGTGCAAATTATAGAGGGATAAGCCTCCTCTCAATTGCATATAAGACTTTATCGACCATACTGTGTGAAAGGCTAAAGCCCAAAGTAAACGAAATAATCGGGACAAACCAATGTGGCTTTAGACCAGGTAAATCAACCACTGACCAGATCTTTACTCTACGTCAAATCCTAGAGAAGACCCAGGAGAAACAAATCGATACGTATCATCTCTTTGTTGACTACAAAGATGCTTTTGACAGCCCGATACGGAAGAAGGTGTTTGAAGCAATGTCTGAGTTCGGCATCCCTACGAAGCTAATAAAGTTATGCAGGATGACACTAACTAATACAACATCATCTGTTAAGATAGGTAAGAAACTATCAGAGTCCTTCATAACTAAACGGGGATTCAGGCAAGGTGACAGTTTATCTTGTGACCTCTTCAATATTGCGTTAGAGAAAATCTTGCGAGATGCAGCGGTTAATACAACAGGAACAATTTTTAATAGAAAACAGTACCTGGTTGGCCGAGCCTTGCTCGGGGCTTTACGATAGCAATTTGAGGCAAATTTTAAAGTTTTTATATATTTTATTTTATACAGTTACAGTTTAACTCATTGTAAATAATTTTGAAAATTGGTCATACCAACAGAAACCTCCGTCGACTCATGCGCAACAACTTTGCTAAAGATTATAGTCTGATCAAATGCACAGTTAACGATTTAATTCATTTTGAGTAGTTTTCAGTGGCGCCGCCTGAAGTCGTTCATACCACTAAGAAACCTTCATCTGCTTATGCGTAACAACTTTGCTTATGATTATAACATGATCAAATGCACAGTTTATGATTTAATTCACTTATAGTCTGATCAAATGCACAGTTTACGATTTAATTCATTTTGAGTAATATCAGTGGCGCCACCTGTCGGACTTTGGTCATTCCAATTAATAAACCTTCGTCGGATTATCCGCAATAACTTCGCTAAAAATTATAGCATGATTAAATGTACAGTTTACGATTAAATTGACTTTAAGTAAATTTTAGTGGCGCCACCTGTTGAAATTTCTTCATACCAACTAAGAAACCTTCGTCGGCTCATGTGCAACAACATTGCTAAAGATAATAGCATGATTATATGTACAGCTTACGATTAAATTGACTTTAAGTAATTTTCAGTAGCGCCACCTGTCGGAAATTCGGTTTACCAACTTAAAAGCCTCCGCCGGCTTATCCGCAACATCTTTGCTAAAGAGCATAACATGATCAAATTCACAGTTTACTATTCTATAAAGAACATACATACAGACAAACATTCATTTGTTTTAAAGTTATAACATTACTAATTTTTTCCCCTTTTTATCCCCTAATTTCAAAAAGTTCCATATGCATAATTGGTACTTCTTTGGTACCAATTGAATTCGGTACATTTTATTAGAAAGCAGTTAACATAATTTTCCTATTCATATTACTTTTGTAGATGTTAAGTTATCAGTTTATCCCTTTTTTACACATTTTGGTCACAAAATCAAAAAAGTACCAAATACGTGTTCAATATTTCTTTCACATCTATTGATTGCAGTACAAAGTTTCTTTCTATATTCCTTAGTTTAAAATATAAGAGTGGGTTAAAAAGGTGCCAAAAAAACTATTTTGACCCTTTTTTACCCCTTATCGGACATAGTTTCAAAAAAGTACCAAATACCTGTCCGTTTATTTTCATAGCTGTTTAAAACGTAATTTAAATTTTGTTTCTATACCTATTACTTAAGGAGATATAGCGTTTTCGATTTTTTCCCCTTTTTACCCTCTTAGAGGCAAAGGTTCCAAAAGTCCCTTCTTCTTCGACCTATACATCAAAGAAGATACCCACTGTCCAAATTTTATCAAAATCGTTAGAGCCGTTTTCGAGATAGTCATTCTATATATATATATATATATATATATATATATATATATATACAATTATTGCTCGTTTAAGAATATAAGATATGCTACTTGCGTTTGCCGATGACATTGATATTATAGGACGCACTCTACGCGAGGTAACTGCCGCCTTTTCCAATATCGAGAAGGAATCCAACAAAATGGGTCTAGCCGTAAATGAATCAAAAACAAAACTGATGGTTTCTACAGGCAGACAGACCACTAGAATTGGATCACATGTGTCCGTTGAGAACTATAGCTTCGAGGTTGTAAAAGAATTTGTATACCTTGGTACCGCTGTGAACATCAACAACGATATAAGCTTCGAAATAAAACGTAGAATCATACTTGCCAATTGATGCTATTTTGGACTAAGCAAACAGCTAAGAAATAAAGTTCTCTCTATAAGAACTAAAATCACGCTCTATAAAACGCTCATACTACCCGTGTTATTGTATGGTGCAGAATCGTGGACACTTGCACAGACAGATGAAGCTATCCTTGGAGTATTTGAGAGGAAAATTATACGAAGAATCTTTGGACCAGTCTGCGTCAACAATGAGTATCGACATCGAATGAACCATGAGCTGTATGAGTTATACGCTGACATAGACATAGTAAAACACATTAAGTAACAGCGTCTGCGTTGGCTAGGACATGTTGTGCGAATGGATGAAAATACTCCGGCAAGAAAAGTCTTCGATAATGATCCAGAGGGAACGCGTAGAAGAGGGCTTTCAAAACTTCGATGGAAAGACCAAGTAGAAGAAAATCTTTTGAAACTTGGTATACGAAATTGGATTGGATTGGATTCTAAAATATGCTAGGCCTTTGACCTAAACAGGTTGTAATTACAGGCCATTTAAGTAAGTAAGTAAGTAAGTATATTGGGTTTTGAAAGTTTGATATTTGAAAACAATTGAAAGAAAAACGTTGCCACATTAAGAAAAGGTGGAATTAATTATCAAAAATGTTTAATTTTGAAGTTAAGCATATAATGAAGATATTCAATATTAAAGAAATATAGTTGAAACAAATTGTATGATTATTTATTGAAGCCTTTTCGTAAATATTTCTAAGTTTTTTATGCATAAAGAAATATATACTTACATAAATTTTGTTATCATAAAGTATTAGAAAAGTGGGATTGTCGGCAAAAATATGGTAGCACAAACTTTTACTATCCTAACAAACGTCAGAAAGTTATCATGGCGACAAAAAGAGAGAATGGAACAAACTTCAGAGTTATTAAATCATGGATCATATGGTGAAATGCTCTAATAAATTTGTCCACATAGCCAAAGCTTTTGCTGGGCTAAAGAAATACAAAGTCCAGAAAGTTCCAGATGGCAACTCGGAAAAAAAAAACTAAGAAGCAAAACAACGAGCGAGAAAATGTATGAAAGACAAGTAAGAAAGTGCTATAGTCGGTCAAGACCGATCACTAAGGTCAATGGTGTTCTTTTTCAAATATAAAGACTTTCTCAAGACTTATTTATATATTTAATCTGTTTCCGTCATTTGGACTTATATGTAAGCTAGGGTAAAATGTGGACCGATTACCTAGAAATTTAGCAAACGGATTACAGTGTTTACAAAAATAATATATGCACAAAATAAACTTAAAATCGTCATTATCTACAGATTTACGAGCGTTTTAGTAATTTTTGTCTCATTTAGTACATTTTGACAGAATAGTTTGTATGAGAGCTATGGTCAGATGTGGACCAATTTCAAAGAAATTAGGTACAGTGATTTTGGTTTATATTAGTATCTGTTTTAAATTTCATTAAAAAATATTGATATTTGTGGCCAAAATATAAATTCTGGGAAGTTGAACCTATGGGTGGTACCATAAATAATAGAACGTCTATCAGAAAAATTATATGTGCCAAATTTCATCAAATTGTACTTTGAATACAAGATTTACATGGGGGCCAGCCAGCTGTCCAGCCAGACGGACTGACATCGTTACATCGACTCAGGAAGTGATTCTAAGTCTATTGGTTTTCTTAAAGGTGGGTCTTAGACCAATATTTCTATGAGGTACATACATCAGTACAAACTTATAATACCCTTTTCATCTATGGTGTTGAAGGATAAATATGCCCCTGTGTGTATTGCATTACAAAACTTATGTACTGGCAAACATTTCTCCACTTCTTGGCCAAAATTTATTGCTGATGAACGATATAATGTTTATTAAGAATTCCTGACAAAAAGAACAAGCAAAATTCCCGAGTAACGAGCTATTTGCAGTTTCCGAGTAACGAGCTATTTGCAGTTGGGGCCAAAGAAGCCAATCATTTCTAGCAACAGCCACTACAAACACAGAAATTTATATAACGAGGTTCCTACAAAAACGGCTTTTACCTTTTTTGAGGCAGTACCAAGTGCTTACATATTTTTGGTCCGATTTGACATTATACCATTATGGAAAAAATGAACTTGAGTGGTATTCAAACAAGAATAAATCCATCACAATAATGAATCCACTGTGCTTTTCTAAAACAGGAATTCAAGAACAAAAGAAAATTGTTCCAGAATATGTCCGATTTTTAGCGTAGGTGGACCACCTCTTACAAAAAGGTGATAATCGAACGGGTTGTTCGATTTTATTTAAGACCGATTTTCTTGAAATTTGATTACAGTGTATACCTCTGCTATAGGTAGTAACCTTGTTTGGAGCTATATAATTGTCTAGGGCTATACTGGTGGAGATGGTATTATTTCTACCAACGGTAGGTTCACCCATACTAGAAAGTCTGCTGTGGAGATGGCAAGATTATTTGCTATCAGGATTTTAGTTCATCAGATCTACTAGTAAAAGAGGATGAGACTTCTGGCGCATCCCCTTTTAGGCAATCACTTGAAAGTTTAAACTCTCTCGGTACTGATGATGAGAGCATGGACGTGGAAGTTGAAGTCCTCCTGATCAGGATGACTTGATGAAGATTACCCAGAATAATCTTCATCTATCCAAAACAGCATCAGCTACCCTCCTACTTCGCATTATTAATTGTGCTAAAGAGCGGTCGATAATCATGAAAACCGCTTTATAAACTGCAGGAGTCATTGGCCAATATGTCCTCATAAACAATGATGGCCAGAATGTAACTGTAACTGCCAACGGTGACCGGTATAGGAAAATAATTCGAAATGGTTCGTACCTCAATTACGTGGCATTCATTTTACTGATATGTGGTTCCAACAGGATAGAGCCAAACAGCATGAGCTTTATTTGTTTCAAACAAACTTTTGATGAAAAATCATTTCACGCAATGACCCAATTAATTGGCCACCAAGATCGTGTTATTCAACCAGATTGGATAATTTTCTTTAGGATTATGAAATACGGATGTTAGTGCTGCTAATGTACCAGATTTCGTCGCTACGCATCGGCCGTGGGGTTCAATTGGCAGTAGGTTCTATAGTGATATTTTCGTGTTACATAGGCCTTACCGGGGGCCCACCCTACACCTTGGTATGAAAGACGTTATAGCTGGCCAATAATCTAGACCAGCCACTGCTCATTAGAGCGGATGCTAATGCCCACTGTCTGGGGAAGCTCTGACATAAACGGAAGAGGTGGTTAACTCTGGGTCGGATCCCGCGGTTGTAGTTGTTAATAGACAGGAGATTCTGCAGAATGTATTCAATGACTGCTACTTCTCATCTGTTTAACAAAGCCTCAAGGTCTACAGACTAAGATCCATATAAAGGTTTCTGTGAACAGATTGAAAATCCTTGTTAGGAATGCGACGAGGCAGCCTTAGAGAAACTTACTTTTTTAGAAATATGTAGCTCTTAAAATACTATATCGATGAAGCATTTCCAATCGCATGGGTGTTAATCCCACCTAAAAGAAACTTGAATTATTCTCTAGGAAATACAAAATACCAAATTATACTCTTTCATGTTGGGATGGCGCTAAACTTATGCTCACTAAATATGCGAAATTTTTTGGGTTTTTTGTGGACTAAAAACTATTCTTGGGCCCAAATAATAAATCTACTTAGGATGTACAAGGCAGCCAATTGGTTAAGATATCACAGGGTGTACGATAGATGTATTTGTATCAACATTAAGGTCACCATAAAATCGAATGTCTTTACGACACTAGAACTCTTCTGGGTATCCGGTCATAATAACATATCAGGCCAAATTAATACGGATAAACCTGCTACATCTGAAAAAAACCAACCGCCAAGTACTTAATAATATAAAGATGTTGCATTCCATACATTTGTTTTCTATAAAAAGTGAAATTAAAGTGGATTAAGAACAATGAAAAACACATAAACTCACAAACAAACATTCATTTCAGGTGCGCGTGTGTGTGCCTTAGCTTCCTATCATTTGATAATCTTCCCCATTAGTTGTTTACGAATTAGAGTATAAGCGGCATACTCTCTATTTAATGGGACTTATCGAACAGACCATACGCAAATCAATGTAGGGAAGTGCATTATCTTTATATTATAGACTTTTTGATATCGCACTGTTCGATGCGTACGACAAATTTCGTAGTACGCTACAAATGTGAGCAATTTCATATAAAACAAAATCATCTAATTCTAGTGACGAATATTCGTTCCGAAAAATTAGTCGTTCTTTCCAATTGTGTTCATATCATTAATATTTAGAAAAATGACAGCTGTCGCAGTTGTCACAACATCGTTGTGGAACAGACAGTGAATCACCTATCAAGGGCTCTTTATCTGGGTTCATCTATTCTACCCGATTTATTTGATCTATCGAGTATGTTCGCAAAACAGTTACATTTTTTGATGCTACAGGTTGGCTCAGTAAGCCTTTATTATTGGTAGTCTAGCAATTATTGTTTTCTAGTCTAACCCAATTGTTTTCATTTATTTAATCTTCAGAGTAACGCAGTTGCCACAACATCGATGAGGAAGAGATATTCAATCACCTGTGCCAATGCTTCGCCCTAGCAAATCTAAGGGCTCCCCATCTGGGTGCATCTATTTTATACGATTTATCTGATCTGTCGAACATAAATGTTCGCATTATAGTCGGATTTATTGATGCTACTGGTTGGCTCTAATACATATGCAAATTTTTGGTTTCTCTAGTAGCAGCAGAGAAAATTAAAAAAAAACATAGTGTGTTCTCGCTTTATAAAGTATATTTCATAGCGAATGATTGAATTCGTCAAAATCGGTAAATTATTTATGGTACCTCCCATATGTTCCACTTCCCGTAGCTCTCATATTAGTCCAAATTAAGAAAACAGCTTAAATATATAAGTTTTTAGACAATATTTGCATTATGGCAAAATTTTGCAAAAATGTGTCTTTATACAGGAAAAAGAACACCTTTGACCTTTGTGGGTAAGGGTATCGTATGGTCGGGCTTGACGGACTATAGCACTTAATTACTTGTTTTTTTAATAAATGGGGTTTTTCAAAATACTAAATAGTTGTCATAAGCTCTGGTACTTTAGTGCAGTACACTTTTTAACAAATTCCAATTTTGTGAATTTTTTTAATATAAGCCATTTTACCATAATCTCGGCACATCAATTCATTCAATCCATTTTCTTTAAATGTAAATACTTAAGATCTTCTATGATGTGTCCCTAAGAATTTATTACTTATTTGCAACAATGTCCAACACTTCCAAAAGTAACTTTCCCACTCTTCAAAAAGTCAATAAAATAATAAGGATTTCTTAAGAATAAATATAAAGCAACTGATTCTATTTTATTCTTAAGAAACTTTTTCTTAATAAAACTTTTAAGAAAGACAATTTCTTGTTTTAACTATTTTAATGCATTAAAAATGCGAAAGAGATATAGAACAAAAAAAACATTCCAAACAGATAAAAACAAATCCAACAAATTTCAATTTTTAATACAGACATTTCCACAAAATGTCCTTTTGGCTACTGGTTTAGCAATTTTTATTAATACATTCCAAGGATTTTGTGATATCAAATTAAGAAGTCCTTTTGTTTGTTACCTACTCGGGGTAAAGCAGCGGCGAAAAACAGCAGGAGTTTTCCACCGAAAGTCTCTACGAAGTGGTTAGAGATAACCAGTAACTACATTTGCTTTTCCCACCATTTGTATTTATTATGCAAATAATAAAACCAACAGAAAATCCACTAGAAGGAATATAAAAAAACAGGACAAAGAGATTGTGTTTATAGGACCAGAAGAAATCATAAAGAACAGTTGGGGACGGGGTGGTGGAATTTGTAAAATTGAATAAAAACGAGTGTAAAATAAAATTGCACAACATCATTTGCAGAATCTAAAGGAATGAAGACATTTTCTGAGTTATACAGAAGAAATAAATTTTGACTAAATAGTGTTATCCCAACCCTTTTGAGATTTTGTTTAAATTGCTACTACTTAAGGATAGGAAAGATTTTTATTAAGAGATATCATGACATCAATCTGATCTTTGAAAGCTCTTCAAATGCATGTAGATATTTGCAAAGGGTGTAGAAATATCGACCGATATATAAATATACTCATTCTAATAGCCTTTTTTCCCAATTTGATCACAATGCAAATTAGACTGTGCAAGTTGATAAAACCGATAAAAGGAAGACCTAGTGTGAAAAGATAATTCGAGTACGCTGAATTCAATGGTGATAACCGTTTTTTTACCCACCATCAAAAAGAATGGGAGGTATATTGAGATTGTCATTCCGTTTGTAATTTCCTTAATATTGGCTCAAAAACCAAAAATATTCTGAATCCTTATGAAATTCTAAGACGATTGAGCGATGTCCGTCTGTCTATCCGTATGTCTGTCTGTAAAAATCACGATAACGCCTAAACGAAAGGAGCTGGCTCACTAAAACTTAGTAAGAATATTCTTTATCTCTGAGAAAATTTTGGTATTGAAATTGGGCAAAATCGGTTCACATTTGACCATAGCTCCCCTATAACCTCGTCTAGGCTAATCGCTTATTTGTTAATAAATGACAAATTATAAAAGCTATGATGATAAAATTTGGTATATAAAAGTTTTACATAAGCACTAGCCAAATCGGTTCACATTTGACCATAGCTCCCGTACAAAAAACTTACGGAAACAGCCCAAATTTCACCTAAAATACACTTAAATGCCAATAAATCTAAAAGTATAACAGCCAGAGTGCAAAATTTCGTCGCAATCGGTCACTATTTGACCATAGCTCCCATATAAAAAACTTATGGAAACACAAAAATATATAAAGAAAAAGGTAGTTTATGTCCGTCTGCCCGTCAGATAAAAGCACGATAGCGCTTTAACGAAAAGAGCTAGAGGGACAAAATTTTACAAAAGTATTTTGGATGTCGTGAAAAAAAGATGTGTGTTGAAAATGGGCAAAATCGGTTCAAATTTAGTTAGAGCTCCCATATAACAACGCCCCGGGAAACACATTAATGCTAATAAATTGAAAACAATTGTAAAAGCTATGACGATTAAATTTAAAATAGGAAATTTTATGCAACTTTTGATCAGTTTATCAAACTTTATAGGAATCAGTCCATATTTGACTTTAGCTTTCATATAAAAAACACCCACAGAAACCAAAAATTTTAGCAAAGGCCAGTTAAAAGCTATGGCCACTAAATTTTGCAAGAATAATCTATATATATACCAGCCAGTGTGTAAAATTTTGTTACAATCGGTCAACATTTGGCTATAATTCTTATATATATATAACATCACCTTTTTATATCTACAATCAAAAAGATTTGGAGGTACATTCATGAAATTAGATCGGCTCAATCAATGTTCAGCCCAGACTTTATATATAATGGATGCATTAGGAACTCCTAACGAAATATATAGACCTGCCGTATTACTATTAACGTGTTTAGCCTAACTACATATTAAGCGAAAAGTATTTAACAACTTATCAATGTAAAGCAATACCCGGTTATGAGACCGAATTTTGATCAAAGTAAATACTGGGGAAAACACTAAGATATTTTTAAATGTTGAACTATAAAGCTACGGCAACCGAATTTAGTCCAAAGGTTTTACCAACAATACCAAATAGTTTAGCGATTTTTTCAGTTTTGGTCCAGATTTTGAATTAGCTGCACCCTTGTAGATATATGAGATATGTTTCTAAATTTAACACAACTTGATGGTGGGTATATAAAATTCGGCACAGCCTAATAATGCGTGTTTTTTTTAGAGGTATAGAACTTCGAATTGAAATAAAACACAAGAAGATCGTTTTAATGTCCATCAATTTGGCTTTATTGGAAGGATAATTTTATGCCATTAATGTTTAAATATGATTTCGGGCATGTGGCCGCCGCGGCTGGCTCGAATAAAGTTAATTCTGCAGGTCCAATTTTCAACTACTTTTTCGAGCATATGGGGCCGTATGTTGGCAATAACGCCACGAATGTTGGCTTCCAAGTCCCCTAACGTTTCTGGTTTGTTGGCGTAGACGAGCGACTTCACATATCCCCAAAGAAAATAATCCAGTGGTGTCAAATCGCACGATCTTGGTGGCCAATTGACAGGTCCATTCCGCAAAATTATGCGCTCATCGAATGTTTCCTTCAATAAATCAATTGTGACGTGCGCTGTGTGGCATGTAGCGCCATCTTGTTGGAACCACAACTCATCCACATTCATGCCATCCAATTGGGGAACAAAATAGTCGGTTATCATGGCTCTATACCGGTCTTCATTTATGGTAACTGACTCTCCAGCATTATTTCGGAAGAAGTATGGCCCAATGACTCCACCAGCCCATAAAGCACACCAAACAATCAGTTTTTGTGGATGTAATGGCGTCTTAAGGGTCTCATGTGGATTCTCTTCACTCCAAATGCGGCAATTTTGCTTGTTGATGTAGCCATTCAACCAAAAATGAGCCTCATTACTGAACAAAATTTTGCGATGAAAATCAGCATCGAGATCAATCTCATTTTCGGCCCATACACCAAAATCACGACGCATTGCATGGTCTCGCGGCTTTAATTCTTGCACATGCTGGATCTTGTAAGGTCGCAAGCCAAGATCTTTGCGCAAAATCTTCCATAAAGTTGATGGACAAAGCTCCAATTGCTGTGCACGGTGGCGAATCGATTCATTCGGGTCCTCTTCAACACTTTGCTCTACAGCGGCAATTGTTTCTTCGGTGCGCACTGTTCGACGTCGCTGCGGATGCGTATTATCACATAGAGTAAACGTAGTGCGAAAACGATCCATGGTTAACTGAATTAATTGCTCTGATGGACGATTATATCGACCATAAAATGGACGGAGCTTGCGGTAAACTTCGCAAACTGAACCATTATTTTCGAAATAAATTTGCGCGATTTGCAAGCGTTGTTCTTTTGTCAACCTGTTCATGATGAAATGGCAAACCAAACTAAATATTAATCACTTGACAGCTGACAAAATGGCCGCCAGTTAAAAAAGTGATGCCAACTTAAAGTTCTATACCTCAATAAAAAACACCCGATATAACACTCTTACTTGTTTTTGGTTAGCTCTAGTTTTCGAGATATAGAGTTATAAAAAATGGAGGACGTTGCGCAATAAATATTCGTGTAACTCGAAATATGTTTATTTTCTTGAACTAAAGAAAAAATTCGGCCGATCACCAGTTTTGGAAATACATTTTTTTGTTTGCATAAAGAAATTATTTTTGAAAATGGAAATTTTTGCGATTTTTGCAAACAAAAAAAAAATATTTCCAAAACGACTGTTCGGATTAAAAAAATAATCAATGTTTCTGAAAGATAATTTTGTTGCCGAATTTCGTTTTTTTATTTAGTTCAAGAAAATAAACAGTTTTCGAATTACGCGAATATTTATTGCGCAATCTCCTTTATTTTTTAATAACGCTCTATCTCGAAAACTAGAGCTAAATTAAAAAACAGTTAGCACCATTGAATTTAGCGTATTCGATTTATCTTTACCTACTAGATCTCCCTTTTATCGGTAATAAAAAGTTTTCAAAATCGAACACATTATTATTATTAGTAGTCAAAGTTCGCATTTCTTTCCACCTCTGCTCCGCGCAAAATATTAACGAACAAATGAAAAAACGTTAACTGTGACTGAGACGTTAATGAATATTTCATTTGCGTTGAAAGTGGCTTAACGCTCGGTTTTTTTTTCTATGTTGCTCTCTTCATCTCCACTTCTCGTTATTTTATTCTATTTTAGTAATTTTAAGCTCTAGCGCGAATTTCGGACAAAAAGAGGATTTCTGTTAAACAATAATGGAAATGTTGCTTCACTAGATGCTACTGATGTTGTTCTGTTGCTGTTGTCGTTGTTGTAAAACAATCTACAATAAGGCGCCATTTTGAAAGCCATGTTAATTTCTTTTGTACCCTTGACTACCATCGATTTTGAACTATGGGTATGATAAGTTTGTGCTGGAGTTTGTAACCCATAACAATATAAGTCTGACTTTAAGTTTAATATCGACTCAGAATCACTTCCAGAGTCGATTTCACGATGTGCGTTCGACAGGTCTTCTAACTGGATGTGACAGTAAAGCTTGTAGTCAAAGTACTGGACAGAGTTTTGAGGACAGTTCACTGAAATTAGGCACATTAATTTACTTCAAATGATCCCTAATAAAATTGAAGAGAATCAAACCATTTTTCAGGTAACTTTTTCACAGACTAGAGATGTTAGTTCCTTACAATCTAAAATTTATTTATATGCTAAAACGTTGCATTTTGACAAAGAGTTTGTATGGGAGCTATGGTCAAATGTGGACCGATTTCAACGAAATTTTGTCCAGTGATTTTGGCAAACATAAGCAGTTTTTGTTTTAAATATCATAAAAATATTAATATATGTGGGCAGAATATCAAATCCGTGAAGTGGGACCTATGGAAGTTACCAAAAATAATGATCCTATTTTGACGAATATCAATAGCCATGGTTCCACTATCAAAAAAATTATAAGTCCAGCCAGACGGACGGATGGACTGACATCGTTAAATTGACTCAGGAAGTGATTCGAAATCGATTGGTATATTTAAAGGTCTAAGGCCAATATTTCTATGCGTTACATTCATCAGCACAAACTTATAATACGCTCTCCACCTATGAAGGGTATAAAAATGTTTTTTTTGCAATACTTCCATATTTGACCTCAGTGATGAAGGATATAAAATAGTCGGACATGACCGTTATAATTATATCTTTTTTGTTTTCTTTTTGTGTGTGATTGTAAAATTGCTCTTAAAATGAACGTAAAACGCAAGTAAATTTATTTGAATTCTTGTTAGCGGTTGAGTTGGCTTAGAAATGTAAATTATTGTAAATTTTTAGGTGAGAGTGTATTTGTGGGAAAATCTATGAAATCGAGCAGAATGAAAAGTACTTTGCACTTTACATGTCGTTGTTGTGTTGCCGAGATATATCGGGTCATTCCGGGCTTCGACGAAATATTCATGCTGATGTAAAAAAATCTACGACAGTGGGAAGTCGAGTTCGTGACAGGTGTCCTTAATCTGTCAAAGAGAAGCCTTAGTATATCCGATGTCTTGAAAATGGGTAATATCTGGGAAGCCGCTAGAGATCATCGCACAAACTGATATCGCTCATAGGTCATTAGCTGACTAGCAGATTCTACAAATAACCAAGCACCGTTAACTTTAACAAGGCTTATATAAGCAGAGAAGTTGTAAAAGAACTGTTTTAGCTAATTTCGAACTCCCAGTTTTTGCCCCTCTCATCCAAAACATCATGCGGTCCACAATGTCAAAAACAATTTAAGAGGTGAGTAGTAAATTATCATCAATCGTTGTTAAGTTTTGAGACCAATGCTAAAAACACCTTAGACTTAAACAGGGTGTTCCTAAGGGTGGAACCCTGTCGCCACTCCTAACTTCTACCTCTGTAAACTCCCTATTTTGCCGCAAGGCGTTGAAGTGATATCACATGCGGACAACGGCACGATAGTGGTGACTGTCCACAATAAGGACGATTTATTCAGTAAGGTCAATCGTTATCTCAATATCATCCACAATTTCTTAACTTAACGTAACTTGAAGAAACAACTTGGCGTCGAGGTCGATGGTGCTCCAATCTCGAGCACATAAACTGTGATGTAAAAACAAGGTTCTTAAAGCACTAGCCTTGTCTACGATTGACTGATAAGTGGCAAGTTATGCTGCTCGGTGTAGTCAGCCTCGTAAAATAATACATCATTTTTATGAGGAAACTGTTCCTTGCAGTAAACGAGTATAACATCGTGCCAATTCATTAGCTTATTGTGGGATGCTGGAGGAGTGATTTTCCTATTTTTAACAGAGGGACCACCGATTCCGAGAATTCTGGTTGTCGCATGAGAATTGTATGAGGATCCGCGCATCCCATAACAGAAAAAATACATGTTAAGCGTAGAGCTGTTACAACAACAACAAACCAGTTCTTTGTCTATAAGTTTTATATTAGGCCTTAGCGATCTCTTTAGAGCTTAAAGTTAATAACTTTATTAGTATTTCGCTGTTAATCCGTAAACTTTTAATCAAAAAGCATTTACTACAATCGGTCATGAAAAATGTCCCATGTTGCATCAGCCTTCCAAAACTGCATCATAAAAGAAGATGGTAATCCTCGACCGCGTTTTATACAACCTCACCACCTCCGATTTTAATCAAGTTTTTTCAAAACAAAAGGGTGGAAAATTGATGTTTTCTACAAGCAAATAGTCCACAAGAATTTAGCCGCATGTGATCGTTGAAAACTATAGGAAAGAATTAGTTTACCTTGGCACCACCGTCAACATAATAAGTTTCAAAATCAAACGTAGAATCATACTTGTCAACAGATGCTATTTTGGCCTAAGCAGGCAGCTAAGAAAAAAAGCTCTCTGTATAAGAACTCAAATCATGCTCCATAAAACGCGAATTATGGGTACTTGCACAGGCACATAAAGCTAGTCTTGAAGTCTTCAAGCGGAAGATTCTAAGAAAAATCTTTGGACCAGTTTTTGTCAACGATGAATATTGAGACCGATTTACTCATAAGCTGTATGAGTTATACGCTAACATTGACGCACTTAACAACAGCAGTTGCGTTGGCTAGGGCATGTCTTGCGAATAGAAAAAACTCCAGCAAGAAAAGTGTTCCTAAAATATTCCATAGGAACTCAAAGAAGTGGACGTTCGAAACTTTCATGGAAGGACCAAGCAGAAGAAAATTTATCAAAACTTGGTCTACGAAATTGGAGAATATGCGCACAAGATCGAAGCGCATGGATTTCTAAAATATGCTCTGCCTTTGGCCTAAACAGATTATAATATAGGCTATTGAAGTAAGTAATTCTTAAGTTACTCTCGTTTGTCCGAACTTACCCAGAAAGTAAAGAAACAGACCTATTGTTACCCAAAACCGCTCAGACATATTTGGGTAAGAGGGGAAATGATAATAACTTCAGAATTTAGCCAAGACTCAAGCATTTTTTGAGTACGGAATTGCGACGGTTTTGGGTAACTTCGGATTGGTTTGGTTAGTTTTGTTATTTTGGATTTAATAAAATATTTTAAAATGAAAAATGTATTTTAAAATATTTTTAATAAATTTGTTTTTGAAAAGATTTATATAATGGGTGTTTTTTTAGAGGTATAGAACTTCGAATTGAAATAAAACACAAGAAAATCGTTTTAATGTCCATCAATTTGGCTTTATTGGAAGGATAATTTTATGCCATTAATGTTTAAATATGATTTCGGGCATGTGGCCGCCGCGGCTGGCTCGAATAAAGCCAATTCTACAGGTCCAATTTTCAACTACTTTTTCGAGCATATGGGGCCGTATGTTGGCAATAACGCCACGAATGTTGGCTTCCAAGTCCCCTAACGTTTCTGGTTTGTTGGCGTAGACGAGCGACTTCACATATCCCCAAAGAAAATAATCCAGTGGTGTCAAATCGCACGATCTTGGTGGCAAATTGACAGGTCCATTCCGCGAAATTATGCACTCATCGAATGTTTCCTTCAATAAATCAATTGTGACGTGCGCTGTGTGGCATGTAGCGCCGTCTTGTTGGAACCACAACTCATCCACATTCATGCCATCCAATTGGGGAACAAAATAGTCGGTTATCATGGCTCTATACCGGTCTCCATTTATGGTAACTGACTCTCCAGCATTATTTCGGAAGAAGTATGGCCCAATGACTCCACCAGCCCATAGAGCACACCAAACAGTCAGTTTTTGTGGATGTAATGGCGTCTCAAGGGTCTCATGTGGATTCTCTTCACTCCAAATGCGGCAATTTTGCTTGTTGACGTAGCCATTCAACCAAAAATGAGCCTCATCACTGAACAAAATTTTGCGATGAAAATCAGCATCGAGATCAATCTCATTTTCTGCACATACACCAAAATCACGATGCATTGCATGGTCTCGCGGCTTTAATTCTTGCACAAGCTGGATCTTGTAAGGTCGCAAGCCAAGATCTTTGCGCAAAATCTTCCATAAAGTTGATGGACAAAGCTCCAATTGCTGTGCACGGTGGCGAATCGATTCATTCGGGTCCTCTTCAACACTTTGCTCTACAGCGGCAATTGTTTCTTCGGTGCGCACTGTTCGACGTCGCTGCGGATGCGTGTTATCACATAGAGTAAACGTAGTGCGAAAACGATCCATGGTTAACCGAATTAATTGCTCTGATGGACGATTATGTCGACCATAAAATGGACGGAGCTTGCGGTAAACTTCGCGAACTAAACCATTATTTTTGAAATAAATTTGCACGATTTGCAAGCGTTGTTCTTTTGTCAACCTGTTCATGATGAAATGGCAAACCAAACTAAATATTAATCACTTGACAGCTGACAAAATGGCCGCCAGTTAAAAAAGTGATGCCAACTTAAAGTTCTATACCTCAATAAAAAATACATATACATAAATATTTAATATATAAAAATTACAACTTCTACGCTTTGGTCATCAAATATTTAATCAATCCGTTACTATCAAAATTTATGTTTTTCAAAAAAGTCTTTTTTAAAATGACTTATCGAAGTACCTTCTCTTCCAGCGTTTAAGCGTTTCTGTTAAATTGTCTTTCTTTAGCTGTTAAACGATTCAAAAGGATTTGCATTTGCCGGTCCCACTCCTTTTGGCTACTTTACCTTATATCCTAGATATTATGACGCCAACAAAGGATTTGAGAGGGAGGTCGCGGGAGGTGAATAATAATGACAATAAAGACAATGCCACAATAAAAATGAGTGACATTTATTAAATAGAAATGAATGAATAAATTCATTTATGTCAACAACAAAATCCATTTGACTGATTTAATTAAAAATTAAACCAAAATTAATTTTCAGCCTCAATAATTTGATACTTTTCTTTTTTTTTCAAGCGCTATATAACTCGTTAGCTCTTAGGGATAAAACAAGGGTGTTAGACAATTTTAACTCAACCAATAACTGAACGACCAAAATATCTCTGTCAAAGTCATTTTGTCTTCTTTGACGTCGACGTCATTAAACATTTGTGGTTTTTGTTTTTGTGATTGACAGTTTTAGTCTTGTCTACCCGATCATGGTCATAAAGTTAATAACACTAATTTGCATTTTGGTTGCGGTCAAATCATGTTTAATTCTTTCGACGTCTTGGTTTAAAGATTTAGGGTTTGTTCTTTTTAGTGTATTTGTATGTTTATATGTCTGTCCTTTTGTGTCTTTGTGTGTGGCCGGATGGTGTGGTTGGGAATTTTCTTTTTAATCCTCAACAAATTGAAATGCAAATTTTACTTTGGCCATCTACTTACTAAAACAACAACATAAAACCCAAAGAAATCCCTACAAAATTGTCTACAATTTCCATTTTAATTTAAAATTAAATTAAAATCCCCCCAAAAAACCCTCTAACAGTTAAAAGAAAAACCCCTTCCTTAATTTTTTACTCAAACTTCAGTTACGATTTATTTATAAGGCACTTGTTTCTTAAAAAAGAGGTATTTTTTAAAAAAATGTTGAAAGAATTTTTAATTGTTTGTCCATCCTACTCGGTTGAAACTTTTTTAAATATTCAAGATTTTTATCTTAACATTTCAATTAGATATTTTATTAAGGAAACTCATGTTTTTCTATACCAGACCCTTTTCATTTAGGCTCTCGACTCACGTGTGGCTGTTTTAGATATCGAGTTGTATTGCCGGAAATTAATGTCATTGATTCAGTTTACAACAGACCACCCGTTTGACAGGCACATCCACTGCCTTGACTTGCATTTGAAATCAATAGACATTTTGGGCGATTTGATGATTGGACACTTCAATCATAAATTATTTTGAGTTTTACCACAAAAAAGGTCTTCTATTAAGGCAATATTTTCCTGTGTGATTTGTCTTTTTTTTAATATTATTTATCACATTTCATCAGTGTAATAATGTCCAAAATATAATAAAAAATATTTTGAATATTACACAATAAATAATAAAATTAACAAAAGAAAACAGATAAATTATTGAGGTTGGGTCAATGTAATTTTCCTTATGATAACAATATTTGAACCGAGAAGTATTTGATCATAACCTTAAATATTTTATAATCCACAATTTGAATTATTAGAAGTTTTTTACGGTCATAAATTTCGTTTAATGAAAATGATGAAACCCCTTAAACTTTAGTTGTAATTTGTATCTTTATTCAAATCAAATTTTTCGATATTTTTAGATTTATAACCGAGTCCGTTAAATTGTCATGCCTTACTTCTAAGTTAGAACGTTATTCTTCAGAGCGTATGAAAGTTTGACATCATTCCTAAGATTATTATACCCTTCACCACCATAGGTGGAAAGGGTATTATAAGTTTGTGCTCATGTATGTAACGCATAGAAATATTTGTCTTAGACCCACCTTTTAGTATACCAATGAGTCGATTTAGCGATGTTCGTCCGTCCGTCCGTCCGTCCGTCCGTCCGTCAGGCTGGCTGGACCCCCATGTAAACCATGTAATCAAACTACAGGTCGCAATTCTAAAGATAATTTGATAAAATTTGTCACAGATCATTTTTTTCTATAACGTGACCATATATATGTATATATAATTCCCCGACAACATTCCAATTGGAACAAGGGGTACTTCTCTCAGACAATGAGCTGCATCCGATTCTATTTTTAGACCCATTGAAAGGGACCTACGTTTTAACGCCGGCTCCGAACGGCAAATGCATTAGTTAGAGAAGTTTTTCATAGCCTAATACTCAATAACCAGTGGCTAGCTGAGTTATGAGGTGAACCGCCGCTTTTTTGAAAATTTATTTTTTCAAGTGAGTCTGATCAGTGATCGAACTTGGGCCTCTGGTATGCTAGGCGGATGACTAACCTGCTATACCACAGCGGTTCACGATAACGGGCCTCTGGTATGCTAGGCGGATGACTAACCTGCTATACCACGGCGGTTCACGATAACGGGACCATGGCTATTGAAATTCGTCAAAATCGGTCCATTATTTATGGTACCCCCCATAGGTCCCACTTCCCGGAATTGATATATTGGCCACAAATATCAATATTTTTTCATGAAATTTAAAAAAAAAAAATATTGCTTATGTAAACTAAATCATTGTACCAAATTTCGTTGAAAGCGGTTCACATTTGACCATAGCTCCAATACAAATTCTTCTTTAAAACGCACTAAATGAGACAAAAATCACTAAAACGCTCGTAAATTTAAGAATAATAAGAATTTTGAGTTAATTTTTTGCATACATAATTCTTGCAAAAACCATAATCAACTTGCCAAATTTCGAGAAAATCGGTCTACATTTGACCCTAGCTCTCATATAAGTCCAAATGACGGAAACAGCTTAAATATATAAGTTTTGACAAAATGTTTGTATGATGGCCAAATTTAGCAAATATTTGTCATTATACACGAAAAAGAAAAATATTATGTCCATTAGGGTGACAATAATTTTTTTTCTTTGCTTTCAAATGTTTTTCTACGAAATATTGTGACACTAGGTCTAAGAATTTAGATCTAAAAATTTGAGCCAAATCGGACAACGTTCTATGGGCGCGCATCGTGTCCAAAGTTTAAGAGTCCATTTGTATGGGGAAAAATGGGTTATTTTTTGTTTTTTTCAAAATTTAGACCAAAAATAAATCACTTTTACAAGAAAAAGTAATAGAATATTAAAGAAAACTAACACAGCTTTAATTCAAATCATGAAAGGCGGAAATCCATGTGGTAGTTTAAAAGTTATTTCAGTTTTCCTCCGAAAAATCATATCCTTGAAAACGCGCCTAAGGATATGCACCAAAAATTGTATGTTGTAAATAAAGAAATTCCAAAGTTAGATATGATTTATCATTGAATGGCTTGTTACTAGAAAATATTTCAGTTTTGTTTAAATATAATCAAATTTACTTAGTTTTTTTCATGTTGGAAAATGGTACATTTTTTTCAGGTCGGTTTCAAAAATCATTTTTTGAATTTTTTGAAAATTTTGTTCAACAAATATTACAAATTTAGAATTTGCTTTCCAGTGTGTCAAAACAGACAAATGGGAGAATAAAACTTAAAAAAATAGGTCGATATCTTGAACCGTTTCGCCGTACCTGCGATTTCAAATTGAAGAATTTCGCGAAAATATAAATTTTTGGGCCAAATTTGAGTGAATAACAGAAGAAAAACTTTCAGTGGCGCCATCTGTTGGTAATTGGTCATGCCAACAAAGAAACCTTGGTAGGATCGTGCGCTACAACTTTTCTAAAGATCATAGCATTATCAAATACACAGTTTATGATCTAAATTATTTTGAGTAATTTTCAGTGGCGCCAGCTGTCGGAAATTATTCATGCCAACTTAAAAACCTTTGCTGGCTCATGCGCAACAACTTTGTTGAAGAGCATAACATGAGCAAATGCATAGTTTACTGTTCTAAAAAGCACATACAGACAGACAAACATTCATTTGTTTAAAAGTTACACATTACCAATCTTAAAAATGTTCAATCTGCATATTTGGTACTTCTTTGGTTCCAATTGAATTGAATTGAATTTTGTTAAAACGCAAATAATATAATGGTCCTATTCATATTACTTTATGAGATTTTAAGTTATCATTTTATCCCTTTTTTACCCATTTTGGCCACCGAAATCAAAAAAGTACCAAATACGTGTTCAATATTTTTTTTCACATTTATTGATTCTAGTACAAAGTTCCTTTCTCTATTTTTTGGTGTATATATACATACAATTATTGCTCGTTTAAGAATATAAGATAAGATAGACAAAAAGAAAAATTCATTAAGTAGTTTAGAGTTATTACATTTTTCCCCCGAAAATGCGCCTAAGGATATATACGATTTTTTTTAAATGAAGAAATTCGAAAGTTAGACTTGATTTACCATTTAATCGCTTGTTAGTATTAAATAGTTCACTTTTGTTAAAATTTAATCGAATTTACTTAGTATTTTCTAACACACTGGTGAGCAAATTCTCAATTTGTAATATTTGTAAAACAAAATTTTCAAAAAATTAAAAAATGATTTTTGAAACCGATCTGAGAAAAATATATAATTTTCCAACATAAAAAAACTAAGTAAATTCGATTAAATTTTAACAAAATTGAACTATTTAATACTAACAAGCGATTAAATGATAAATGATGTCTAACTTTGTAATTTCTTGATTTAAAAAAAAAATGGTGCATATCCTTAGGCGCGTTTTCTGACATGAATTTTCGGGGATAATATGAAATAACTCCAAAACTACTTCATGTATGTTTGTTTTTGACTTTTTGAAATAAAGCCGTGTTAGTTTTCTTTAATATTTCATTATTATTATTTTCTTGAAAAAATTATTTATTTTTGATCGAAATTTCTCCAAAACGCGCTCTTGACCCCATGCGCGCCTGTAGAGCGTTGTCCAATTTGGCTCAAATTTCAGAACGAGACTTTTAGTTCTATTATCATAATATTCCATTAAAAAAGTCATCAAATTCTAAAAACATATTTCTTACATACAAAGAAATAGTTGTACTTACTGATCAGTAGACGTTCTGCATTAACTAAAGAGGGCATAAACTTTGCTCCGCCATTAAATTTAGATACTGCAGTCAGAATTGTGATTGGGTATTGAGATAGCGAAACAATGCTTAATTGTTTTACTCATCGGAGTCTGTAATTTAGCTATCAGTTATTGATGTCACGAGTGTTATTAGGAAAACATATGTACATTTTTTTAATGTCCCTAATATTTTATTCTAAATTCGATTATAACATAAAAAATGTATTACTATACTATTTAGTTTATGACTGTCATAAAATGCTAATGGAGTACTTAACCTTCCGTAATTATCTTCTTTAAAAACTGTTAATCTTTAAAAAGGATTATCTTTATAAATATCTTGAAATTATTAACATTTTAGAGATATAGAATATTATTAGAGGCCATTTAAAATCACTAAAAAATGTTTTATTTCTACAATTACTGAACCTAATCTAAACGAGTAATAACTGAAATACATAATTATTAAATTTTACTGGTTTCATGAAAATATATAAGTACATATGTACTCGTATATTAAAACTTATGCAATAAATATTGCACAGTGCCACAAGTTAATGCTATTTTATGGATTATTGGATCCACAGACAAATTGGTGATATAAAAATGGATAGTGATGTAATAGAAAATAATGGAAAGACGTAATATATATGTAATATATTGAAGGGTAAAAACCTTAAATTAGTTAGCTTTAAAGTAGACCTGCATATATGGTTATTAAGTCGAGAGCCATAGGAGTATAAGTAAATACACAGACTTTTACTTGAAGTTTCGAGTAACAGCGCTTCCCTATCTGGTTTTAAACAGTGACATCTCCAGATATCCGTGTTAGCGCCATCTATGTATGGTTGAGCAGAGAAAATGATGTATGAAATATCATACGATTCATTTTCTCTGCTAAACAAAACATAGATGGCGCTAGTTTTATTGCATTCACGTCTTTTTTATTAAGCAACTGATCTTCAGAAGCTGTAAAAATTTCTATTCAGTAGCTTGTGAGTTGTTGTGCTATGAGTAACGCTTGCGTACCCATAGACTCAAAATGCTTCTAGTTTTAAACTGACAAATAACTACTTAAATATGCATAATATGCGTGCTATAATATACTTTCAAAAGCTTCTTTCTGTCACATTTTTATAGAAATTAACCCTGAAATAACTAAGTGGATATTTGCTTTTATAAGAAATTTTTAAAAAATTTACTTTTTATAGGAAATTTTTTCAAAAATTTGCTTTTTTTAGAAATTTTTTCGCAAATTTACTTTTTATAGAAAATCTTTTTAAAATTTACTTTTTATAGGAAATTTTTCAAAAACTTACTTTGTATATTAAATTTTAAAGAAATTATTCGAAAATTTACTTTTGATAAGAAATTTTTCGAAAATTAATTTTTAAGAAATTTCCTGCTAAAAGTAATTTTTGAAAAATTTTCTTAAAAAATAAATTTTTAAAAAAACAAAATAAATTTTTGAAAATTTAAAAAGTAAATTTTTGAAAAATGTCTTAAAAATTTCCTGGTAAAAGTAATTTTTGAAAATTTTTCTTATAAAGCAAATTCTTAAAATAGTTTCCTAAAAAGTAAATTTTTTAAAAATTTGTATAAAAAGGAAATTTTTTAAAATTTTCTTATAAGAAGTAAATTCCTAAAAAATGTCGTATAAAAAGTAAATTTTTGAAAAAATTCTTATAAATAGTAGACTTTGTTTAAAATTTCCTATAAAAGGTAAAATTTTAAAAAATTTTCTATAAAAGTAAATTTTTAAAAAATTTCCTATGACAAGTAAATTTTCGAAAAAATTCCTATGAAATCAAATTTTTGAAAAATTTCCTATAAAAAAGTAAATTTTTGAAAAATTTCTTAAAAAAAGCAAATTTTCCCCTGATTATTTAAGCGTTAATTTCTAAAAAAAATATTTGTCAGTCTAAAACTAGAACCATTTTGAGCCCATGGGTATGCAAGGGTTAATTTGTATAAAAATCTAATTAAGGATTCTTTGAACGATTTGTTGAATTTTTATTCAAATATAATAATAAAAACATATAATTTTTAGTACCTTTTTGAAAAAAAAATTTATTTTAAAAATTTTACTTTTGACCCTGGTAATAATAGGGTTAATGACATCCGATTTCAACCAAAGTTCACATTTATATTTCTACCCATCGAAACAATAATAATTACAGTTCGGTTTTTAAAAACTGCTAATATATAGTAATTCACGTGCTTTTTTGATAACTTTGGTGGAAAATTGGGGTTTTGTCCAAAATTTCGATTTAATTCTTTCTTTGTAACAATCTGTAGGGTGTGTTTACTAACACTCTTGAACTTTTTTTTAACTTTTCGAATTCCTTTAACAAACTATTGAAAAATCCTAAAACGCAGTTTTGAAAACGGTATGAAGAAAAATATTTTTTTTCGTTCTATACAAAAGTGCCTTAACGTTAGCCCATTGCAAAAAATGAGTAATTAAATATCTTGAGGTCTCAAAAAAGTAAAACCAGTCAAACTTTTTAAAATTTGGTAAAAAAATATATTTTTTTATTGCATATGTTCAGGAGCATCTTCTAGGACGTAAAATGTTTTGGGAAACCATTAAGAATTAGAAAATCTTTTAACCGATATTAAGGTTTTATATCTCGTTGGAAAGCCCATTTTGTTATCTATAGCATGATGTTAAAAATGTATTTAAAAATATATTCTAAGTACAAACATTTTGAAGAAATCTGAAGAAACCTTCCAGTTTTCCTTTATAACTGGAATGTCCAAATTGGCGTCAAGTCGGCAAGCTTTCCAAAAATCCGACCTGAATGAAACTTTGTATTTGGATTGTTGGGGTCAAATGTAACAAATTTGGGTACGTCTTTTTGTACAACGACTTTAAGTTTTTTTTTTGAACACTCTAATTAACATATATACATATATAAAACAATATAATGGGCTATATCTGAATTTCAGAAAGTTAAAAAATCGGCTTGACTTTTTTGTTATATGTACGTGGTTAAATTGTAAGGGCCGACGTTGAATGTGAACCACACATAAACGCCAAGTTTTTTTCCGAATTTTATTTCACATTTCTCTATTTTAGATATATTCAATTCAAACCATGGAGAGATACACAATCCAACAACGTGTTAAAGTTATCCAAACTTATTGTGAAAATGAGCGTTCAAATCAAAATGCATATCGTGCACTTCGTGATTTTTTTGGTCAATTTGATCCTCCAAATGTGCGTACAAATCGCAAATCGTGGAAAAATTCGAGCAAACCGGGTCTGTAGATGTGAGAACACCAGTGCATGCTCATAAAGCTCGTACTGCAGAAAATATTGCTGCTGTTAGCGATAGTGTGGCTGAAGAGCCCTCCACCTAAACTCGTCGTCGTGCCCAACAATTGCACCTCTCACGCTCGTCGTTGATGAACATTATGCATAAAGACTTGCCTTTACACGCTTACAAGGTGCAATTGGCTCAAGAACTAAAGCCTCTTGACCATTCCAAACGTCGTGAATGGGCAGAATGGTGGCAAGAAATGATCAATTTTCGAAGAAAATCATCTTCAGTGATGAGGCACATTTTCTCCTCAGTGGATTCATCAATAAACAGAATTGCCGCATTTGGGCGAATGAGAATCCAAGAGTGATTGTCGAAAAACCAATGCACCCACAAAGAGTGACTGTTTGGTGCGGTTTATGGGCTGGCGGCATCATCGGGACGTATTTTTTCCAAAATGAGGCCGGTCAGGCAGTTACTGTGAATGGTTTCCGCTATCGTGAGATGATAACGAATTTTTTATAGCCCGAATTGGAAGATATGGATGTGGACGATATGTGGTTTCAGCAGGACGGTGCCAATTGCCACACAGCTAATAAAACAATGGCTCTTTTGCGCAACAAATTCAATGGCCGTGTTATCTCACGTAATGGCGATGTCAATTGGTCGCCAAGATCATGTGATTTGACACAGCTGGACCTTTTTCTTTAAGGTTATTTGAAAGAAAAGGTGTACGCCGATAAGCCAGCAACAATTCAAGAGCTAAAGGATGAGATAATTCGGCACATTAACGGCATAAAACCTCCATTATGCCTCAGGGTCATCGAAAATTTGGACCATCGGATGGAGGTGTGCCGCCGTGGTAGCGGCGCCCATTTGGCCGATATTTTGTTCCATACATAATTGAGTAATACCAATTTATCATAATAAAATAAAATTACAATAATTTCCTAAATAGTTTCTTGAAATTTAACCACCCGATATAAAGTGCATATTTGTATGTATGTTAGTAATTGATTATGATCGAAAAGAAACTACCGCTGCGAAATCTCTGTCGAAATTGAAACCTTGCCGTTACACTGTTCATAGTCTGTTTTTATCTGTTTGCATGTACTCCTCCCTATACATATATCTAATACATCCGTCGTAAGTACTTCTTGTTATTACTCAGTGTAAGAGTATAACAATTTTTGTTTTTCTTTCATCTGAAGTATTTTTCAATTATGCGCGACCATTTAAGTAGTTTATGTAAACAATGGAGTGAAATAAAAACGTCACATTAAAATGTCAAATTGACATTAGCATATAAACTATAAAATAAAGCACTGGCGCATGAAATGGATGAACAAAAAGACAGACGGACTTAAAAAAAATAAGTACTTACCAAAAGAATACATTACTCGTAGTCGTTCTTGTATTATTAAAAGTTAATAAAAATAAAAATTTGTGGGGTAAAACGAGTAAATAATAAAAAAATAATGAATGACTGAATAAATGGATGACATTAGAGGAGCTATGATGATGCTACCGCTGCTGCTGCAAAAGACTACGATGAAGATGAAGCTGATGATGGTGCCGATGAGAGTCTTAGTCTGTTTGAGTTAAAGATGGCGGTTAAATAAATATCAAATAAATAAAAATTGTATTCAAATTTAAATATTTACGCCAACCAACCAAAAGAAAACCAAAATGAAACGAAAAAGCAATTTGGAGGTGATGAAATGTACAAAAAAAAAACAACAACAAATATAAAATCATTATTAAATAAATGATTTCGGGAAATCGTTTGATATTTAACTAAATATTTGCTTTCAAATGATTTCGTTGTCTCAAATCATTGACACTTCCAGATAATTGTCTCTAGATGAACCAAACATTAATATATTGATATTTTTCGTATTTAACGGCATAACATTTGACAGAAATATATTTTTTTATCTATGGCAGAGTGAAAATAATATTAATGGGTTATTAAAATATTTGATTTTCCTGCTGTCATATATTTATGAAGTGTTTACGACAAAAAAATCGAGAATGTATTAAGGCATTAAAGATGGTGTTAATTGAACGAAACAAATTTTTTAGATAAAAATAAGTATGTATTCTTGGTTCTTTGGACGGTTTAGCTCAATTACACTACTTCAACTTTTTATACCCTTCACCACCTTAGGTGAAAATATAAAATCTTCTGTCAAAACTCACTAAATGAGAAGAAAATTACTAAAACGCTCTTAAATTGCTACGTTTCGAGATAATCGGTCCACATTTGACACTAGCTCTCATATAAGTCCAAATGACGGAAATTACTTAAATATAAGTCTGAGAAAATGTTTCAATGATGACAAAATCAAGCAAGTATTTGTTTTTACACACGAAAAAGAACAGACCTTTGACCTTAGTGGTATAAAACTTTCTTGTGTGTTGGTTTACTATTGATCACCACTATATTTATACCCTTTACCACCATAGATGGAAAAGGTATTATATGTAAGTTTGTGCAGATTTACGTTACGCATAGAACAATTTGTCTTAGACTCTTTAGTATACCAATATTCTTAAGATCACTTTCTGAGTCGATTTAGCGATGTCAGCCATCTGGCTGGCTGGACCCTCATGTAAACCATGTAATCAAAGTACAAGTCGCAATTCTAAAGATAACACTGCTCTGCAGAAAAATCCTTCTTTTAATAAAACTATGTGGAATACATGGATTTTGATGCGCTAAACTCAGATCCGTTGTCGGTTTTTCTCCATGAGATCTGGATTTTATGGGCGTGGCAAATTTTCCCCTTAAATTAGTCAGGTACGGAGACCTATTTCGTCCTAACTCGAGAACGACTCATCCGATTTTCAAAATTAAAACACTTGAATATGCATAACAAAATTGCATTTATTTTAGTCTAATATAATTTTTCTGTATCTCTTATCGTTTTGGAGTTATTTAGAAATTAATAGAGACAATTTTTTTTTCGTGCAAAATTCGTAATTTTTTTAGGTTAAAAATGTAATTAAAAAATGAATATGCATAACAAAATTGCATTTATTTTAGTCTAATATAATTTTTCTGTATCTCTTATCGTTTTGGAGTTATTTAGAAATTAATGGTGAAAATTTTTTTTCGTGCGAAATTCGTAATTTTTTAGGTTAAAAATGTAATTAAAAAAGATATAGTAAAATTGTAACATTTTAAACATTTTTCTAAGAGCTACATATCTTAAGAATAAAATATGTTATAAACCATACAAATTTTATTACCAATTTACCGCAGATACCCAATATTGCAATGCAATATTACCGTTGTATTTTAGCTTCATTACCTAATGAAATATTGGGTACCTGCGGTAAATTGGTAATAAAATTGAAAATCGGATGAGTCGTACCTGACTAATTTAAGGGGAAAAATTTACCACGCCCATAAAAAAATCCAGATCTCATGGAGAAAAACCGAAAACGGATTTGAGTTTAGGGCATCAAGATCCATATAGTCCGCATAGTTTTATTAAAAGGAAAGACAAAAAATGAATTTTATTATTTATGGTACCTCTCATACGTCCCACTTCCTGGAATATATTGGCCACAAATATCAATATTTTTTAACGAAATTTAAATTAGGATCACTGTACCAAATTTCGTTCAAATTGGTCCACATTTGACCATAGCTCCCATGCAAACTCTTTTGTTAAAATGCACTAAAGGAGACAAAAATCACTAAAACGCTCTTATTTCTAATGATAATGAAACTTTTGAGTTTAGTTTTGGCATACATTTTTTCTGTAAAAACTATAATCAATTTGTTAAATTTCGATAATCGGTCCACATTTGAACCTAGCTCTTATATAAGTCCTAAAGACTGAAACAGCTTAAATATATAAGTTTTGAGAAAATGTTTGTATTATGGCAAAATTTTGTCATATATACACAGGAAAAAGAACACCTTTGATCTTAGTGGTAAAGGGTATCATATGGTCGGGCTTGACCGATTATAGTACACGGTGTCACAAATGAGCAATTTTTGTAAAAACTTGGAAAGCTACCTAGGCCTAAGTGAGGATGTACAAAAACCATTTACAAAGATTTCGAAACACGTGCAAAATATTAAGATATTCACAAAAAAACTGTCTTCGGATAGGTCGTAGTACTTTGGTACCTCCAACTCTCACATTAGCAGAGCGATTTTAATACTCACCATCAAAAAGAATGGGGGCTATATTGAGATTGTCATTCCGTTTGTAATTTCCTTAATGTTGGCTCAAAAACCAAAATTGAAGTATATTCTGATTCTTTATGAAATTCTAAGACGATGGAGCGATGTCCGTCTGAATGTTTGACTGTCTATTGTCGGCACAATAAACCCAGCAAAACTTTGGTAATGGCAAGTACTCTGATAACTGGTTACCTTGTAACGACTACAACATACCATCCGAATAAATAATAAGTTATTACAGAAGTACTTATTTGTAATTAAGATGGTAATTTAAACTGAATGGCCCCGGTTCGAATCCCACCAAGGGCAACAATTTCTTTTAGTTTTTTTTTAATAAAAGAGTCTTTTTAAATGATTTTTGAATTTTAAGATATCAAATATTATCTTCTGTAAAAAAAATTTGTAAAACTAACTCACGTTAATGAAAAAATACCATCATGAGTCAATTTTTATTATGTAGGGGATGTTAAATACCAAACACGATTCTAATTGGTCTTAACTTGGTAAGCCCAACTTATCTGGGTCATCCTTCATCTCAACTGTGGACACACACCTCCTCATGGTATCACCCGGGGAGATAGTTTAATACCCATTAATATTGAGAGTTAACATGTTCCGAGAGTTGTCCCATAAGATCGATAAAAATGGGTTAGGATTACGGGTAGTAACCCTCTCTTGAAAAAAAATACAATGAAGAGGATAAAATTAGAATTGAAATGTCCCACTACCTAATGTTAGAGAAGGATGTCCGAAACTTCGATAGAAAGATCAAGTAGAAGAACATTTTTCAAAGCTTGGCCTATAAAATTGGAGAATATTCGCACAAGATCGAAATCCATGGAATTCTAAAATATGCTCGGACTTTGGCCTTAACAGGTTGTAACATTTATGTAAGTAAGAGTCAATCTTATGTAAAAACTTATACAAAACAGAAGATTTAAATTGTTTAAGTTTTAAAATAATTTTAAAAAAGTTTTAAAATAATTACAAAAAATCGTATAAAAATATTTTTCCAAAAATTACAACAAAGCAAAAAAAAAGCAGGGAAAAACAAAGTTATTTTCACATGATTTTGGATCTAAAAATAAAAATTGTTTATATTAATTATAAGCTGCTATGTTTTCAACTTATGAAGTAGCTCAGTGGAAGAGTCTCTACCTAGCAGTCGGAGGGTCTGGGTTCGAGCCCCCATGGGATCATAAAAAAAATTTTGTATTTCGTTTAAAAATATATGTTTTTAATAAAACAACAACAAAAAAGTTGTTTCTGTTGTTGTTGCTTTCAAATTGCTTACCCAAGTCATTACTTTTCTGCAATTGGTAAGTACTTGCCTCCAATGACATCCCCATGTTAATGTAATGACGTAAACAGCGAATGAGTAAGTAGTTCGTGTTCAATAGTTTAACTGTTTAACTCATTATTTGGTAATGAAAAGTTTTACTGGGAAACCTTATAGGTCACTGATATTTGGTATAAATATTCATCATTACTTGGGAAATTTTGGTATTGAAATCGGGAAAAATCGGTTCACATTTGACCATAGCTCCCGTAAAACCTCATCTAGGCTAATTGCTTATTTGCTAATAAATTACAAATTATAATGGCTATAAAAATAATTCGGTACATAGAAGTTTAACATAAGTATCAGGCAGCATATAAAATTTCACTAAAATCGGTTCACATTTAACCATAGCTCCCATACAAAAAACTTACGGAAACAGCCTAAATTCCACCTAAAATACACCTTAAGGCCTATAAATGATAAATTGTACTAGCATTGGCCACTAAATTTAGCGCAAGGAAGTCTTATGTCAATGCCAACCAGTTTGCAAAATTTTGTCACAATCGGTTACCATTTGACCATAGCTCCCATATAAAAAACTTGCGGAAATACAAAAATACAAAAAGAAATGGGGGTTTATGTCCGTCTATCCGTCATATAAAAGCGCGATAGCGCCTTAACGAAAAGAACTAGATTAACAAAATTTTACAAAACTATTTTCGTTATCTTAAAAGAGTTGTATTTTGAAAATGTACGAAATCGGTTCACATTTAGTTAGAGCTCTTATATAAACCTGTCCCGGGAATTGATACTATTGTAATAGCTATGACAACTAAATTTATAACAGAGAAGTTTCATGCAACTTTTGGTCAGGTTGTCAAATTGTATAGGAATCGGTCCATATTTGACCATAGCTTTAATATAAAAACCGCTCCGAGAAACCACTAAAATACCACAAATATCTGTTAAAAGCTATTAAATTATGAACTGTGCCAAATTGTTTAACGTTTACAAATGTAAACATTTAAAATAAAATTGTTCTCCATACAAATGGGTCCATATCTATTTTGGATGATGGCGGCACGGGTTAACGTAGGTCTAAGAGCATCATTTTTTAATAGTAGTTTAAGATTGGTAAGTAATGGGATGCAGTTGTTGCCTGGCGTCTCCAGCTAACAAGTAAGTATTGTATACAATTCCTACTCTAACCTCCTCTTGGTACATCTTGGTAACCCAAGCAACCTAGTTGAAGTTGCGGTAAACAACCGGTGTGTAATTTTAGGTAGGGGCTAATATGAAAGGGAGTTATCTTAGAGCCATTTAAGCGTATTTTGTCTAAGGGTTTAAGATATTTGTACTTGCTATGTACAATTATCGAATCGTGTCTCGAAATGCAATAAATCCCCCCTGCTACGGCAGCTGGCACAAGGATTTTGGAGATGCCTCCAAACCAATTATATCCGAAGATACCAGACTTTTAAATCAAACATAAGCGTGAAGGAAATTTAAAGTTTCCTCTGCACTCTGCGAAAATCAGTTTGGGTTCAGAGAAAACCGTTCTTGTATTGATCTAATCAACGCAGTAAGAATAGTACTAGGGCAATGTAACAATTCCGGGCTAAGTATGTGGATTTTAAATTTCGAGTTATTCACAAAGGTAAATTGTCAAATCCGTTTAAAATTACTACTGGAGTATCGCAGGGATGTATCTTGTCACCAATACTTTTTATCCTCGTCATTGACAACTTAATGCGCATGGTCTTTTAAGTCAAAGCTCAGGTCACGTTCAAGAAAATACTAACGCTGTCACTGTTAAATCTCGGGCAGTTGGGCTGAATATCAAGATTTCCAAGACAAGCCCGTCGACATACATCAATGTAGATAACGAGGTCATTGGATCCACGAAAGGTGGAGCCGACGATGATATTGAATCGCTTATTAATAAGGCAAAATATGTGATATTTTGAAATCTCGGAAAATTCAACAACAACTAAGTTACGAATATACAACTCGAAACTTGGAAACGCACTTCGAAACTTGGGACGCACAAACATGCACCGTATTTTAAAGTTCTGCCCATACAAAGTCTGACGAAATCTGCAAAAAAAAAACACAACTTAATGAAAAATGCAAATCACAACCGACAAAGAACTGTTTAATGAGAGTTTAACATTCATGATCCCATTGGGTATAACTGTTACTTCCATGACCTTAATAAGGAGGAATTATTTTTGAGCCGCAGATAGAACCGAGAGTGTGGAATAATGTAGTGCCATTTCGTATTATTCTTCTTCTTCTTCTGTTATCCTTGACTCCCAGTGGAGCATAGGGCCTCAACAATCCTTTTATATCGGACTCTATTGCGAGATGTTAGGCATACATCATTCCATGAATAGTTTGCTGCTTGTAACTCCTCATCAATTGATCTTCTCCATGTTCTAGCAGGTGCACCAACACGATGGCCGCTTGGATTCCAACAAAGCGCTTGTCGAGCAAAGTTGGTATTTGGCCTTCGAAGTATGTGGCTTATCCATCGCCATTTCCGTTGACATACCTCTGTGGAAGCAGGGATTTGGTTTGTTGCATTAAGTAGATCTTCATTTCTTATGCGATTCGGCCACCATATATTAAGAATTTGTCTTAAGCATTTGTTTATAAAGGTTTGCAGTCGTTTATCGATGGCATTTGTACGTTTCCATGTTTCGCAGCCGTAATACAGGATGGACTTGACATTCGAGTTATATATTCGTAACTTAGTTGTTGTTGATATTTGCCGAGATTTCCAAATTGCTCGAAGAATGCCGAATGCAGATTTTGCCTTATTAAAACGCGATTTAATATCCTCGTCTGCACCACCTTTTGTAGTTACTAAACTTCCCAGGTAATTGAAGATATCTATACGCCCAATAACCTCGTTATTCACATTAATGTGTGTCAACGGGTTTGCGCCATAGCCTCCAGGCATAATCTTTGTCTTGGAAATATTAATTTCAAGACCAGCTGTACGAGATTCAGCAGTAATAGCGTTAGTATTCTCTTGAAGGTGGCCAGAGCTTTGGCTTAGAAGACATGCGTCATCGGCATATTCCAAGTCCTCAAGTTGTTTAAAGGGTGTCCATTGGATACCGTGTCTACCATTTAGAGCCGTACGCATTATATTGTCGATGACGAGGATAAAAAGTATAGGTATCCTTGTCTTACTCCAGTAGTAACATCGAACGGATCTGATAGTTAACCCTTGTGTAGGACCCGACTTTTCAAAACAAACTTACATTGCCCGGATTAAGTTGAGAATTTTCGTCGGCATGTTACGATTTTCTAAAATTCTCCATAGATAGCTTCTATTGACACTGTCGAAGGCCTTCATAAAGTCGATAAACGCTAGGTAAATAGGTCTTCTTACTGTGTTGATTAGATCAACACAAGAACGGTTTTCTCTAAACCCAAACTGATTTTCGGGGAGTGTAGAGGAAACTGCATCGGATATTCTGTTCAAAATTACACGACTTAGTATTTTGCTAGGTATTGGGAGAAGTGTTATACCCCTGTAGTTACCCAGCAAAACTTTGGTAATGGCAAGTACTCTGATAACTGGTTACGTTGTAACGACTACAACATACCATCCGAATAAATAATAAGTTATTACAGAAGTACTTATTTGTAATTAAGATGGTAATTTAAACTGAATCGCCCCGGTTCAAATCCCACCAAGGGCAACAATTTTTTTTAGTTTTTTTTTTATTAAAAGAGTCTTTAAATGATTTTTGAATTTTAAGAACTTAAATATTATCTTCTGTAAAAAAAATTTGTAAAACTAACTCACGTTAATGAAAAAATACCATCATGAGTCAATTTTGATTATATAGGCGATGTTGAATACCAAACACGATTCTAATTGGTCTTAACTTGGTAAGCCCAACTTATCTGGGTCATCCTTCATCTCAACTGTGGACACACACCTCCTCATGGTATCACCCGGGGAGATAGTTTAACACCCATTAATATTGTGAGTTAACATGTTCCGAGAGTTGTCCCATAAGATCGATAAAAATGGGTTAGGATTACGGGTAGTAACCCTCTCTTGAAAAAAAATACAATGAAGAGGATAAAATTAGAATTGAAATGTCCCACTATCTAATGTTAGAGAAGGATGTCCGAAACTTCGATAGAAAGACCAAGTAGAGGAACATTTTTCAAAGCTTGGCCTATAAAATTGGAGAATATTCGCACAAGATCGAAATCCATGGAATTCTGAAATATGCTCGGACTTTGACCTTTACAGGTTGTAACATTTAAGTAAGTAAGAGTCAATCTTATGTAAAAACTTATACAAAAAAGAAGATTTAAATTGTTTAAGTTTTAAAATAATTTTAAAAAAATTTTAAAATAATTACAAAAAATCTTATAAAAATATTTTTCCAAAAATTACAACAAAGCAAAAAAAAAGCAGGGAAAAACAAAGTTATTTTCACATGATTTTGGATCTAAAAATAAAAATTGTTTATATTAATTATAAGCTGCTAAGTTTTCAACATATGAAGTAGCTCAGTGGAAGAGTCTCTGCCTAGCAGTCGGAGGGTCTGGGTTCGAGCCCCCATTGGATCATAAAAAAATTTTGTATTTCGTTTAAAAATATATGTTTTTAATAAAACAACAACATAAAAGTTGTTGCTGTAGTTGTTGTTGCTTTCAAATTGCTTACCCAAGTCATTACTTTTCTGCAATTGGTAAGTACTTGCCTCCAATGACATCCCCATGTTAATGTAATGACTTAAACAGCGAATGAGTAAGTAGTTCGTGTTCAATAGTTTAACTGTTTAACTCATTATTTAGTAATGAAAAGTTTTACTGGGTATTGCAGTCTTTTGGGTCACCCTTTTTTGGTATTTTGACTAGTATACCTTCATTCCAAGAGGTTGGCAGAGCTTCTTCTTCCATATTTTACGCACGAATGGGTGCCACAATCTCGACGATCCTTCGACATCACATAAATGCATCTCCGCTGAAATATTGTCATTGCCCGGGGCCTTGTTGCCTTTAAGGATTTTAATAGCGTTCTTCACTTCTTGTATTGTTGGCGGACTGTCGGAAATTCCTCTGAATATACTATCATGGTTGGTTTCATTATGCACTTTTCGTATTATGGTACCATAGAATTGGTTTTTTTTATACCAGAAAAGGACTGCAACTGCAAAAACATTCTGAAGGAAGCTTTTCCAAAATTTTATGATTTCTTTGGATCTCTCCAATTCATACCGCCAGAGCAGTAAAACAATGGATTAGTCAACAAGGTGTTCACTATTGGATTAACCCTCATATTCACCAGAAATTCATCCAGTAGAAAATGTCTAGCGTTGGCTTGCAATACTTCATGAATTCGGATTTCCGCAGTTGCTATGTACTTTAATCAGAATGAAAAAAAATTGTTTTAAAAATTGCAAAAATGGAAATTGGTCTTCATAAAGAATTTTTTAAATTAAACTAAAGCCATCTCCGATGAGAAATGTTTATTCATCTTATCTAAACTCAAAACATAATGAGAATTCCTCGTATTCCAAAACCAGACATGTACCACATCATGATTATAAAAAATTTGTCATGATGAAAAAAATGTCATTTACGTTTTTCCTTAAGTAATAATGATGCTTTATTAATGTATTTGTGTATATCGAATCGTGAGTTATATGGAAATCCATACAACTCAAACACTTTTCACACACATGTGTACTAACACTTTAAAAGGATTTTCCTTTCGGCTGGGTGTCATACACATTTATAATTTTTTGGTACATCTCCTTATATATGAATTATGCTTTAGCTCTTTTATATGAACATGTAAAATGGAAAATTTCACTTTGAAGGAAACAATCAGTCAAATTTATAATTTAGTTGATCCGACAGTCAGTCACTTAATCACGAAGTCATTGATATTTAAGTCCTTTTTGACATTATTCCCCCGCAAAAAGAAGGAAATGTCATACACATATATCCCTTTTAAAACTCGTGCTAAACTCGGGAATGTTTGAATTTTTTATTAATTCATCATGTTTATCGAAATGAGCAGCAGACGGCAGAAGGGAAGTGTTTCTGGAAGTAACCTTAGTAATTGGTTGTTGGAGGCTGATGATAATCCAGATGAAATTTCAAATATGACTTTACAATTTTTAGTTGTGTTAATGTTTAAATTACTAGAAATTAAGCCTAAAATTCTGTGTTTTTTGTTGATAATTATGTTTAAAGATTGTTAATTGACATTACAGTAAAATTAAGTTAATTACTCACGATAAGAAAAATATTTAAATATACATTAGATTCTTAAAAGGTTTAAATATTAAAACACCTTTAACTAGTCGATAGGATTTTAACACAAATTTTATTATTTAAGTAATTAAGATGGATTTACTGTAATAGTTGTTAGCAGACTTTCTCATCAGTGACTAATTTCAGGAACTTTTGCAATATTCCTTAACATATGATTTAACTTTTTTTATACCCACCATCAAAAAGGAAGGGGGGGGGGGGGTATATTGAGATTGTTATTCAGTTTGTAATATCCTTAATATTGGCTCAAAAACCAAAACAGTATATTCTGAATCCTTATGAAATTCTAAGACGATTGAGTGATGTCCGTATGTTGTCGGCACGATAAAACCTTAACGAAAGGTTCTAGGTCATTGAAATTTCGCACAAATATTCTTCATTTCATGGAAAATTTTGGTATTGAAATCGGGCAAAATCGGTTCACATTTGACCATAGCTCCCGTATAACCTCGTCTAGGCTAATCGCTTATTTGCTAATAAATGACAAATTACAACAGCTATGATGAAGCACTACGTAGCATATTAAATTTTATCGAAATCGGTTCACATTTCACCATAGCTCCCATACAAAAAACTAACGGAAACAGCCTAAATTCCACCTGAAATACACTTCAATGCCAATAAATAATAAACTGTAATAGCTTTGGCCACTAAATTTAGCACAAAGAAGTCTTATGTGAATACCAGCCAGTGTACAAAATTTTGTCACAATCGGTCACCATTTGACCATAACTCCCATATAAGAAACTTACGGAAACACAAAAATACAAAAAGAAAAGGGGGCTTATGTTCGTCTGTCCGTCGGATAAAAGCACGATAACTCCTTAAAGAAAAGGGCTTGTGGCGTAATATAAATTTATCTTATTTCCTAATTAAAATAACACTTGTTTTGAAAATACTTGTTTTGAAATATTATCTTTAAATCACAAAAACATTGAATTTCATTTTTATTGTCATTAGAAAATAAAAAAAATCTTTTTATTCTTCTTTTAAATTTTTAAAAATATAAAAGCGTAATTTTTTGTAAAAAAATAATTTTTTTACAAAACTTTAAAATTATATTTTGTATCTACATAGAAGTTTTGCATAAGCCCTAGGCAGCATATAAAATTTCATCAAAATCGGTTCACATTTAGTCATAGCTCCCATACAAAAAAACTTACGGAAACAGCCAAAATTTCACCAAAAATATACTTAAATGCCAATAAATCCAAAACTGTAATAGATATAACCACTAAATTTAGCACGAGAAGGTCTTATGCCAATGCCAAACAGTGTGCAAAATTCTGTCACAATCGGTCATCATTTGATCATAGCTCCCATATAAAAAACTTTCGGAAACACAAAAATACAAAAAGAAAAGGGTGTTTATGTCCGTCTGTCCGTCAGATAAAAGCGCGATTGCGCCTTAACGAAAAGGGTTACATCAACAAAATTTTAAAAAATGAAGTTTTATGAATGCCAGCCAGTGTGCAAAATTTGGTTACAATCGGTTACTTTTTGAACATAGCTCCCATATGTTAGAAACTTACAGAAACACAAAAATACAAAAAGAAAAGACGGTTTATGTCCGTCTTTCCGTCAGAGAAAACCGTGATAGTTCCTTAACTACAAGAGCTAGAGAGACAAAATTTAGCAAAAGTATTTTCGATATGTTATAGAAATTGTGTGCTGAAAATAGGTAAAATCGGTTCACATTTAGTTAGAGTTCCCATGTAACCCTACCCCAGGAATCACATTTATGCTGATAAATTGAATAAAATTGTAAAATCTATGTCTATTCAATTTAGAAAAGAGAAGTCATATGCAACTTTCAGTCAGTATGTCAAATTTTATAGAAATCGGTCCATTTTTGATCATAGTTTTCATATAAAAACCGCTCCCGGTAACCACAAACTGCCACAAACGCCAGTTAAAAGCTATTAAATTATAAACTGTCGGCTATGCCCACTAAATTTTGCACAAATAAACTTTATAGTACCTGCTTGACCGATCCTTGCTCGGGGCTTTATGATAAGCATTTTGAGGCAAATTTTAAAGTTTTTATATATTTTATTTTATACAGTTACAGTTTAACTCATTTTAAATAATTTTGAAAATTGGTCATACCAACAGAAACCTCCGTCGACTCATGCGCAACAACTTTGCTAAAGATTATAGTCTGATCAAATGCACAGTTTACGATTTAATTCATTTTGAGTAGTTTTCAGCGTCGCCGCCTGAAGTCGTTCATACCACTAAGAAACCTTCATCTGCTTATGCGTAACAACTTTGCTTATGATCATAACATGATCAAATGCACAGTTTACGATTTAATTCATTTTGAGTAATTTTCAGTGGCGCCACCTGTCGGACTTTGGTCATTCCAATTAATAGACCTTCGTCGGATTATCCGCAATAACTTTGCTAAAAATTATAGCATGATTAAATGTACAGTTTACGATTAAATTGACTTTAAGTAAATTTCAGTGGCGCCACCTGTCGAAATTTCTTCATACCAACTAAGAAACCTTCGTCGGCTCATGTGCAACAACATTGCTAAAGATTATAGCATGATTATATGTACAGCTTACGATTAAATTGACTTTGAGTAATTTTCAGTAGCGCCACCTGTCGGAAATTATTCACACCAATTAAAAAGTATTCGCCGGCCATGCGCTACAACTTTGCAAAAGATCATAGTATGATCAAATGTACAGTTTACGATTTAATTAATTTTTAGTAATTTTCAGTGGCGCCACCTGTTGGAAATTCGGCTTACCAACTTAAAAACCTCCGCCGGCTTATCCGCAACATCTTTGCTAAAGAGCATAACATGATAAAATTCACAGTTTACTATTCTTTAAAGAACATACATACAGACAAACATTCATTTGTTTTAAAGTTATAACATTACTAATTTTTTTTCCCTTTTTATCCTCTTATTTCAAAAAGTTCCATATGCATAATTGGTACTTCTTTGGTACCAATTGAATTCGGTACATTTTATTAGAAAGCAGTTAACATAATTTCCTATTCATATTACTTTTGTAGATGTTAAGTTATCAGTTTATCCCTTTTTTACACATTTTGGCCACAAAATCAAAAAAGTACCAAATACGTGTTCAATACTTCTTTCACATCTATTGATTGCAGTACAAAGTTTCTTTCTATATTCCTTAGTTTAAAATATAAGAGTGGGTTAAAAAGGTACCAAAAAAACTATTTTCACCCTTTTTTACCCCTTATCGGACATAGTTTCAAAAAAGTACCAAACACCTGTCCGTTTATTTTCATAGCTGTTTAAAACGTAATTTAAATTTTGTTTCTATACCTATTACTTAAGGAGATATAGCGTTTTCGTTTTTCCCCTTTTTACCCGTTTTTACCCTCTTAGAGGCAAAGGTTCCAAAAGTCCCTTCTTCTTCGACCTATACATCAAAAAAGATACCCACTGTCCAAATTTTATCAAAATCGATAGTAATTCTATATATATATATATATATATATATATATATATATATATATATACATTATATATATATATATATATATACATACAATTATTGCTCGTTTAAGAATATAAGATTAATACGAGCCAGTATATTAAATTTTGTAACAATCGGTCAACATTTGACTATAGTTCTTATATATATAACATCCCCTTTTTATATCTGCAATCAAAGGATTTGGAGGTACATTTCTGTATATTAAGATTGCGTCTATAATATTAGATAGCTATCAATCAATGTTAGGTCCAGACTTTATACACGGTAGATGCATTGGGAACTCCTAATAAAATATATTAACCTGCCGTGTTACTATCAACATGTTTATGGCACAACGAAACAGCTTATTAATGTTAAACTATATTCGGTTATGAAACAGCATTTTGTCCAAGGTAAATACTTGGGAAACCACTTAGATACTTTTAAATGTTGAACTATAGTAACTATACCACTGCAACCGAATTTAGTCCAAATATTTTGCTAACAATACCAACTAGCGTAACAACTTTTTTCGAATTTGGTCCACATTTTGAATTAGCTGCACCCTCCTAGATATATGAGAGCTGTTTCTAAATTTAACACAACTACTCGTAGATGGTGGGTATATAAGATTCGATACAGCCGAATATAACACTCTTACTTGTTTTAAATTTAAAAATTAATTTTCAACCTTTTTACATACAAAAAAAATAACTTCATAATTTTGATCCATAGATTACCACATTTGTAATTTACAAAATCTTGCACAACATATGTTGAATGAATTTTCCAAAAACCCACACAAGCCTCGTACTATTTTAAATTTCCCACACTTTTACTGAAATTTACCTCCATATAAATCTGGGCATTTACCTCATTAGTCGGGTGTTTTTCTGGTGGGTCACATAGAAATTCCTATATTATTTCAACAAATTATTTTGACTGTTTTCATAGGATGGATGATCGGTATTAAAACAAACTAATTACTCGCACCAAAATCTGTTTAGCTACAAACTAAAGATTACAAACATGTTCTATGGTCCACTAATAACAACAACAACTGTTGAAACAGTTGAAGTTTTTACAATCGGACTTGTGTGGTGGATCAACTAAACCACACAAAATAATCTTTCGAAAAACATTTTGTAATAAAAACGTTTACATGATATTTTTATGATGAACTGAGTGAGTATCTATTTAGTAGAGCACACGCGTCAAGAAAGGAAGTAATTTTTCGTAGGCTGTCGAAGTTTTTCCCACATGGAACTCCCATTTTGTGTTTTTTGGTTTAATCTTAAACCAGAGGTTCGAAAGGCTTAATTCCTAATTCCGTATTTTAAAATCAAATTTATTTTAGTGTTCACATCATTCCCAAAATACATTCACCTGAATCAAGTCATAAGTCTTAACTTTTAAGAATTAACAAACATTATTTTAAATTTCCTGAGAATTCATTCTTAGGGAATTTAAAATCAGTTAGATTTAACTCAAATTATTTCAATTCTTAATCTAATACAAAAAGGCTTGAAAATTTTTTAACAAATCATTTTGTAAAGGCAAACAAAAATAAAGTTATTGAGACAAACCATGCAGTTCAAAAAATATCTTTGGAATGGTACCTATGAGCATAATGAAATAAGTCTCTACGAAATAAATCCATTATTATTATTATTATTATTATTATTATTATTATTAATAATATTATTATTATTATTATTACTGTTGTAATTATTATTATTATTATTATATAGGAAGACACATGGTTTCAATGCGATGTTTTTAGACCTGTAGGGCATATACAAATAAAATTTCTGTGAAAAATTTCAAAAACTTATTAAGTTGACTTATGCGAAATTTTTAATAACACAAAAATTGTTGTTTTTTATTGGTCTTAAATTTAGAAAAACTATTTTGAAAATAATATAAATAACCATAAAAAATAAAGGTTTTTTTGTACACATAATCTATAACCTCATCCAGATCCGAAGACATAGAGACAGACAGACAGATTTCCTAAAATTCTATAACCTGCCGAAATTATATTAAAAGAATCAAGTAATGAAAGTTAAAATGTTTTTTCCTTCAAAATTTGACATAAGTTCTTTTTTCTTATTAACAGTTTTTTCTGTTTACTCATGTAAGTACGTATTTGTTTTAAAACAATTTTGTTAAACATTTTGTAATAAAAATGAGTGACACCGATTTTTCTTGCGACGATTCCATTGTGGATAAGACTTACGAAGTTCCTAAGCCAAAAAGATCAAATCGTACCTACAGGAGGCCTAGTTCAAGAAATGACTTGCTTTTTAACAAATATTTTGAAATTATCCGCGAGGTAAGAAAGTTTTTTTTTATTTAGTAATAAGAAAATCATTCAAAGAAGAGAGAGCCCATTTAACCAGGATACATGTTTTATTTTCATAATAATTTTCCATTCTTAATAAACTTAGTCTAATGGCCACAGCTTTACTTCTAATTTTTTCTTCAATCACTAGTTAAATAATACAGAATTCCAAACTAGCCACGGTGGTATAGTAGCTAAATGCCTAACATGTAAACTAGAAATTAAAGGAGCATCTTATGTTACTTCAAACTTTTTAAGACATCTAAAAAAGCACGATTTGATTTTTAAACAATACACAAATGAAAAGTTTGACATTGCCAATAAAGATAATACTAAAACTTCTTTGGATAAAATGCTTATGGACGTTTTTGCTGATAGTTTGATTCCATTTACATTACTAGAATCGATGCCATTTAAAAATTTTATAGAAAAGCTTAATAGCAGTTACTCTCTTCCCAGCCGTCCAACTGCAATGAAACTTATAAAAAAAAAATTTTTTCAAGTCAAAGATGAGGTGAAACAACAAATTGAACTCGCTGGGACCGTCTGTACTACTGCAGACATATGGTCTTCTTCAAATCGCTCTTTTTTTGGCTACACGTGTCACTGGTTGGATGACAATTTAGATCGAAAATCTGTAGCTTTAGCGTGTAGAAGGTTTTCAGGTTCACATACTTTTTTGAAAATAAATGAACTTCTTAATGAAATTCATAATGAATATAATTTAAACAATGGCAATATAATCGCAACGGTTACTGACAACGGTTCTAATTTTGTAAAAACGTTTAAAGAATATGGAATTGAGCGGTATTATAATACAATGGATTTTATAACTGAGGAAGATGAGTACACATTCGAAAATAATAATTTACAAAATTATCTACCAATACACATTCGATGCTGTTCACACACTTTAAGTCTTTTGGCGACAAAAGATTTTGAAAATAATTTAAAAAAAACCTTAAACTATGACTACCACAAAGAGGTATTAAGTAAAAAATGTATTGAAAGCTTAAAATAATAATTTATTAACATTTTTGTATCTATTATTATTTGAACTTAATTTTAAGGTCATTCAAAAATGTTCACTAATATGGAACAAGTCACATAGACCAAAATCTGCAGAGCTGATAAAATCATTTTTAGGAATTTCTTTAAAATCTCCAGTAATTACAAGGTGGAATTCTTTGTATGATTCATTTAAACAAATTTTTGAGTTTAAAGACAAAATTAAAGAATTTTGTGAAATTTTGAATGTGCCAATTCTAACGGAAAATGATCTTTTATATATAGAGGAATATATTTTAATTAATGGCCCTATAGCTGAAGCTATTGATTTTCTTCAACAAGAAAAAAATATTTTATTTGGCTATATGCTTCCAACTCTTGCTACAATAAGAAATAAATTAAATAAATTAAAAATATCAATACATTTAAAAATTTTAAAGCAAGAAATAATAGAACTCATGGAACAAAGTTTAGTTATAAGGTTTTCAAAATACTTTGCTTTAGAGAGTGACGTAGATATGGCAATAATAGCTTCAGCGATATGTCCTGATGTGAAATTTAAATGGATAAAGACTTTAAACCCTTCACTAACACAAACCAATATTGAAAATATAATCAAACGAATAAAATCAAAAATCGAAAAAGAAGCCTACAAGGATTTAGAATTATTTGTGCCGAAACCGACAAATACGTTTTTTAGTTTCGATTTGACAGGTAATTAAATCAAAAATTGTTAAAACAATAGAATTTCTTAAAATATTTTTTTAGATGAAACAGCAACCAGTTCCATAAATTCAAATGCAAATAATGAATTTTTGAGCTTTATGGTTGATTCTTCTACAGACCTAAGTGTATTTCGACGGTATCCGAAACTTAAAGAAATTTTTAAGAAATATAATACCCCACTACCATCGTCTGCTCCTGTGGAAAGAATGTTTTCTTATGCTGGATTAGTTAATGCTCCAAGGCGCTCTTCCCTTACAGATGAGAACTTTGAGCAATTGGTAATTTTAAAAGTTAATTCCAAAAATTAAACACAATTATTAAGTTACTTATTTTATAAATAAAAAATGAAAGCATTAACTTTAAAAAGTACTCAAGATCAATTATTTAAGGCAGTTTCACATTAATATTAGCCTAAAATTTCAGAAATGAAAGCTTTTCAGTTTGCACAAAATAGAAAAATAAAACAAGCATATACATATTACAAAGTATTCAAAATTCAGTTTCCATTCAAAAATTTTATAAGAGACGAAAATGTCGTTTTTTTATTAAAATTGTATACTCATATTTGAAAAGCTTATTTTGCTACAAAATATCAAAACTAGAGATAATATACTCTTACATATCAGCACATTTTTACATGTATATGTATTTAAATACAAAAACTTATGTCAAAAAAAAATTATTTTTGTTTTTTTATAAATTTTTGAAGAAATTATTTATAATTTTGCAGATCTTCATTGGTTGAATTTCTGCTAAAGATTAAGTCATTATAAATGAAAGACTGTTTATATTACCATAATTCTGCATACCTAGATATGTTTAAAAAGTTATAGTTTTACAAATAAATGCAAAAATACACAATTTCTGCCTTAAAATAGCCACATTAGGGTAGTTCTGAACGAACATTAAAGAATACATGCATACTTTTATTAAAATGTGTTAAAGCTAAAACATTAACATATTTTAATAGGTTAATTTTGATATATTTTGTTTCTAAAGTTTGTACTAACAATAAATATCGCATTTGTTCATATAATATTTTCGTTTTTTTTTTAATATATTTTTATTCAATGACCACACATTTTGAAAAATCTGGTAGAGTTTTTAAAACCTTGCCCTCGAAAAAGTAAGAATATCAAATGTTTGGTTTTAAATCAAGTATCTTAAGTTCATCTCCACCCTAATGTATCACAAAATTAATTTAAAAAAAAAAAAAAAAATCAATTTGGACTAGTTTGAATTAAGAATAAGAAATGTTAATTCAAATTGGAGTAGAGGAATTACGAACAATTTTATTCATTCAAGTTGATTTTAAATTCCTATGGGATTTAATTCTCTAAGAATTATAAATAAATTCATTTTTTTGAATGGTTTTATGGGAATTAAACTTAAAATATTGTGAATTCATTTTTAAATTCCTAGGAATTAAGCTAATATTGAATCAAGTCTTTCGAAGCTCTGTCTTAAACATATGTTGATTACAACATAAATATAAGGAAGGAAAGGGTATTTGAAACAGGTAAACACATTCAATATTATTATATATATTTACATATATATATTTACATATATATATATTTTTTTTTATTTGGAAAAAATATTAGTTTAGAAAGAAATTTTATTCAAATTTAAATTTTTCGATTTTGTTAAGTAGTTTTTTTCTATCGAGGGTTGACTTTTATGTTTTGACATTCACCATTTTTAGTTCTATCAACTTTTTAAAATTTAATTTAACTACAAATTTGACAGTAGACATATATCGGACGCTACAAAAGTACAGCGACAGGGGCAGCAGATGACGCCATATTTCTTGCTGATCTTTTGACATTTCTCTTTGTCTTCTCTTCTATTTCATGATGGAAAGAAGAATGAACCAACAACGAGTCGAAATTATTAAAATTTACTACTGAAATTCGGAGTCAGTGGCATCAACGTTGAGAGAAAAATCATCTTCAGCAATGAGGCACATTTCTGGTTGAATGGCTTCGTCAATAAACATAATATGCGTTATTGGTCAGGCAGGAATCCACACGTACACCATGAGTATTCAACGCATCCCAAAAAAAAGTTATGATTTGATGCGGTTTACGGCCGGGCGATGTCATTGGGCCATACTTCTTCCGTAATGATCAAGACCGGCACATTACTGTGAAAGAGAATCACTACCGTTCAATGATAACGGAATATTTTTGGCCCCAATTGGATGATATGGACTTGGAGGACATGTGGTTCCAACAGGACGGCACCAAAGGCCAAACAGCTAATGTCACAATCAATTTATTGAAAACCAAGTTTGGAGAATGTATTATCTCACGAAATGGTCTAGTCGATTGGCCGCCTCGGTCTTGCGATTTGACGCCGTTAGACTAATTCGTGTGGGGCTACGTCAAGTCTTTGGTCTATGCCAACAAGCCAGCGATGACTGATGAACTTCGTACGAATATCGAACGTGAAATTGCATCAGTCTCGACCAATTTATGTTTAAAAAACATAGAGAATTGGGTTCAGCAAAGTTGGGCAAAGTCCCTCTGATTTTGAATTTTAGAAAAAAACAAATAAGAGTGTTATATTCGGCTGTGCCGAATCTCACATACCCACCATCAAGTTGTGTTAAATTTAGAAATATATTTCATATATCTAAGAGGGTGCAGCTAATTCAAAATGTGGCCAAATTCGAAATTATTTGTTACGTCAGTTGATATTGTTGGTAAAATGTTTGGACTAAATTTGGTTGCAGTAGCTTTATTGTTCAACATTTAAAAGTATGTAAGTGGTTGCCCTAGTATTTACTTTGAACAAAATTCGTTATCGTAACTGGGTATGGTTTTATATTAATAAGTTTTTTAATACTTTTCGTTTAGCTTAATATTAAGTAAAGATAAACGTGTTGATAGTAATACGTATTTTTTTTTTTTTTTTTTTTTTTTTGTTAGGAGTTCCTAATGCATCTACCGTATATAAAGTCTGGACATTGGTGCAATCTTAATATGCTGGTTGTACCTCCGAATCTTTTTAATTGTAAATAGATACAAAAGGGGGATGTCTTATGATTGACCGATTGTAACAAAATTTTACACACTGTATATTATATATGTATATATATATAACTTTTAACTGGCCTTTGCTGCATTTATTTTGGTTTCCGGGAGTGGTTTTTATATGAAAGCTATTGTCAAATATGAACCGATTCCCATAATATTTGATATACTGACCAACAGTTGCATAAAACTTCTCTATTATAAATTTAGTCGTCATAGCTATAACAATTGTATTCAATATATTAGTATTAATGTGTATCCCGGGGCGGGGTGGGAGCTCCAACTAAATGTGAACCGATTTCGTCCATTTTCAACACATAACTTCTTCAAGATATCGAAAATGCTTCTGTAAGATTTTGTTGCAGTATCTGATGGACAGACGGACACAAACCCCCTTTTCTTTTTGTATTTTCGTGTTTCCGTAAGTTTTTTATATGGAAGCTATCATCAAATGGTAACAAAATTTTACACACTGGCTGGCATTGACATAAGACTTCCTTGCACTAAATTTAGTGGCTAATACTATTACATTTTATCATTTAATGGCATTTAAGTGTATTTTAGGTGGAACTTAGGCTGTTTCTGTAAGTTTTTTTGTATGGGAGCTATGGTTAAATGAGAACCGATTTCGATGAAATTTTATATGCTGCCTAGTGCTTATGTACCGCCTAGCACTCATCATGACTTTTATAATTTGTCATTTATTAGCAAATAAGCGTTTAGCCTAGACAAGGTTATACGGAAGCTATGGTCAAATGTAAACTGATTTTGCCCAATTACAATACCAAAATTTTCCAAGATATGAAGAATATTTATGCCAAATTTCAGTGACCTGTATCCTTTCGTTAATTTTTTATCGTGCAGACGGACAAACATCGCACAGTCGTCTCATTCGGATTCAGAATATACTTTAATTTTTGTTTTTGAGCCAATATAAAGGAAATTACAAACGGAATGACAATCTCAATATACCCCCCATTCTTTTTGATAGGGTATAAAAAGAAATATCATGAAAAAAAATGTTTAATATGTTATGTATGTTCTCTTTTGAAACCGCAAAGTGGATAACCCGATATTTATTGTCAAATTGTAGAACTGTAGAACTTGGTATTTCAGGGCCCTATTTCACTAAGCTACAAGTTTACAATTACAAGTGTTTTTGCCTGTAAAATTGTGAACTTGTAAATAATTGTGTTTCATTATGCATTAAACACCAGACTTCTGCAATGAAACATTCTTAATCTCAAATCACAGTAAAATTCTTAAATGGTGTCGATCAGTGCAAAAGAAAAATAGAAAAGAAAGAGAAACGAATGAGTATTGCAAAATCAAGTTTGGTGTTACAACTCAATTCGAATAAAGAAAAATGAGAAGAGAATCAAAACATTGTTTGTTTCATTTACAACGTGTGTTTTTTTCTTTCATGTATATTAAGAGAGTAACACTAAAAATTCTAAAAACAATCTAAGTAAATGAATGACAGTTGCACATTCCCTTATTTAAGTGATTGATTAACTGCTAATTAAAAAACATCTTTTTGTGATAGAAGTGATTGATAAATTGATAATTTTTTTTGTGAAAGAAGTAAAAAATTAAGAGGTTAGTATACATATATTTTTAATATTCTGTATTTGCATAATAATAATAATAATAATATTTTGTATTTACCATAAAAATGGTAAATTTTGAAAATTTCCAATAAAAATGGTAATATTCGAAAATTTTCCGTAAAAATGGTTAATTTTGAAAATTTCACATAAAAATGGTAAATTTTGAAAAATTGCCATAAAAATAATAAAGATTGAAAATTTCCGATAAAAATGTTAAATTTTGAAAATTTCCGATAAAAAATAGTAAATTTTGAAAATTTTCCATAAAAATGGTAAATTTTGAAAATTTGCAATAAAAAAAGGGAAATTTTGAAAATTTCTGATTAAAATGGTCAATTTTGAAAATTTGCCATAAAAATGGTAAATTTTGAAAATATCCGATAAAAATATAAATTTTGAAAATTTCCAATAAAAATTGTAAATTTTAAAAATTTCCCATAAAAATGGTAAATTTTGAAAATTTCCCATAAAAATGGTAAATTTTGAAAATTTCACATAAAAAAGGGAAATTTTGAAAATTTCCGATTAAAATGGTCAATTTTGAAAATTTGCCATAATAATGGTAAATTTTGAAAATTTCACATAAAAATGGTCAATTTTGAAAATTTCCCATAAAAGTAGGAAATTTTGAAAATAAGAATGGGAAATTTTAATATTTTCCCAGTTTTATGGGAAAATTCTAAAATTTACCATAAAAATAGGAAATTTTAAAAATATCCCTTAAAAATAGGAAATTTTAAAACTTTTCCATAAAAATGGAAAAATTGGAAAACTTAAAAGTTTTCCTTTTTAAAATATCTGTTTTTTAGGATATATTAAAAATTTCCCATTTTTATTAGAAATTTAAAATTTTTTTCCCATTTCTATGGGAAATTTTCCTTTTTATTCGAAATTTCAAAAATTTTATTTTTAAAAATTTCCTATTTTTGTAAGAAGTTTTAAAAGTTTAAATTTTTGTAAGAAGGTTTCAAAATTTTCAATGTTTATGGGAAATTTCCAAAATTTCCCATTTATATAGGATATTTTAAAAATTTCCCTTTGTGATAAGAAATTTTTAAATTTTCCTATTTTTATGGAAAATTTTCAAAATTTCCGATTTTATATAAAAAAATAAAATTCCTGCTCTAAAAAATCAATTTTAAAAGATATCGCGCAGAAATTGCTTAAAAAATTTAATCAGAAAATAAAAAGCAGTCATTGCTTGATATAATATTAAATCAAAATAACTGTCACATATTGATTGATATAATAAAACTCAAAGTCTGATAATTTGCAATATACACAAATATAAATAAAAAGTATATTTTATTTTATTATAACTTTAAAAATTAGTAAAGAATTAATTAATTTTAGTTTTTTTAAGAACTTTTAAGTTAAATTAAAAGAACTTTTAAGTTAAATAAAAAATAAAAATAAGAAAGTAAACATTAATTTTATTTTTTTTTTTTTTTCATTTTAACGCAAAAATGTTTATATACCTACAAATGAACTCGAATGATTCGTGTTAATTCGATATTTTATGAAACAAAACTGTGATTGCTGAAATTGTTTGTTGTCGTGTCGAGTTTTTACTCTCAACAGTTCTCTACAGTTCTCTTGTGTGTTTTTTTAATTTTGTGTCTTTTTTGTTTCTACACGAATTTGATTCGCGTGAACAAAAACGAATAAAGAGTTGAATCTAAAAAAAAGCGAATGTGTTGAAAAGCTTTTCAAATGTTTTGATGCAGAACTCTGTTAAACACATAGACAACAGCAGAAATAAATTTTTTAGAGTCGACACGGCTACACGACTACCGACCACCGTTAGTGCTGTCAACACCATATAATATTGAAATAAATGAGCGATTTAAACCACTTGAATTTATTTACCACAAATACAATGGGGAGAATTTATGTAAACAACTTATATACTTATAAAATATTTATATATTTAATGTATATAATAATATCTAATAAAATATTATGTAAAAATATATATTTATATAACTCTAACTCAATAGAAGTAAAATTTTAAAAAGTTATTTTTTAAACTGTCTAACTCACACGCTACGTGTGCTAGAGCTACGTAGTTCATGTTATATAAAAGCCCAGTATATCCTTTATAAAATTCATTATATAAAAGAGCATACTTATATCTATATTGTTTTAAGATATACGAATTTTTATAAAAAAAGTCGGTTGCAGAAATAAGTTTATAGTATATTAGCTCCTTATCCATTATAAAGAATATTATATAGAATATATAAGAATATAAAAGATATTTTCTGTAGCTTTTGTTTGATACCAAAAAAGTTAATATCGGATATAAACTTCTAAAGTTATACCGTATTATTCATGAAATTTAAAAAGTCCATAATTCTTAAACTATTAGAGATCACACCAAAATCTTTCTATAAATTTTTTTTTTGATATAGACATACTATCAGGTACAGGAAACCCGTTGATTTCGGAGGTTAATTAATTAAATGAATTTATGTCGTTTTTATCAAAATTTAAATTGTTATTTTGTCCATCTTATAAACGCGATATTGGCACCACTCATAAACAGGTTTTTCGAAATGTAGCTGCCGTCTTAAATGTAGCTGCCGTCCCCAAAATAATTAAGTAGCTGACTACGAGGCGACGGTTGCAGCCAACGACTTTTGTAGTCGGTGTTCGTGTAGCCTGCTGTTGTCTATGTGTTTAATGCATTAAAATACATTTACAAGTTTGTAGCTACAAGTGATTTTTACAATTCACAAGTTTACAAGTCATACTTCTACAAGTGGTTTTGTTTCACTAATCTAAATTTGTACTTGTACACTTGTAAAATTCTAGAAAAAAAGCATAGGGTCGACGAAGACTCTCAAAAAAAATTTACAAGTTACAAGTGAATGATAAATTGAATTCAAATTTGGTTTTTAACAATTTTTTAATAAAAAATTTGGTAAAAGTAACACAAAATCAAATCAATATTAATTTCCATTTATTTATTTTGTTTGTTTTTAATTCTGTAGTCAATTACTTAGTGTACCATGACGAATTTAGTGTTCTTTGACGAATTTTAATAGCCATGGTCACACTACCAAAAGAATTGTCTGTGCCAAATTTAATCAAATTAAATCGACTCAGGAAGTAATTCTAAGTCTTTTGGTATACTAAAAGGTCGGACCAATATTTCTATGCGTTACATACATCAGCCCAAACTTATAATACCCTTTCCACCTATAGTTTTGAAGGGTATGAAAATATAATCATGTATGACGAACAAGGGAGATCAATTATGTCCTTTACTCAAGGATATCTCAAAAAGCATATCTTCTATTTTCTTTATCACTCTCTTAAATGTGGATAATAGTGTAGACAACAAAATATGAAAGACAAAAAAATGGGCCCTTGGTGGATCGGAAAACAAAAAAATCTGATAACCGCATCAAAAGTTATAGGCATATAAAGTGGGTATGTTTCAGAAAAAACCTTGAAAAAAATAACTTTGAACCGCCATTAAATCTGAACCAAAGCAAAATTAAAAATTTTGAAGAAGTGTAAAATTGTCTAGGCCAGGGGAATATATATACAAAATTTCATGAAAATCGTAGATATATTTATCAAAATAATGTATTTTTTTTATAATTGTAGAAAATGTAATTGTAGAAATTGTAGTCAAAAAAGCTACAATTATTGTGAAAATTTTAATGAAACACAATTGAACAGCACTTGTAAGAATTAGACTTGTAATTGTAACTTTTAAACTTGTAGAATTGTAGTTTAGTGAAATAGTTAAATGAATAAAAACTACAGGACATATGCTAAAATATATGCTTAGTCTTATAAAAATCTGATAACCGCATCAAAAGTTATAGGCGTATAAAGTGGGTATGTTTCAGAAAAAACCTTGAAAAAAAGAACTTTGAACCGCCATTAAATCTGAACCAAAGCGAAATTAAAAATTTTGAAGAAGCGTAAAATTGTCTAGGCCAGGGGAATATATATACAAAATTTCATGAAAATCGTAGATATATGGTTCAGTACGAGTTCAACATTTTATATTGACTCCGTATATTTATCAAAATATTGTATTTTATTATAATTGTAGAAAATGTAATTGTAGAAATTGTAGTCAAAAAAGCTACAATTATTGTGAAAATTTTAATGAAACACAATTGAACAGCACTTGTATGAATTAGACTTGTAATTGTAACTTGTAAACTTGTAGAATTGTGGTTTAGTGAAATAGGGCCCAGATATAAAATTTAAGATCACACTGTGACCGTTATTACATTCGAATCGTATTTAAATTATCTAAGGGGTGGTAGGAAACACACTTGTGATGCACAGTCTTGCTATTCGCTTAACCCTTTTGGAATATCTGAAGGGCCCCTAACCAGACAACAACGTGTAACATTATCAGTTATTTGTATTAGCATTATAGTTCTCCGATTTTGCATTAGTGAGGAGGGCTCTCTGAAGGACTGCTAGGTTTTAGTCCAAGGTATGCATATGCTTCAACTTTTTACATATATATTTCCTCTAGTGGTATCATAATATCGTTTTAAACGAGGTTACATAGCATTAGAATTAGAATACACCCTTGTGGTGTTCCCTTACCAACAAATCGGTTAAGACCAAATCACCCTTATTTGACTCTAATACCTCTTTTTAAACCTAGATTAGATCGAGATGTTTCTTTAAAAGCAGGGCTTATGTTAATAAGTGGTTCTTTTATATCTAGAAAAGCTATTAAGTATAGTAACTCTATGAAATACTTTTTTGGTTCATTGGAGTAAAACTTGAGGTAATATCCAATTTAATTTCGGATTCTGCTCATATGAACTATTCAGTTCCAAAGAAAAATACACTTTTTCCTCACCCATCATAAAGACTATACTCCTACACATGTCAAATTTACCACGGCCTAATTTAAACGCTTAAATTTTCTATAGTTTTCCAAAGACCAAAGTAAATGCATAAGAGTATTACGATTTCAAAAGCAAACAGAAAACCAACCTTTTCGAATATTTTGTACTGTGGCTTATTTCTGGGTTTGTTTGGTTGGTTAAATTACATGCGATAGTTTGTTTAAACTAACAGCAGCAACAATAGTTTAAATTGCTAACAACAGCAACAAAAAGCCAATGTTGGAATAAAAAAAAAATCACTTAAATATTTTCAGCATCACCTACAACATTATTACATGTTGTTGCACATGTAGCTAGGAGGAAGGACGGATGGTCGGGTGGATGGACTAACATACATACATATATAACATATGTGGTGCGTATGAGTATCAAGAGTAAATGTTGCTGTGTTGTTTTTGCAGTTGCTAACGAGGATAGTTAGTGTCAATGTTGTTGTTGTTCCTGTTTGTGTTGTTAGTGTAGTCATTAAATTTTTAATGAAAGTGTTTTTCCCACATGTTTACAGTTCAACGATTTACTTTTGTGTGGGTTTTTTTATAATTTCACTGCGGTTTGCCACATTTTTATACTCGTTTATTTTAGTGCCCATAGTTTAAAAAAACAACAACAACTACAATACCAGCATCATCATCAACTTGCAACTGCAACAATGCGTTATGCCTGAAAATTGCATTTTATGCATATCAGGATAAGCGTTTAATGTGTTGGTATGTTTGTGTGTGTGTGCGCGAGTGTATGTTAAAGTCATTGTCCTTGTTCATTTGCATGAACATATGTTTTGTCTGTCAGCTCCTGCTCCATGTTTACCGGAATCTGTGTTCTATATAGTAAAATATGTATGTACTATATAGTTTAAATGTGTGATTAAAATTGTGTCCATACAATGTCAAAGATAAATATTTACATACAAGAATGTCCAGTCTGTGCGTGGATGTAAGTGAGTCCTTATGTGTTTATATGTTCAACAAACCGGACAAATGTTATTGCATACAATTACCGTAATAATATCGTGGTCATGATTTTACCCTGTAAATGACCAGAACTACAAAGCAAACATTTGTCTGATATGAAGTTTGTTATTATTGCTATTGCATATATTTTGTTTAACAATGAGCTTTTCGTTTTTAAATTTAAGATACAAACTCATTTAAAGCAGTTGTTTTAAAATCAAACATAAAAGGGTCTTAGATGTCGTTCGACTACCTTGAAGAGCTGAAAAATTTCGTAGAACTATTCCCCTTTTTTGGATACCGGATATTGAGTAAGATTGGTTCACATTTGATAAAAAAACCCCACCCTCGGAAATCAGTTTAATATCAATATATTTAAAATTATTATACAGGCTTTCCGCCGCACAGTGGTATTTCCTTATACATCCAAGTTCAAAAAATGGAAGTAGAGATTCTACAACGATGAAATTTTACATACTGGTTCGGTTTCATATATATTTATAAGAAAAGTTTAAAAAAAAATCGAAATCCGTCTACTCCTTGGGGTACCTGGCCTCTCCCCCCATTTTTTTTATCTATTTTTCTATCTATTTTCTTACAGAATTTTTATGTCTACTAATGGTTAAAATCCGTTGACTACTTGGGGTACCTGCCTTAGACTTAAATTAGACACTACGAGTAATATGCAATTTGATTAAGAAGTTAAGCCTAAACGACTGCAACACTTTTTGCTTAAATTATGCGTTACAATTTACATGATTTTTCAGAAAATGTTTAACTTTGTTCTACGATTGGTAAATTTCGGTGATTTTTTTTCACTTAATCTAAAGAACAGACTTTCGCCTTTCACGTGGTTATGGTGGGAGCATCAACCAAAACCGAGCCAACTAAGTTTTTGTCCTAAGTTTTTAATACCTTTTTTATGACATACTTTTTCTTGAAAACAATTGAAGACTTTATTTTGAAAGTGGAATAAGTCCACATTCCAAAAAAATTAAGCTAATGATGGGGAAAGGTTCTGCAATTGTGGATGCAAATGTGAAAAATAATTTCAAATTTACAAAACATTTTGTAGTTAACGGTTTGAAACAAATTTTTATTTTGAAAGTGGTTTAAGTAACATATATTTTTCAATTTAAAAGAAAAAATTATTCAAACAAAATAAAAATTTCAAATTTAATTGCTTTTGTCCAATACATTTTTAATTTCAAAAGGAAATGTTTCTTCAAACGAAATAATAATTAAAATTTTTTGAAAGTATGTTAAGTCCAAATTAAAAAAAAAACTACTTTTTATACGAAAATTTTCAAAAATTTATTTTTTATAGGAAATTTTTCAAAAATTTACTTTTTATAGGAAATTTTTCAAAAATTTACTTTTTATAGGAAATTTTTCAAAAATTTACTTTTTATAAGAAATTTTTCAAAAATTTACTTTTTATAGGAAATTTTTCAAAAATTTACTTTTTATAGGAAATTTTTCAAAAATTTATCTTTTATAGGAAATTTTTCAAAAAAAAAAAAAAATACTTTTTATAGGAAATTTTTCAAAAATTTACCTTTTATAGGAAATTTTTCAAAAATTTTCTTTTTATAGGAAATTTTTCAAAAAATTTACTTTTTATAGGAAATTTTTCAAAAATTTACTTTTTATAGGAAATTTTCAAAAATTTACTTTTTATAGGAAATTTTTAAAAAATTTACTTTTTATAGGAAATTTTTCAATAATTTACTTTTTTTAGGAAATTTTTAAAAAAATTACTTTTTATACTAAAATTTTCAAAAATTTACTTTTTATAGGAAATTTTTCAAAAAATTTACTTTTTATACGAAAATTTTCAAAAATTTACTTTTTATAGGAAATTTTTCAAAAAATTTACTTTTTATAGGAAATTTTTCAAGAATTTACTTTTTATAGGAAATTTTTAAGAAATTTACTTTTTATAGGAAATTTGTTAAAAATTTACTTTTTATAGGAAATTTTTAAAGAATTTACTTTTTATAGGAAAACGGGAAAATTGGTGGCTAAAACATTGACGTAGGACTGTGCAGTCATCGTACCAACAATTTTGTGAATTGTTCTAACATCTTTAGCCACCATGCAACCCCGGACCCTTATAGAGCCACCGCCAAACTTTGGAGTTTTAGCCACTTCTTGCTTTCTGGACTCTGATGGGAGAGAATAGTGAAATCGTGGATGGCGAAAGCCAGGAAAGTACTTGCAACTAAAAGACGTGAGAAAAACTATAAAGATTGCCGGTGGCTCTATAATGGTCTGGAGTTGTATGGTGGCTGAAAGTGTTAGAAAAATTTACAAAATTCTATCAATGTTTTAGCTACCAATCTTCCCGTTTTCGGCGAAAATTTTGGATTCGAGAAATAAAATGTCACACATCTTTCAGATTCTAGAAGATCTGACATTATAAATGTTAAGATAATAATATACATAAATCTGATGAAGTTAATTCTTGAATATGATATAGAAACTTGGACTTGTTATGAGTCCAACAACACTGACATTCGCAAGGGCTGTACAATGGCAAATGAGGTGGTTACCTTCCTTTTCTCCTTAACATTACGACGAAAACTAATTCAAGTAACCCGAAAACGCAGTGTTTTGCGAGTGTTAAAATTAGAGGTATGTATAAAGGGATACCAAGACAGCAGAATGCTACATCATCATATGTGGACTATGTTTAATTTGAACTGAATATGTTTCGGTGGTCCGGATGGTCTGAGTAGATCTATGAAGATAGATAGCGGCTTACCTACAATATATGTAGGTTGATGGAGAACGCTGAGCAGTATTTAGGTCCTACATACTGGTCAGTACCTCCCGACTATGGAAAAATTAAGCAATGTTATCCGCAATACATTTTTATGACTGGATATCCAGAAAAGTTATATGGTGAGATGTCATATTATCAGGGGTGTCATAGAAACCAAGTCGGTTTTTAAATTTCTCGATTTTGAAAACCAATACTGGTATTATTTGGTGTCATGAAACCAAGTCTATTTTGTTATTATTGGTTTTAAATCAAACAAAATGTTCGAATCAATTGTTTATTATTTCATTTGAATTTTTTGTGAAACATCAAAAATCGAATAAAAAATAAAATAAAAATTATTAAAAATAATAATTTCAAGAAAAATTTTCAGTTTTTTGCAATGTTTGTGGTATAGGAGTAAAAAAACTGCTATTTAGACAAATGAAGCTTGTATACCCCAACATAATGGAATAACCGAATTGCGGACTGAAAAAATTTAATCTACCTATACCGAGAAACAAACCACATCCAATCAAGGGATGATTGTTCGCTAGTACCTTTACACAAAGAATATTCTAGCCTTACAATTTTCCCCATTTTTTAATTTTTTATGTTTGTCGATAAGGTTCATTGAAAAAAAGTACCAAAACTTGCTTTTATCTTATTACATGACAAAAAATTCTATGTAAACTTTTCACCCATCTCCTTTTATTTGAAAGTTAAAGCTAAACAGTAACAAAATTAATTTTTCTCTTTTTCTCCCCTTTTTTCGAAAATTACTTACCATTTGTACTGTTATTTTTGTATCTGATCCAAACTCGATTTAAATTTTAGTTCTATTGTTTTTAGTTTAAGAATCATATCGTTACTGAATTTACCCTTTTTTATCCCCCCACAAGGCCGAATTATCAAAAATGCGTTCTTAGTGGATCTTTAAATCAAAAAAGGCACCAGCTGGCCAGTAACGCCTTTGTTTTAAATAGATATACCAATTTTGAAATGAAAGTTGCTTGGTTTATTTCCAATACTAAACCAATAATATTATTTTCTATGACACATAAAGAGTGCTCTAAATAAAATTTGTAGTTGGATTTTCTTAAATAAAAATCAAACCTTTTAATATAAAAACTCTACAAAATACGCAAATATAATGACATATTATACAAAATCATTTAGCATTAAAATGTTTACTTAGTACTCGGGTTTTGCAAAATTATCGACTTTTTTCGGAAACCCTCCCATTAAAGATTTTACAGTTGCTTCTGATACCTTTTTGGAGCATGTGTTCCACCTGCGCTTAAAATCGGACATGTTCTTGGAAATCTTTCCTGTGTTCTTCAATTTCTTTTTTACCAGAGCCCAATACTTTTCCACAGGCCGAAGTTCTGGACAGTTAGGTACAAAAATGACATTATTCTTTGAGTACCACTCAAGTGCCTTTTTTTTATAATGGCATGATGCCAAATCGGGCCAAAAAAATGTAGTCACTCTGTGCTCTCTTAAAAAGGGTAACAACCGTTTTTGTAGGCACTCCTTTATATAAATTTCTGTGTTTATTGTGCCAGATGCCACAAATACTTTACTTCTTTTGCCAGAACTGCAAATAGCTTGCCACACGAGAAACTTCTTAGGGAATTTTGTTTGTTTTTTTGTGCGAAACTCTTGCCGAACATTGCCCCGTTTATCAGCAACATAAAAATCTTGACCAGGAAGTTGAGAAAAGTCTGCCAGTACGTATGTTTCATCATCCATCACACAACAAGTGTATATTTTTATAAAATCAGACTTCAATTTTTTCGCTCGTTTTTTTGCTTCTAAGTTCTTTATAGCATTGCGATCTGGAACCTTTTGGACTTTGTATGTCTTCAGTCCAGCATAAGCTTTGACTCTATGTGCAAAATTCGTAGAACATTTCACCGTACGAGCTGCTTTTATTAAAGAAGTGTTAGGCGCTCTTCGAAAGAGTCGCTCGACTTATTTTGCCTTTCCAATATCTGTAGGACATTTTTTCCTCCCTGATCCAGGTTTTCTTTCAATGCTCAGGTTTTCCTTATACCGTCTGAAGCATTAGAAACCGTTCGAGGGTCAACTTTCAAATTTTTAGCTATTTTTTTAAAAGTCCATGACGGATTTTTTGAAAAGTTTTAATTATATTTTCACGAACTTTTTTTTCGCAGTCCATTTTGATTGAAATAACTATTGAAAATTAATAATTTCTAAAATAATATTATCTGACATATCTAAAGAAACTAACTTGATCAAAAAATAAATTATTTCTTGCACTATGGATAAATTTTGTCTAAAATAGTAAATGCATATTTTTTTTAGAACACTCTTTAATACCAATAGAAAATGTAGTTCGAACATTAATATTGGAATTCATGACACCATTTTATTTTTTTTTTGTCGTTTTCAGAACCAATACCAATAAAATTGGTTTCTATGACACCCCTGTATATCAAGAAGACCGGAATTCTGTTCTTGCTATAGGTGCAATGAAGACATTGTACTGTGTAATCTCATAGTTTCCAGTGAGGTCATCCTATATATTTTAAGTATTCCTGAAAATACTTAAAATCGATTTCAATCAGAGATGTATACTTTAAAGTTCGTAATCAAAACAATAAAAAATTATTGATATCCAGGGTTAAAATTCTGGAAGATTCATAAAAGATCAGAAGCACTAGCTAGTCATTTAACGATATTTTATATCTTGAAACGAGCAATAATTGTATGTATATCTATAAAAATATATGTCTATCTCGAAATCTAACGATTTTGTCAAAATTAAGACACGGTACCTTTTTTGCCGCATAGATCGAATATAAATGGACTTTTAGAAGTTTTACCGCTAAGGGGTTAAAAATGGGAAAAAGGGGAAAAATCGAAAACATTATATCTCATAAAGTAATAGGTATAGATACACTTTTTTAAACAATGTCCGATAGGGGGCAAAAAGGGTGAAAATAGTATTTTTTTTGTACTTTTATAATCCACTCTTATTTTTTATAGCAAGAATACAGAAAGAAACTTTGTACTGTAGTCAATAGATGTGAGAGATATATTAAACACGTATTTGGTACGTTTTTGATTTTGGGGCTAAAATGGGTAAAAAAAGGATTAACATCTCAAAATGTAATATAAATAGGAACATTATGTTAACTGCGTTTAAATAAAATGTACCGAATTCAATTGGTACCGAAAAAGTACCAAATATGCATATGGAACTTTTTTGAAATTAGGGGATAAAAAGAGGAAAAAAATAGTAAATGTTTTAACTTTTAAACCAATGAATGTTTGTCTGTATGTATGTTCTTAATAGAATAGTAGACTATGGATTTGATCATGTTATGCTCTTTAGAAAAGATGTTGCGGATAAGCCAACGAATGCTTTTAAATTGGTAAAACTAATTTCCGATAGGTGGCGCCACTGAAAATTACTAAAAATTAATTAAATTGTAAACTGTGCATTTGATCATGCTATGATCTTTAACAAAGTTGTTGGGCATGAGCTGACGGAAGTTTCCGTTGGTATGACCAATATCCAGAATTATTCCAAATGAGTTAAACTGTAAACTATGCAAACTATGTAAACTATGTGTTGATCGGACAAAATAAATAAAATAATTCAAAATTAACTGAATATTTGTGTAATGTCTTTCCTCTAAACTTATTTTAGTAATTTATAAAATAAAATATATGAAAACTTTAAAATTTGCCTTAAAATTCTTATCGTAAAGCTCCGAGCAAGGCTCGGTCAACCAGGTACTTTTTTTTATATGCTTATACTTTATTATTGAATCTTTCTGTAAATATAATATCAATAAGTAATCAAATCTTAATCTAACATTATATAGAGGTTGCCGGTGCAACTCCATTTAAAATTTATTCGAATTAAGAAAAAAATTTGAGAGTAGCCAAGTCCAAGGTATCCTTCCTTCTTTATCGTTGGTGACCTTATAATATAATAACAATATTTATAAGGAAATTCAAAATTATCATTTTATCATTGTTATTTGTCGAAGTAAAGGACCCACAATGTCTGGCATTTCAGTGACTATTAATATCTTGTGAACATCCAGACCTATTTAATCATAATTTCCATTTCCACGAAATGTTCAACAATTAAACACGAATTGTTTAGTCCGATTTAAATGAGACAATAAACATCTCCTTAAAAGTCATTCGTTTGAACAAAAAAAAACTCACCATACAGATGTCCTTTTGACAAACGTCAAAATATTTAAACAACGAAATAATAATAAAAGAGACCAACATCATAAATAGTAGAAATAAAGAATAAAGAAATAAAAATTAAACGTTTGTTATAAATGATCATGAAAAGGGAAGTAAACGAACAATTCAATCAATTGTTTTCGACTATACGATTTGGTATCCTGCTGCGATTCTTTGACCACGGCATTTATTGTTGTTTTCTATTTTTTGGGGGGAAGAAATTAAGGAAATTGTGGACTAACTTTAGAGAAATGGGAAAACAAAAGGTGTTACAATTTGTGTGTTTTAAAATAAATTTAGAACACTTTCAGTTCAAATCAGATGTGAGTGTGGTTTTGCAATTAAGAACTAATGAAAATGGAATTGTTAGTCATCATTATTTTCCGACTTAGAAATGACTTCATTAAGATATTTCAGTATTGAAATGAAACAGAGCAAGATGTTTACACACACATAAATGCTGGAAATCAAGAATTATTTTTCCATAGTCCGATGGTTTATCCATAGAGTGGATGTGGTTGATGGTCATTTTATGGTACAAGGAAATATAAACACCGGTCAGTTTCAAGCTGTGCGCTCGGTTGTATGTATTTTAAGGTTTTAAAGGATAAATAACATTTGAAGATGTTTATTGGTAATAAAAGTAAAACCATTTCTATGGTATTTTAGATTTTATTAGCAAAATGGAAAGTGTTGTAATATGTTTAAGTATATCAATAATAAAAACATATGTGGGCTTATGTTTCTAATGCCTTAAACGTTATAAAAATAATTTGAGGATTATTTCAAATTAAGACAAACTCATATGTCCAGTAGGGTGTCAAGAAAAAATTTGTTCTTTGATTTTAAATGTTTTCAAAAAAATATTATGACACTAGGTTTAAAAGTTTAGTTCTAAAAATTTGAGATAAATCGGACAACGTTTCAAGGGCGCGCATCGGCTCCAAAGTTTAAGAGCATGGGGAAAAATTTGTTATTTTTTTTTATTTTTGAGAACTTTAGAACAAAAGTAAACAATTTTTACAAGAAAAAACAAGTAAGATAGTGCTATAGTCGGTCAAACCCGACCATATGACACCCTTAACTACTAAGGTCAAAGGTGCTCTTTTTCCTGTATACCCAGCTAGCAATTTGGTGATTGTTGACGATAATATCAGCAAAATGAGTCTTTTGCGATTCGTATAGATGATAAAAAACTGATTAATCAGCTTGATGATTCAAAAAAGATTCCAAATAGAGTTCTTAAAACGCTAAGAAAACGACTAGTTTAAAAAAGCAAAACCAATTGTTGTAGAATGTGTGCAGTCAAAATCTTATCGTGCAAACGATCCTAACACGATTGTTTTTTATGTTATTTTAATCAGTTTGGTGATCAAAAAAGACCACAAAAAGACTCAGAAAATACCTTGAAAGCGACTATTTAGAAGCAAAATGTGTGCAATCAGTTTGGTGGTCAAAAAAGTGTACTAAAACTCAAATCTTGTAAAATGTATGTAATATAACTATTTTTAGGTGATACAAAAATGCCACAAAAAGACTCGCATCTCATGATGGGTGATGTGGCTTAGTTGGTTAGCACGTCGACTACTAAGCAAAATATATCATATTTTTCAGCAGCCTAGGTTCGATCCTCGGTCTCGGCAACATCAATTTCTGTAATCATTAACGCAACTTCACTGTTCTAAAAATAGATATTCTAAAAATAGATGTTCTAAAAATAGATGTTCTAAAAATAGATGTTCTAAAAATAGATGTTCTAAAAATATATATACTGTGTTGAGTAATAAAAAGCTTTATTTTTTTTACAAATCTAGCAAAATGTGTGCAGTCATATTCTAATCAGCAAAACGAGTCATTAAAGACTCGTTTTGAAGAGTCGCATGAAGGGTACCATTTTCTCACAAAAAAAGATTATTTTTGACTCATAAGTGATATCATAAATGATCATTTTAATCCTGCAGTGGAGTCAATAAAGACTCATATTTGATTAAAATTTTCTGAAAATGCTAGCTGGGTAAAGACAAATATTTGCTAAATTTTGCCGTTATATAAACATTTCCTCAAAACTTTCATATTTAAGCTGTTTTCGTCATTTGGACATGTATAAGAGCTAGGGTCCTATATGGACCGATTATCTCGAAATTTGCTAAATTGATTACAGTTGTTACAAAAATTATGTTTGCAAAAAATAAACTTAAAATTCTCATTATCTTCAGATTTAAGAGCGTTTTAGTGATTTTTGTCCCAGCATAACAAATATTTCAATTCATTATAAATCTGTTATACAGGGGTGTCATAGAAATCAATTTCATTGGTATTGGTTTTGAAAACGACAAAAAAATTAAATTGGTGTCATGAATTTCAATATTAATGTTCGAACTACATTTTCTATTGGTTTTATGTGTCACAGAAAGTAATATTATTGGTTTAGCATTGGAAATAAACCAAGCAACTTACAGTTAACAGATTTAATTTCAAAATTGGTATATCTATTTAAAACAAAGGCGTTACTGGCCAGCTGGTGCCTTTTTCGATTAAAAGATCCACTAAGAACGGATTTTTGATAATTCGGCCTTGTGGGGGATAAAAAAGGGTAAATTCAGTAACGATATTATTCCCAAACTAAAAACAATAGAACTAAAATTTAAATCGAGTTTGGATCAGGTACAAAAATAACAGTACAAGTGGTAAGTAATTTTCGAAAAAAGGGGAGAAAAAGAGAAAAATTATTTCTGGTACTTTTTAGCTTTAACTTTCAAATAAAAAGAGATGGGTGAAAAGTTTACATAGAATTTGTTATCATGTACTAAGATAAGCAAGTTTTGGTACTTTTTTGTGTCTTTGGAATCAATGAACCTTATCGACAAACAAAAATGGGGAAAATTGTAAGGCTAGAATATTCTTTGTGTAAAGGTACTGGCGAAGCAAATGCATATCAATTTAACGGATATCCCATGTAAGTGACAATCGTCCTTTGATTGGCTGTGGTTTGTTTCTTGGTGTAGGTAGATAAAATTTTTTTCAGTCCGCAATTCGGTCATTCCATTATGTTGGGGTATACAAGCTTCATTTGTCCAAATAGCAGCGTTTTTTATACCTATACCACAAACATCGCAAAAGACTGTAAATTTTTCTCCAAATTATTTTATTTTTAATAATTTTTATTTTATTTTTTTTTTGATTTTTGATGTTTCACAAAAAATTCAAATGAAATAATAAACAATTGATTCGAACATTTTGTTTGATTTCAAATCAATAATAACAAAATCGACTTGGTTTCATAACACCAAATAATACCAGTATTGGTTTTCAAAACCGATAAATTTAAAAACCGACTTGGTTTCTATGACACCCCTGATAATTAGAAACTTCATCAGCTTTCTTTTGACTTAAAATTTTCTTCATTATAATGTCGAGTCGAGTACCCACAATCAAAAGGAATGGGGGGGGGGGGGTATATTGAGATTGTCATTCCGTTTGTAACTTCCTTAATATTGGCTCAAAAATCAAAAACGATGTATATTCTGAATCCTTATGAAATTCTAAGACGATTGTGCGACGTCCGTCTGTCTGTCTGTTGTCGGCACGATAAAACCTTAACGAAAGGATATAGGTTACTGAAATTTGGCATAAATATTCTTCATTTCTTTGAAAATTTTGGTATTGAAATCGGGGAAAAATGGGTACACATTTGAACATAGCTCCCGTATTACCTCGTCTAGGCTAATTACTTATTTGCTAATAAATGACAAATTATAATAGCTATGATGATAAAATTAGGTATATGCAAGTTTCATAAGTACTAGACAGCATATAAAATTTCATCCAAATCGGTTCACATTTAACCATAGCTCCCATACAAAAAACGTACGGAAACAGCCTAAGTTCCACCAAAAATACACTTAAATGCCAATAAATGAGAAAATGTAGTTCTGACCACTAAATTTAGCGCAAGAAAGTCATATGTCAATACCAGCCAAAAATTTTTTCACAATCGGTCAACATTTGACCATAGCTCCCATAAAAAAATCTTACGGAAACGCAAAAATACAAAAAGAAAAGATGGTTTATGACCGTCTGTCCGTCAGATAAAAGCGCGATAGCGCCTTAACAAAAGGAGATAAAAGAACAAAATATTACAAAAGTGTATTTGATTTCTTGAGAAAGTTGTTTATTGAAAATGAAAGAAATCGGTTCACATTTAGTTAGAGCTATAACCCCGATCCGGGAAACACATTATTGCCTATAAATTGAATACAATTGTAATATCTATGACAACTAAATTTAGAATAGAGAAGTTTTATGCAACTATTGGTCAGTATATCAAATTTTATAGGAATCGGTCCATATTTGACTATAGCTTTGATATAAAAAACACTCCCGGAAATAAAAAAAAAAAATGTTGCAAAGGCAAGTTAAAAGCTACTAAATTAGAAACTATGACAGCTATGGCAAGAATTAGCTTTATATAAATACCAGCCATTGTGTGAAATTTTGTTATAATCGGTCAGCATTTGGCTATAATTCTTATATATATAACATCCCCTTTTTTATTAAAAAGATTCGGAGTTACAATCAGCTAATTAAGATTGTACCAATCTCCTGACTTTATATACGGTAGATGCATTAGGAACTCCTAACAAAATATATGGACCTATCGTATTACTATCAACATGTTTATTCTAACTAAATATTAAGCTAAACGAAAAGTATTTAAAAGATTATTAATGCTAAACAATACCCGGTTACGAGATTAAATTTTGTGCAGAGTAAAAACTAGGGAAACCACTTACATAAATACTTTTAAATGTTTAACTATAAAGCTCCTGCAACCGAATTTAGTCCAAATATTTTACTAACAATACCAACTAGCGTATCAACTTTTTTCGAAGTTGGTCCACATTTTGAATTAGTTGCACCCTCGTAGATATTTGAGAGATATTTTTTTAAATTTAATACAACTTGATGGTGGGTATATAAGATTCGGCACAGCTGAATATGGCATTCTTATTTGTTACAATCAAAAAGATTTGGAGGAACATTCAGTATATTAAGATGGCACCTACAAAATTAGATAGTTATCAATCATTGTTAAGTCCATACTTTATATACGGTAGAAGCATCAGCAACTACTTACAAAATATATGTTTTGAACAGTTGTAAAAATAAGTGGACATATGTTTGGTACTTTTTTTGTACTATTTTGAACACACTCTTATTTTTAAACGGATGAATATAGAAAGTCAATAGCTGTGAAAAAAAATACTGAACACTTATTTGCTACTTTTTTTATTTCGAGGCCAAAATGGGTAAAAAAGGGATAAGATGATAACCTAACATCTAATAACGTAATATAAATAGGAACATTATGTTAATTGCGTTTTAATAAAATGTACCGAAATCTATACCAAAGAAAAACTAAATAAGCATATGGAACATTTTTGAAAATGGGGGATAAAAAAGGGGGGAAAAAATTAGTAATGTTATAACTTTTAAACAAATGAATGTTTGTCTGTATGTATGTTCTTTATAGAAAAGTAAACTAAGAATTTGATGTTATGCTCTTTACCGAAGATAATCCGGATAAGCCAGGGAAGTCTTTTAAGTTGGTAAAACTAGTTTCCGACAGGTGGCGCAACTGAAAATAACTAAAAATTAATTAAATCGTAAACTGTGCATTTGATAATGCTATGATCTTTAGCAAAGTTATAGCGCTTAAGCCGGCGAAGGTTTCTTAGTTGGTGTGAAAAATTTTCGACAGTTGGCTCTACTGAAAATTACGCAAAGTGAGTTAAATCGTAAACTGTGTATTTGAGTATGCTATGATCTTTAGCAAAGTTGTTGCACATGAGCCAACGATGGTTTTTGTAGTTGGTATGAAGTAATTTCTATAGGTGGCGCCACTGAGATTTACTCAAAGTCAATTATATCGTAAGCTGTACATTTATTCATGCTATGATCTCTAGCAAAGCTGTTGCGGATAAGCCGACAAAGGTTTAATATTTGGTATGACCAAAGTCCGAGAGGTGGCACCACTAAAACAAAATTAATTAAATCGTAAACTGCGCATTTGATCAGGCTATATTCTTTGGCAAAGTTGTTGCACATGTGCCGACGGAGGTTTCTGTTGGTATGACCAATTTTCAAAATTATTTTAAAGGAGTTAATCTGTAAACTATGCAAGCTATGTGTTGATCGGACAAAATAAATAAAACAATTCAAAATCAACTGAATATTGGTGTAATGTCTTTCCTCTACATTTATTTTAGTACTTTATTATTTAAATGAAAACTTAAAAATATGCCTCAAAATGCTAATCATAAAGCTCCGAGCAAGGCTCGGTCAACCAGGTACAAAGATATTAAGTCTAAAATTTAGGACTTTATATGGTCTAGTATTCAATCCAATTTCATAACTACAGAATTTTATACAGTTCATGATTCTAAGGAAAATCTGGCTCAAAATTGTATTAAAACACAATTGAAATCAAATTTCGATACAATCAGTACAATTCAATAGATAAGCATTGACACTTCAAACTAAATCGATTTTCATCCCCAAATTGGCAGTTTACAAAACAAAAAGAGGAAGATACAAAAATAATACGAAACAAAAATCTAATAATGGCAAAGCGTTAAACATCATGGTCAGATTAGAGGTTTCCGTTTTATAAACGAAATCATTGAACGAAATTAAATGACACCAGAACGCAGCAGCAGCAGCGGCAGCAACGGCAGCATCATCATCATAAACAACAAAAAGGACAAACGAACTCATCCTTTTTGTGAAATAAATCGCAAGGAAATTTATTATAGGGATATAGTTGTCAAAACCAGGGACCGTAACTGTTATAACTTTTATCGTAAAAGTCAGAAAATAAAAGTTATTTTTTGACTTTTATTTTTTCGAGCAGAAATAAAAGTTATTTTTTTACTTTTATTTTTTCGATAAAAAATAACAGCTATTTTTGACTTTTATTTTTTCAAGCTAAAATAAAAGTTATTATTTAACTTTTATTTTTTCGAGCACAAATAACAGTTATTTTTGACTTTTATTTTTTCAAGCAAGAATAAAAGTTATTTTTTGACTTTTATTTTTGAAATTGTGATAAATTTATGGAAAATTTTTTTCAAACAAAGATAATTTTTTAGGGAAAATAATTTATATATGCTCAAAAATTAATGGAGTTGAGTTTTGCAATCATAATTGGGGTTGAAAACACAAAAATAACTTTTATTTCTGCTCGAAAAAATAAAAGTCAAAAAATAACTTTTATTTCTGCTCGAAAAAATAAAAGTCAAAAAATAACTTTTATTTTTGCTCGATATAATAAAAGTCAAAAATAACAGTTATTTTTGCTCGAAAAAATAAAAGTTAAAAAATAACTTTTATTTTTGCTCGAAAAAATAAAAGTTAAAAATAACTTTTATTTTTGCTCAAAAAAATAAATATATAATAAAATAAAATCAAAATAAAATAAAAATCAAAAAATAACTGTTATTTTTTTCTCTAAAAAATAAAAATTAGATTTTTAAAAAGCATCACATTTTATGAAAATTTGGTCTAAGACTATTAAAATGGTATACTTGGTTTAACACTCCGACATTTCCTTGCGGTTGCTTTTTTTAATAAAAAATTCAAAAATAACAGTTTTTTACGGTCCCTGGGCAAAACAAATACAAAAATATGTTCTAATACGCATCAATAGTACCTTCAGGGAAGGGTGTGTGTACACTTTTACGCATACTGTACAAAATCTAAGACAAATACATATATAATGGACAATGAAGCGAAAAATAAGTTCAATATTGATGTTAATCTTTAGAATTGAATTGAACTGAATTGAATTGGATTGAATTGAAACAATATGGCAAATGATAAATGATGATGATTGTATTTACTCTTCTTAGTCGTCGTCGTCATTGGAACACAACATATTAAATGGATGTTAAGGAAGATTCCCTGTTACACACTTTCTCGATTATTATAGCAACAACAAAGAAGAAAAAAAGGACACATTCAAAATATTTATATTGTACTATTTAGAACACACACTTAAGAAACAGTAAAAAGGACATTCAAATACTTTGAACATAAAAAAGGATATCAAAACAATGTTCATTATATCGTCAGTGTTTTTATTGTGTTCTTCTTTTATTTCCAACCATTTATTTATTTATAAGAATTGGACTATTAAATTGAAAAGAAATAGATACCAAAGAAACAATTTCTTATTTTTTTTTTTTTTTTTTGTAAAACTGAGGAAATTGTTTAAATATTGAAAATTTAAAATAGTAGAGACCACCATCGGGAGACACACGCTTCTTCAACCAGTCAGGATGTTGGTTTTATACTTATTTATTTCTTTAAAATATTGAAAAAAAAAAAACAGAATAAAGTAACAACGGGTGGTCTTGTTCTCGCTGCTCGTCCTCTTTTTTTTTGTATTTGGGACATCCAGACAGACGAGCCGACCGACAGACGCTTAACAATGACAAATGTATTTATTTTCCCTCAATACCGGGAGAGAACAGCTTGTTTTAGCACATGATTTTATTAACATATTTCAAAGTCTCCTTTTTTTCTCAAACTCCAAGGACATTATTAATGAAAGGAACAATTTTATTTTTTTCGGAAGAAAATTTATAAAAATTGACAGACACTAAAAGTCTGTTTCCGTTAGAATTGACCATATTTCAAAATTTATAGTTTAGCAATTTCCTTTTTTTTTATTTTGGAAGGACATTTTTTAAACCTAAGCAATTTGTTATGAATTTTAAAATAAAAATATATTTGTACAAAAATTTTGTAGAAAAAAAAATTTGCAATAAATTTCTTTGTACATATAAGTAAGATTAGCATTTAAGAATAATCTCTATATAATTAAAAAAAAAAAACACTATCTTTTCTTAAGTTGAGCCTAATGTCAATCGGAAGCATGCAAAATATTATTGATTTATTTTTAGGATATGAGCCCGCTCAACGGGCCCAAAGTTTTTGAGCTAATTTGTATGGGGAAAAATTAGAGTAATTGCAGTTTTTAAGAGAAAAGATAATGGAATCTAAATTATTAATTTATTAATTTATTGCATAATCAAACAAAATGGGCTCAAAAACTTTGGGCCCGTTGCGCGAGCTCGTAACCTAAAAATAAATCAATAATATTTTGCACACTTTCGATTGACATAATTTGGCCATTTGGTCTGGACCTAACATTGATTGATAGCTATCTAATTTCGTAGATGCAATCTTAATATACTGAATGTACCTCCAAATCTTTTTGATTGTAGATATAACAAGTAAGAGTGTTATATTCGGCTGTGCCGAATCTTATATACCCACCATCAAGTTGTGTTAAATTCAGAAACAAGGTGTAGCTTTGGACTAAATTCGGTTGCCGTAGCTTTATAGTTCAACATTTAAAAATATTTTAGTGGTTTCCCCAGTATTTACTTTGATCAAAATTCGGTCTCATAACCGGATATAGTTTTACATTAATAAGTTGTTAAATACTTTTCGTTGTGCTTCCCAGTAAAACTTTTCATTACCAAATAATGAGTTAAACAGTTAAACTATTGAACACGAACTACTTACTAATTCGCTGTTTAAGTCATTACATTAACATGGGGATGTCATTGGAGGCAAGTACTTACCAATTGCAGAAAAGTAATGACTTGGGTAAGCAATTTGAAAGCAACAACAACAACTTTTTTGTTGTTGTTTTATTAAAAACATATATTTTTAAACGAAATACAAATTTTTTTATGATCCCATGGGGGCTCGAACCCAGACCCTCCGACTGCTAGGCAGAGACTCTTCCACTGAGCTACTTCATATGTTAAAAACTTAGCAGCTTATAATTAATATAAACAATTTTCATTTTTAGATCCAAAATCATGTGAAAATAATTTTGTTTTTCCCTGCTTTTTTTTGCTTTGTTGTAATTTTTGGAAAAATATTTTTATACGATTTTTTGTAATTATGTTAAAACTTTTTTAAAATTATTTTAAAACTTAAACAATTTAAATCTTCTTTTTTGTATATGTTTTTACATAAGATTGACTCTTACTTACTTAAATGTTACAATCTGTTAAGGTCAAAGTCCGAGCATATTTTAGAATTCCATGGATTTCGATCTTGTGCGAATATTCTCCAATTTTATAGGCCAAGCTTTGAAAAATGTTCCTCTACTTGGTCTTTCTATCAAAGTTTCGGACATCCTCCTCTAATATTAGGTAGTGGGACATTTCAATTCTAATTTTATCCTCTTCATTGTATTTTTTTTTTTCAAGAGAGGGTTACTAGCCCGTAATCCTAACCCATTTTTATCGATCTTATGGGACAACTCTCGGAACATGTTAACTCACAATATTAATGGGTGTTAAACTAGCTCCCCGGGTGATACCATGAGGAGGTGTGTGTCCACAGTTGAGATGAAGGATGACCCAGATAAGTTGGGCTTACCAAGTTAAGACCAATTAGAATCGTGTTTGGTATTCAACATCCCCTACATAATCAAAATTGACTCATGATGGTATTTTTTCATTAACGTGAGTTAGTTTTACAAATTTTTTTTTACAGAAGATAATATTTAAGTTCTTAAAATTCAAAAATCATTTAAAAAGACTCTTTTAATAAAAAAAAAAAACTAAAAAAAATTATTGCCCTTGGTGGGATTTGAACCGGGGCCATTCAGTTTAAATTACCATCTTAATTACAAATAAGTACTTCTGTAATAACTTATTATTTATTCGGATGGTATGTTGTAGTCGTTACAAGGTAACCAGTTATCAGAGTACTTGCCATTACCAAAGTTTTGCTGGGTTAATATCCAGTTAGGCTAAACACGTTAATAGCAATACGGCAGGTCCATATATTTCGTTAGGAGTTCCTAATGCATTCATCATATATAAAGTCTGGGCTGAACATTGATTGATGCCTATCTAATTTCATAGGTGCAATCTTAATATAATGAATGTACCTCCAAATCTTTTTGATTGTAGATATAAAAAGGGGATGTTATATATATACGAATTATAGCCAAATGTTGACCGTTTGTAACAAAATTTTACACACTGACTGGTATATATATATAGAGCTTATTCTTATTCTAGTGGCCATAGCTATCATAGTTTCTAATTTAATAGCTTTTAACTGGCCTTTGCTAAAATTTTTGGTTTCCGTGAGTGTCTTTTATATGAAAGCTAAAGTCAAATATGGACTGATTCCTATAAAATTTGATAAACTGATCAAAAATTGCATAAAACTTCCCTATTTTAAATTTAATCGTCATAGCTATTACAATTGTATTCAATTTATCAGCATTAATGTGTTTCCCGGGGCGGGGTTATATGGGAGCTCTAATTAAATTTGAACCGATTTTGTCCATTTTTAACGCACATCTTTTTTAATCATCAATCCAAAATACTTTTGTAAAATGTTGTCCCTCTAGCTCTTTTCGTTAAGGCACTATCGTGCTTTTATCTGAAGGACAGACCTTTTCTTTATGTATTTTTGTGTTTCCATTAGTTTCTTATATGGGAGCTATGGTCAAATGGTGACTGATTATGACAAAATTTTGCACACTGGCTGGCATTGACATAAGACTTTCTTGTGCTTAGTTTAGTCTTAGTAGCTCTTGTAGTTAAGGAGCTATCACGATTTTAACTGACGGACAGACGGACATAAATCCCCTTTTCTTTTTGAATTTTTGTGTTTTCGTAAGTTTTTTATATGGGAGCTAGGTCAAATGGTGACCGATTGCAACAAAATTTTGCACACTGGCTGGCATTGATATAAGACTTTCTTGTGCAAAATTTAGTGGTTATATCTGTTATATTTTTAGATTTATTGGCAGGCTAAATTTCACCTAAAATTTAAGTGTATTTTAGGTGAAATTTAGGCTGTTTTAGTAAGTTTTTTGTATGGGAGCTATGGCTAAATGTGAACCGATTTTGATTAAATTTTATACTCTGCCTAGGTCTAATGTAAAACTTCTATATACCAAATTTTCATTTATTAACAAATAAGCGATTAGCCTAGACGAGGTTATACGGAAGCTATGGTCAAATGTGAACCGATTTTGCCCAATTTCAATACCAAACTTTTCTCAGAGATGAACAATATTTTTACTAACTTTCAGTGAGCTAGCTTCTTTCGTTTAGGCGTTATCGTGATTTCAACAGACAGGGAGACGGACATCGCTCAATCGTCTTAGAATTTCATAAGGATTAAGAATATATATCGTTTTTGGTTTTTGAGCCAATATTAAGGAAATTACAAACGGAATGACAATTGCAATAAACCCCCCATTCTTTTTGATGGTAGGTATAAAAAGGGAATGTAATATATATAAGAACTATAGCCAAATGTTGACCGATTGACACAAAATTTTATATACTGGCTGGTATTAATATAAAATTTATTTGTGCAAAATTAAGCGGCCGTATCTGACATAGTTTATAATTTAATAGCTTTTAACTGGCGTTTCTGGCATTTTAGTGGTTACCGGGAGCGATTTTTATATGAAAGCTATTGTCAAAAATGGACCGATTTCTATAAAATTTGACATACTGACCGAAAGTTGCATAAAACTTCTCTGTTCTAAATTTAGTAGTCATAGATTTTACAATTTTATTCAATTTATCTGCATAAATGTGATTCCCGGGGCAGGGTTATATGGGAGCTTTAACTAAATGTGTACCGATTTTACCCATTTTCAGCACACAATTTCTATAACATATCTTTTGCTAAATTTTGTATCTCTAGCTCTTGTAGTTAAGGACCAATCGCGCTTTTCTCTGACGGAAAGACAGACATAAACCGTCTTTTCTTTTTGAATTTTTGTGTTTTCGTAAGTTTTTTATATGGGAGCTATGGTCAAATAGTAACCGGTTGAACCAAAATTTTGCACACTGGATGGCATTCCTATAAGACTTTATTTTGTACAATTTTGTTACTGTAGCCCTTTTCATTAAGGCGCTATCGCACTTTTATCTGACGGACAGACGGACATAAACCCCCTTTTCTTTTTTTTATTTTTGTGTTTTGTAAGTTTTTTATATGGGAGCTATGGTCAAATTGTGACCGATTGTGACAAAATTTTGCACACTGGTTGGCATTGACATAAGATCATTGACATGTAATCGTGCTTAATTTAGTGGTTAAACCTGTCATAGTTTTAGATTTATAAGCATTTAAGTGTGTTTTAGGTGAAATTTAGTCTGTTTCCGTAAGTTTTTTGTGTGGGAGCTATGGCTAAATGTGAACCGATTTTGATGAAGTTTTATATACTGCCTAGGGCTTAAATAAAACTTCTATATACCATATACCAATTTTATCATCATAGCTATTATAGTTTGTTATTTATTAGCAAATAAGCGATTAGCGTAGACGAGGTTATACGGGAGCTATGGTCAAATGTTAACTGATTTTGCCAATTTCAATACCAAAATTTTCTCAGAAATGAAGAATGTTTTCACCAAGTTTCAGTGAGCTAACTCCTTTCGTTTACACATTATCGTGATTTCAACAGACGGACATCGATCTTAAAATTTCATAAGGATTAAGAATATATATCGCTTTTGGTTTTTGAGCCAGTATTAAGGAAATTACAAACGGAATGACAATCTCAATATACCCGACATTCTTTTTGATGGTGGGTATAAAAACACTATATTTTCGTAGGTGAAGCCTAATGCTAGAAACACAATTACGACAGCAGGCTACACGAACACCGACTACAAAAGTCGTTGGCTGCAGCAATCGACTTGTAGTCATCTACTTAATTATTTTTAAGACGGCATCTGCATTAAAAACAGCTGATATAGATTTTTGACGTTTGGACCACTTCCTCTATTATCATTTCATCCAAGTCCATACCAATACATGAAATATATTAAGAACTATTATTAATAATAAATGAAGAATAAGTTCTAATAAACTTACCAAATTAAACAAAAGCCAACAAATAGAAAAATTAAAAAAAAAATAAATCAAAATCTTTACAATAGAAACAGCTGCTTATGAGTGATGCCAGTTTCAAAATTAATTTCTTAAAAATGTACTTTTATTGAGGTAGATTTACATAAATATACATTTTTATATCATATATTTATCAGTTATTATATACATTATATATATAAATATTTGATAAGTATGTATATTAATTGTTTATTTCAATTTCCTTCATAATTATTGTAAATAAAATAAAGTGGTTTAGGTCGCTCATTTATTTCAATATTCTATGGTGTTGACAGCACTTAATCTGTTATTGTCGCCAATAAAAATAGAAATTAGTTTAATCTTGGCTACAGCTACAATGGTAGTCAGTAGTCGTGTAGCTGTGAAGACGCTAAAAAACCTATTCCCATTTCAATGCCTGTAGCCGTGATTGCGTTTCTAGCATAATGCTTCCTTACTTTAATTATTTTCAAAAAAATGTTAAACGTTGAATTTTTGTATACAAGGTGAAGAAAGTACCCCTTTCAGGACTGAGGCAAAACTACCAGGAATTTTAATATAATTTTTATATCCATCAAGGATTTTCAGGATACGCACAATTGTTGCATCTCAATGCATATTTTAAACTAAAACACATTTTGTTGCATGAAACGATTGCAATTAGTTTGAAATATTAAAATTGATATTTTTTTTTAGTTAATATAAGTATACATAAGTATACTTCATTATTTCTAAACGATTAATACTTTTGTTCATTTTGCTTAAACAGAAATGTAACTGAAGAATGTCGCAATAATTCAAGTAACGGTAAATCAAACAAAGGAGAAATGTGAGATATAGAAATGAAGAGAACAATTAGCACAATTGGTGCATACTAGTCTATTTAAAATTGTTCCAACAGAAGCAAAAATATTGAAACCGAAACAAAACCGCACAATCGATGCATCACGATACAAAAGGGAAACACTAATGCTTTCAATAGGATGATGGTGCTTAGATTAAAATTCGGTAATAAAAAATTTTATAGGGAGCTTTATTAAGGTTAAATGGCTTGTGTAACTAAAATATAGTAGAAATAACAAAATAATCACAGTCTTGAAGATTTTTTTTACTAATTGTTAATATTTTATAAAAAAATTGACTTTTGGTTAAGTTTTTAATGTAAATATAGTATATATATTAGAGTGGCCCATGATTGTATGGAAAAGTAAAAGTATAGTCCAACAATTTCTCCACAAGCTCAATATGTTTCTTTAACTAAAATATATGTGTATACCAAAAATGGGCTTAAATTCACAATATTTTAAGGTCGCGATGAATGGCGACTTCTATGTTTCACATCTTTCATCACATATAGTGCATATAATGTTTATTCATTTCCACTGGATTATCATTGTTGTACTTGTTTATGTATTGGGGATACTTTTGCACGAACTTTTTGTAAAAATCTTATTTACATTTTGTTTGCTGAATCCGAAAATAAATTTAGCTTTTTCTAGTTCACTGTAGTTTTAGAGATATATTTTTTTATTTTAGATAAAGAGGTTTTAGTTTTTGGAAAACTAATTGCCCTATTTAACAAATCAAAAAAACAAATTTTGAGAACAGTGCTGTCTTTAAGTTGTACTTATAATACTTTTAACCTACTTAGCAACTACAGAGATATTGAAAAATGTACGCCAAAACATTTTTTTTTTTTTAATTTTTGTTTTAAAAAAAATCATAAAAATATAAAAATCAACAAATCTACCATTATTTCGCCATTGTTTTATATACAGACATGTTCTAAGCAAATCCAGCTACACCTTGTTAAAATCAGAGACCGTAGCTGTTATAACTTTTATCGTAAAAGTCAGAAAATAAAAGTTATTTTTATACTTATATTTTTTCGATACAAAATAACAGTTATTTTTGACATTTATTTTTTCAAGCAAAAATAAAAGTTAGTTTTTGACTTATATTTTTTTTAAGCAAAAATAACAGTTATTTTTTCGTGCAGAAATAAAAGTTATTTTTGTTTAAATTCACGACAAATTCATTTTATATATATAAAGTCAAAAATAACATTTATTCATGCTCGAAATAATAAAAGTCAAATATTACTGTTCTTTTAGCTCCAAAAAAAAAAAAAAAATAAATTTAAGAACAAGTAAGAAAGTGCTATAGTCGGTCAAGCCCGACCATACGATACCCTTCACCACTAGGGTCAAAGGTGTTCTTTTATCTGTATAAAGACAAATATTTGCTAAATTTTGCCATCATACAAACATTTTCTCAAAACTTATGTATTAAGCTGTTTCCGTCATTTGGACTTATATGAGAGCTAGGGCCAAATATGGGCCGATTATCTCGAAATTTGCCAAATTGTTTAAAGTTGTTACAACTGTTTGGAAAAAATAAACTTAAAATTCTCATTATCTTTCGATTTACGAGCGTTTTAGTGATTTTTGTCTCATTTAGTGCGTTTTGATAGAAGAGTTTGTATGAGAGCTATGGTCAAATGTGAACCGATTTCAACGAAATTTACATAAGCAGTGTTTGTTTTAAATTTCTAAAAAAAATATTGATATTTGTGGGCAATATATCAATTCCGGGAAGTGGGACCAATGGGAGGTACCATAAATAATGGACCGATTTTGACGAATTTGAATAGCCATGGTCCCACTCTCAAAAAAATTATCTATGCCAAATTTCATAAAATTATCTTTAGAATTGCGACCTGCAGTTTGATTTCATGGTTTACATGGGGGTCCAGCTAGCCAGACGGATGGACGGACGAATTAATGACATCGCTAAATCGACTCAGAAAGTGATTCTAAGAATATTGGTATACTAAAAGGTAGGTCTAAAACAAATATTTCTTTGCGTTACATACATCAGCACAAACTTATAATACCCTCTCCACCTATGGTGGTGAAGGGTATAATAAATACAGAAAGGATTTAACATTGATCTTTAGTTTAACATTTTAAAAATATTATAACATTTAGTAAAATAAGCCGATTTAAAAATATCTATTTCTTTACTCTAGAGATACAAAAATATATTGCTATTGAATTCTGATTGTTAAATATCTTAGAATTAAAGTCACTACATACATATATTGATTTTACAATTGTGACATTATTTTTA